>CM032162.1:12984949-13574711 GCA_018901935.1 Pugionium cornutum | reverse complement strand
ATGTCAATTTGATAGGCCAATTAAAATGATCATTCTAAAATAATCATTGGTGCTCATTGAGTAAATGTTTACAAATGAAGAATAATGCATGGCACCATGCCATTTGGGATAGAATGGATTACTTGGAGGCTTTGTCATCCCTATTTCTGCCATAAATTTAATCACAATATATGAGCTAGCTTAACGCGGGCATTGGACTCACGTCATTCTGAACCCAAAATCAAAAGTTATGGACGATTTAGTGCGTACATTTCAAGTTCATCGGCTAGTTAAATTAATCATTCTAAACTTATCATTTGTGCTCATCGAGCAAAGCTTTAGAAATGAAGCATAATGCATGGCATCACGCAGTTTAGGATAGATTGGATTAGTTGGAGGCTTTATCATAGCTTTTAAGTCTCAAGTGTTATCACAATATTGAAAATTGAGCTAGATTAACGTGGACATTCGATTCATGTCATTTTGAGTTCTAAATCAAATATTACGAAAGATTTTGTGCGGACATGTCAAGTTGATCAGCCAATTAAAATGATCTTTCGAAACTGATTATTGGGGTTACTTGAGTAAAGGCTTATAAATGAAGCATAATGTATGGTATCGTGCAGTTTGGGATACATTGGATTACTTGGAGGCTTTATCGTAGCTCTTTTATTCTCAAATATTGTCACAATAATGAAAATTGAACGAGATTAATGTGGGTGTTGGATTCACGTTATTTTGAGCTCTAAATCAAATGTATAAGGTGATTTAGTGCGAACATTTTAAGTTGATTATCTAGTTAAAATCATCATTCTAAACTGATTATTGGTGCTGATTGAGCAATGGTTTACAAATGAAGCATAAGTCATGGCTTCACGAAGTTTGGGATAGATTGGATTACTTGAAGGCTTTTTCATTTCTATTCCGGTCTTAAATTTTGACATAATATAGAGTATTGAGCTAGATAAACGTGGGTGTTGGATTCGTATAACTCCAAACTCTAAATCAAAAGTTTCGAACGATTTAATGGGACATGTCAAGTTGATCGGCTAGTTAAAGTGATCATTGTAAGCTTATAATTTTAAACTGATCATTCTAAACTGATCATTAGTGCTCCTTGAGTAAAGGCTACTATATTAAGCACAATCCATGGCATCACGCAGTTTATGATATATTGAATTACTTGAAGGCTTTGTGGTAGTTCTTGCAGTCTCAAATTATGTCACAATATAGACAATTGAGCTAGCTTAATGTGGGCATTGGATTCCAGTCATTCCGAACTCTAAATCAAAATTTACGAACGATTTAGTTCGGACATGTCAAATTTATATGCTAGTTAAATTGATCATTCAAAACTTATCATTGGGGCTCATTGAGCAAAGCTTTACAAATGAAGCATAATGCATGGCATCACACAGTTTAGGATAGATTGGATTACTTGTTGGCTTTATCGTAGCTCTTTCAATCTAAAGTGTTGTCATAATATTGAAAAATTATCTAGTTTAAAGTGGGCGCTCGATTCTTGTCATTTTGATCTCTAAATCATTTCGACCAGTTAAAATGATCATTTTAAACTGATTATTGGTGCTAGTTGAGTAAAGGCTTATAAATGAAGCGTAATGCATGGCATCACGCGGTTTGGGATACATTGGATTACTTGGATGCTTTGTCATAGCTCTTTCAGTCTCAAATGTTGTCACAATATTGAAAATTGAGCGAGATTAATGTGGGCGTTGGATGCATGCCATTTTGAGCTCTAAATCAAAAGTGAAAGATGATTTAATGCAGACATATCAAGTTGATCAGTTAGTTAAAATGATCATTTTAAACTGATCTATGGGGCTCATTGAGCAAAGGTTTACAAATGAAGCATAGTTCATGACGTCGTGCAGTTTGGTATAGATTGGATTACTTGGAGGCTTTGTCGTAGCTCTTTCTGTCTCAAATGTTGTCCCAATATTGAAAAATGAACTAGATTAACATGGGTGTAGGATTCATGTCATTTTGAGCTCTAAATCAAATGTTAAAGACGGTTTATTACGGATATGTCAAGTTGATCAGCTAGTTAATCATCATTCTAAACTGATCATGGCGCTGATTGAGCAAAGGTTTACAAATGAAGGATAGTGCATGGCATCACACAGTTTGGGATACGTTGGTTTACTTAGAGGCTTCATTGAGCAATGGTTTACAAAATAAACTGATCATTGGTGTTCATTGAGCAATGGTTTACAAAGGAAGCAGAATGCATGGCATCACGCAGATAGGCATAGATTTGATTACTTGGAGGCTTTGTGGTAGTTCTTGCAGTCTTAAATGTTGTCACAATATAGAAAATTAAGTTAGATTAATGTGGGCGTTGGATTCATGTCATTCGGAACTCTAAATCAAAACTTATGGACGATTTAGTGCGGACATGTAAACTTATGGATGATTTAGTGCGGACATTTCTGCATTGGATTCATGTCATTTTTAGCTCTAAATCAAATGTTAAAGATGATTTAGTGTGAACATGTCAAATTGATCAGCTAGTTAAAATAATCATTCTAAACTGATCGTTGGTGCTCATTGAGCAATGGTTTACAAATGAAGAATAATGCATGACATCACACAGTTGGATAGATTGGAATCCTTGCAAAATTTGTCGTAGCTTTTTTGGTCTTAAATTTTATCACAATATAGAAAATTGAGCTAGCTTAACGTGTGCATTGGATTCCTGTCATTGTGAACTATAAATCAAAAGTTACAGACGATTTAGTGCGGATATGTAAAGTTGATGGGCTAGTTGAAATGATAATTTTAAACTGATCATTGGTGCTCCTTGAGTAAAATCTTATAAATGAAGCATAATACATGGCATCATGCTGTTTGGGATACATTGAATTACTTGGAGGCTTTGTCGTACCTCTTTCAATCTCAAATGTTGTCACAATATTGACAATTGAACTATATTAACGTGGGCGTTGTATTCGTCTCATTCTGAACTTTAAATCAAAAGTTACCGACGATTTAGTGTGGTTATGTCATATTTATCGGCCAGTTAAAGTGATCATTCTAAACTGATCTTTCTTAACTGATTATTAGTGTTCCTTGAGTAAAGGCTTATACATGAAACATAATGCATGACATCATAGAATTTTGGATACATTGGATTACTTGGAGGCTTTTTCGTATCTCTTTCAGTCTCAAATGTTGTCACAATATTGAAAATTAAGCTACATTAACGTGGTCGTTGGATTCATGTCATTTTGAGCTCTAAATCAAATGTTAAAAACGATTTAGCGCGAACATGTCAAATTGATCAGCTAGTTAAAATAATCATTCCAAAATGGTCATTGGTGGTCATTGAGCAAATGATTACATATGAAGCATAATGCATTGCATCACGCAGTTCGGGATATATTAGATTACTTAGAGGCTTTGTTGTAGCTATTTCCGTCTTCAATTTTGCCACAATATAGAGAATTGACCTAGCTTAACGTTGGCATTGGATTCATGTCATTCTAAACTCTAAATAAAAAGTTGTGGACGATTTAGTGCGTACATGTCAAATTTAAGGCTGGTTAAATTGATCATTCTAAACATATCATTGGTGTTCATTGAGCAAAGGTTTAAATGAACCATAATGCATGGCATCATGCAGTTTGAGATAGATTAGATTACTTGAAGGCTTTGACGTAGCTATTTCGGTCTTAAATTTAATCACAATATAGAAATCTTAGTTAGCTTAACATGAGCGTAGATTCATGTCATTTTGACCTCTAAATCAAAAGTTACGGACATGTCAAGTTCATCGGCAAGTTTAAACGATCATTCTAAACTGATCATTGGTACTCCCTAAGTAAAGACTTACAAATGAAGCATAATGCATGGTATCACACAGTTTGAGATACATTGGATTGCTTGGAGACTTTGTCGTAGCTCTTTCAGTCTCAAATGTTTTGTCACAATATTGAAAATTGAGCTAGATTAACGTGAGCGTTGGATTCATATCATTTTGAGCTCTAAATCAAATCTTTATGATGATTTAGTGTGAACATATCAAGTTGATCATTAAGTTAAAATGATCATTCTAAACTGATCATTGCTGCTCATCGAGCAAAGGTTTACAAATGAAGCAAAATGCATGCCATCACGCACTCTGGGATAGATTGGATTACTTGGATGCTTTTTTATAGCTATTTCTGTCTTAAATTTTTTCAAAATATATAATATTGAGCTAGCTTAACGTGGGTGTTGGATTCGTGTCATTCAGAACTCTAAATCAAAAGTTACAAACGATTTAGTGCAAACATGTAAAGTTGATCGGCCAGTTCAAATGATCATTCTAAACTGATCATTGGTGCTTATTAAATAAAAGGCTTATAAATGAAGTATAATGCATTGCATCACGCAGTTTGGGATACATTGGATTATTTGGAGGCTTTGTCGTAGCTCTTTCAGTTTTAAATGTTGTCACAATATTTAAAATTGAGCTAGATTAACGTGGCCGATGGATTCGTATCATTTTGAGCTCTAAATCAAATGTTAAAGAAGATTTAGTGCGGACATGTAAAGTTTATCATATAGTTAAAATGATCATTCTAAACTGATCATTAGTGTTCATTGAGCAAAGATTTACAAATGAAGCATAATGCATGGCATCACACAGTTTGGGATAGATTGGATTACTTGGACGCTTTGTCATATATATTTCGGTCTAAAATTTAATCACAATATAGAAAACTAAGGTAGATTAAAGTAGGTGTTGGATAACTGTCATTTTGAACTATAAATCAAAAGTTATGGACGATTTAATGCGGACATGTAAAGTTGATAGGCTAGTTAAAATGATAATTCTAAACTGATCATTGGTGCTCTTTGAGTAAAGGCTTATAAATGAATCATAATGCATGGCATCACGCAGTTTGGGATACATTGGATTACTTGGAGTCTTTGTCGTTGCTCTTTCAGTCTTATATGTTGTCACAATATTAAAAATTGAGCTAGATTAACGTGGGCGTTGGATTCATGTAATTTTTAGCTCTAAATCAAATGTTAAAAACGATTTATTGCGGATATGTCAAATTGATCAGCTAGTTAAAATGCTCATTATAAACTGATCATTGATACTCATTGAGCAAAGGTTTACAAATAAAGCATAATGCATGGCATTACGTAGTTTGGGATAGATTGGATTACTTGGACGCTTTGTCCTAGCCATTTCGATCTTAAATTTAATCACAATATAGATAACTGAGCTAGCTTAACGTGGGCGTTGGATTCGTGTCATTCTGAACTATAAACCAAATGTTACCGACGATTTATGGCAGACATGTCAAGTTGATCGGCCAGATAAAATGATAATTCTTAACCGATCGACGGTGCTCAGTAAGTAAAGACTTATAAATCAAGCATTAAGCATGGCATCACGCAGTTAAGGATACATTAGATTACTTGGACGCTTAGTCGTAGCTCTTTAAGTCTCAATGTTGTCACAATATTGAAAATTGAGCTAGATTAACGTGACCGTTGGATATATGTCATTTTGAGCTCTAAATAAAATGTTAATATCGATTTAATGCGGAAATGTCAAATTGATCATTAAGTTAAAATTATCATTATAAACTGATCATTGTTGCTCATCGAGCAAAGGTTTACAAATGAAGCGTAATGCATGGCATTACGTAGTTTGGGATAGATTAGATTACTTGGATGCTTTTTCGTAGCTATTTAATCACAATATAGAAAACTGAGCTAGCTTAACGTAGGCATAGGATTCGTGTCACTCTAAAATCTAGATAAAAAGTTACTGGAGATTTAGTGCGCACACATCAAGTTGATTGGCCAGTTAATATGATAATTCTAAACTAACTATTGGTGCTCCTTGAGTAACGTTTTATAAATGAAGCATAATGCATGGCATCATGTTGGTTGGGATACATTGAATTACTTGGAGGTTTTGTCGTAGCTTTTTCAGTATCAAATATGTTCACAATATTGAAAGGTGAGTTAGATTAACTTGGGCGTTGGATTCATGTCATTTTGAGCTCTAAATCAAATGTTACGGACGATTTAATGCGGGAATGTCAAGTTGATCAGTTAGTTAAAATGATCATTCTAGACTGATCATTGGTGCTCATTGAGTAAAGGTTTACAAATGAAGCTTAATGCAATGCATCACGGAGTTTGGGATAGACTGGAGTACTTCGAGGCTTTCTTATAGCAATTTTGGTCTTAAATTTAATCACTAAATAGAAAACTGAGCTAGCTTAATGCGGGCTTTGGATTCGTGTCATTCTGAACTTTAAATAAAAAATTACGGACAATTTAGTGATGATATATCATGTTGATTGGCCAGTTAAAATGACAATTATAATCTGATCATTGGTGCTCCTTGAGTAAAGGCTTATAATGAAGCATAATGCATGACATCACAGTGTTTGGGATACATTGGATTACTTGTTGGCTTTGTCGTAACTCTTTCAATGTAAAGTGTTGTCACAATATTTAAAATTGGGCTAGATTAACGTGGCCATTGGATACATTTAAAATGGATCTCTAAATCAAATGTCAGACAATTTATTGTAGATATGTCAAGATGATCAGATAGTTAAAATGATCATTCTAAACAGATCATTTGTACTCATTGATCAAGGGTTTACAAAACAAGCATAATGCATGACATTATGTAATTTGAAAAAATTAATACAACGCCCACGGTAATCTAGCTCAATTTTTTATATTTTGAAAAATTTAGGATAAAAATAGCTACGACAAAACATCCAAGTAATCCAATGTATCTCAAACTGCGTGCTGCCATGCATTATGCTTCATTTTTAAACCTTTACTCGCTAACCACAAATCATCATTTTAGATTGATCAATTTAACTAGCCGATAAATTTGACATGTCCGCACTAAATCCTGCATAACTTTTGATTTAGAGTTCCAAATGACACGAATCCAATACCCACGTTAAATTAGATCAATTTTCTATATTAAGACGTAATTTTAGACCAATATAGCTACCATGAAGCATCCAAGTCATACAAACTATCCAAAATTGTGTTATGCAATGCAGTATGCTTCATTTATAATCCTTTTCTCAAGGAGCACCAACGATCAATTTAGAATGATCAATTTAACTAGCCTATAAAGTTGAGATGTCCGCACTAAATCGTCTCTAACTATTGGTTTAGAGTTCAAAATGGCGCAAATCCAATGCCCACGATAAGCTATCTCAACTTTTTATATTGTGTCAGAATTGACTACCAAAATAGCTACGATAAAGCTTACAAGTAATCCAATCTATCCCAAACTTCGTGATGCCATGCATTATGCTTCATTTATAAGCCTTTACTCAAGGACCACCAATTATTAGTTTAGAATGATTATTTTAACCACCTAATCAACTTGACATGTCTGCACTAAATCATATTTAACTTTTGATTTAAAACTCAAAATGTGATGAATCCAACACCCAAGTTAAGCTAACTAAATTTTCCATATTGTGACAATACTTGAGACTAAAAGAGCTATAGCAAAGCCCCTAGGTAATCCAATCTATCCCAAAATACATGATACCATGCATTATGCTTTGTCTATAAGCTTTTACTCAAAGAGCACCAATGGTCAGTTTAGAGTGATCATTTTAACTAGCCGATCAACTTGACATGTACATGCAAAATCATCCGTCATGTTTGATGTAGAGTTAAAAATGACACGAATCCAATGCCCATGTTAAGCTAACTCAATGTTCTATACTGTGGACTGAAAGAGCTACCACAAAGCCTTCAAGTAATCCAATCTATCCTAAACTGCGTGATGTCATGCATTATGCTTCATTTTATTACCTTTTTTCAGTGACCACCAATGATTAGTTTAGAATGATCAATTTAACAAGCCGATACACTTGACATCTACGCACTGAATCGTCTGTAACTTTTGATTTAGAGTTCAGAATATACGAATCCAACGCCCACGTTAATCTAGCTCAATTTTCTATATTAAGACAAAATTTAAGACAAAAATAGCTACGAAAAAGACTTCAAGTAATCCAATCTATCCTAAACTACGTGATGCCATAAATAATCCATCATTTGTAAACCTTTGCTCAATGAGTATCAATGATCGGTTTTGAATGATCAGTTTATCTAGCCGATAAACATGTGATATCCACATTAAATCGTCCCTAGCTTTTGATTTGGAGTTCAGAATGACACATGTTAAGCTAGCTCAATTTTCTATGTTGTGACAAAATTAAAGACTGAAATAGCTACTATAAAGCCTACAAGTAATCCAATTTATCCCAAACTGTGTGATGCCATGCATTATGCTTCGTTTGTAAACCTTTGCTCAATGAGCACCAATGATCATTATACAATGATCATTTTAACTAACCGATAAACTTGACATGTCCGCACCAAATCATGCGTAACTTTTGATTTAGATTTCTAAATTACACGAATCCAACGCCTACATTAAGCTAGCTCAATCTTCTATACTGTGAAAAATTTAGGAGCAAAATAGCTATGGCAAAGCGTACAAGTAATCCAATCTATCTCAAACTGCATGGTGGCATGCATTATGCTTCATTTGTAAACCTTTGCCCAACAATAACCAATAATCATTTTAGAAGGATCAATTTAACTAGCTGAAAAACTTGACATGTACACACTAAATCATGCGTAACTTTTGATTTAGAGTTCCGAATAAAGGGAATCTAACCCCCACGTTAAGCTAGTTCAAATTTCTATATTGGGACAAATTCTACGACCAAAATATCTATGAAAAGCCTCCAAGAAATCCAATCTATCCCAAACAGCGTTATGCCATGCATTATGCTTCATTTGTAAACCTTTGTTCAGTGAGCACCAATGATCAGTTTCGAACGATCATTTTAACTAGCTGATACACTTGATACACTTAACTAAGTTCAGAATACACGAATCGAACGCCCACGTTAAGCTAACTTAATTTTCTATATTAAGACAAAATTTAAGACGGAAATAGTTACAAAAAAGTTTCCATGTAATCCAATATTTCCCAAACTGCTTGATGCCATGCATTATGCTTCATTTGTTAACCTTTGTTCAGTGAGCGACAATGATTAGTTTAGAATGATCAATTTAACTAGCCGATACACTTGACATGTACGCATTAAATCGTTTGATTCTTTTGATTTAGAGTTCAGAATATACGAATCCAACGCCCACGTTTAGCTAGGTAAATTTTCTATATTAAGAAAACATTTAAGAAAGCAATAGATACAACAAAGCCTCCAAGTAATCCAATCTATCCGAAACTACGTGATGCCATGTATTATGCTTCATTTGTAAATCTTTGCTTAGTGAGCACCAATGATAAGGTTAAAATGATCAATTTAACTAGCTGATACACTTAAAATGTATGAACTAAATCGTCTATACCTTTGATTGAGATTTCAGAATGACACGAATCCAACGCCCACATTAAGCTAGCTCAATTTTCTATGTTAAGACAAAATTTATGACCGAAATAGCTACGAAAAAGCCTAAATGTAATCCAAATAATCCCAAATTGCTTGATGCCATGCATTATGCTTCATTTATAATTCTTTACTCAAGAAACAGCAATGATCAGTTTAGATATATCAGTTAAGAATGACATTTTAACTGGCCGATCAACTTAAAATGTATGCACTAAATCGTCCCAAACTTTTGATTTAGAGTTCAGAATGACACGAACCCACATTAAGGTAGCTCAATTTTCTATATTGTGAAAAATTTTGGCCCGAAATAGCTACGACAAAGCCTCCAAGTAATCGAATCTATCTCAAACTGCGTGCTGCCATGTATTATGCTTCATTTTTAAACCTTTGCTCAATGACCACAAATCATCATTTTGATCAATTTAACTAGCCGGTAAACTTGACTTGTACGCACTAAATCCTGTGTAACTTTTGATTTAGAGTTTTGAATGACACAAATCCAACACCCACGTTAAGCTAGATCAATTTTCTATATTGGGGGCAAAATTTAAAACCAAAATAGCTACGAGAAAACCTCCAATTAATCCAATCTATGCCAAACTGCGTGATACCATGCATTATGCTTCATTTTTAAACCTTTGCTCAGTGCGCACCAATGATAAGCTTTAAATGATCAATTTAACTAGTTGATACAATTTACAAGTACGTACTAAATCGTCTGTAACTTTTGATTTAGAGTTAAGAATCACACGAATCCAACGCCCACATTAACTTATCTTAGTTTCTATATTAAGAAGAAATTTAAGCCCATAATAGTTAGGACAAATCCTTCAAGTAATCCAATGTATCCCAAAATTCGTGATGGTATGCATTATGCTTCATTTATAAGCCTTTACTAAAGAAACAACCATGATCAGTTTAGAATTATAAGTTTAGAATTATCACTTTAACTGGCCGATCAACTTGACATGTCCGCACTAAATCGTCCGTAACTTTTGATTTAGAGTTCGAAATGAGACGAATCGAATGTCCACGTTAAACTAGATCAATTTTCTATATCGTGGAAAAATTGAAGACAAAAATAGCAACACTGTAGCCTCCGAAATAATCCAATGAATCCCAAACTGCGTGATGCCATGCATTATGCTTCATTTGTAAACATTTGCTTAGTGAGCACCAATGATAAGCTTAAAATGATCAATTTAACTAACTGATACACTTGACATGTACGGACTCAATCGTCTACAACTTTTGATTTAGTGTTCAGAATGACACGAATCAAACACCCACATTAACCTACCTCAATTTTCTATATTAAGTCAAATTTTAATACCAAAATAGTTGCAACAAAGCCTCCAACTAATCCAAAATATCCCAAATTAGTTGATGTCATGCATTATGATTCATTTATAAGAACTTACTGAAGAAATACCAATGATCATTTTAGAATTATCAGTTTAGAATGATCATTTTAACTGGCCGATCAACTTGACATGTCAGCCCTAAATCGTCTGTAACTTTTGATTTGGAGTTCAGAATGACACACAATAATGTAGCTCAATTTTCTATATTGTGAAAAATTTAGGACCGAAATAGCTACGACAAAGCCTCCAAGTATTCCAATCTATCTCAAACTGCGTGCTGCCATGCATTATGCTTCATTTTTAAACCTTTCCACAATCACCACAAATCATCATTTTGATTAATTTAACTAGCCGATAAACTTGACATGTCTGCACTAAATCTTGCGTAACTTTTGATTTAGAGTTCTCAAAAACACAAATCCAACGGACATGTTAAGCTAGATTAAATTTCTATATTGGGGAAAATTTTAAGACCAAAATGGCTACGACGAAGCCTCCAAGTAATCCAATGAATCCCAATCTGGGTGATACCATGCATTATGCTTCATTTGCAAACCATTCCTCAAAGGCCACAAATCATCATTTTAGAATTACCAATTTAACTAGCTCATAAACTTGACATGTCCGCACTAAATCATCCGTCACTTTTGATTTAGAGTTCCAAACAACACGAATCAACGCTCACGTTAAGCTAGATGAATTTCATATATTGGAACAAAATTTAAGAACAAAATAGCTACGACGTAGCCTCCAAGTAATCCAATGAATCCCAAATTGTGTGATGCCATGCATTATGTTTCATTCGTAAACCTTTGCTTAGTGAGCACCAATGATAAGCATAAAATGATCAACTTAACTGCCTGATACACTTGACATGTACGGACTTAATCGTCTAAACCTTTTGATTAAGATTTCAGAATGACACGATTCCAACGCCCACATTAAGCAATCTCAATTTTCTATATTAAGACAATTTAAGTCCGAAATATCTACTACAAAACCTCCAAGTAATCCAAATTATCCCAAATTGCTTGATCCCATGCATTATGCATCATTTATAAGGCTTTACTCAAGAAACAACAATGATCAGTTTAGAAATATAAGTTAAGAATGATCACTTTAACTAGCCGATCAACTTGACATGTCCGCACTAAATCGTCTCTAACTTCTAATTTGGAGTTCAGAATGACATGAATCCAACGCCCACGTTAAACTAGCTCAAGTTTCTATATTGTGAAAAATTTAGGCCCAAAATAGCTTCAACAAAGCCTCCAAGTAATCCAATCTATCTCAAACTGCGTGCTACCATGCATTATGCTTCATTTTTAAACCTTTGCTCAATGACCCCAAATCATCATTTTGATCAATTTTACTAGTCGATAAACTTGACATGTCCGCACTACATCCTGCACAACTTTGGATTTAGAGTTCCGAATGACACAAATCCAATGCCCACGTTAAGGTAGATGTTTTTTCTATATTGGGGCAAAATGTAAGACGAAAATAGCTACGATGAAGCCTCCCAGTAATCCAATATATATCAGACTGCGTGCTGCCATGCATTATGCTTCATTTGTAAACATTTGCTCAGTGAGCACCAATGATAAGCTTAAAATGATCAATTTAACAAGTCGATACACTCGACATGTACATACTAAATCATCTGTAACTTTTGATTTAGAGTTCAGAATGACACGAATCCAACACGCACATTAAGCTAGCTCAGTTTTCTATATTAAGACAAAATATAAGCCCAAAATAGCTACGACAAAGCCTCCAAGTAATCCAAACTATCCCAAATTGCGTGATGTCATGCATTATGCATCATTTATAAGCCTTTACTCAAGAAACACCAATGATCAGTTCAGAATGATCATTTTAACTGGCCAATTAACTTGACATGTCCGCACTAAATCATCTGTAGCTTTTGATTTAGAGATCCGAACGACACGAATCCAACATCCACATTAAGCTAGCTCAATTTTCCATATTGTTTAAAAATTTTGGACTTAAATAGCTATGATGAAGCCTCCAAGTAAACCAATATATATCAAAATCCGTGCTGCCATGCATTATGCTTCATTTGTAAACCTTTCCTCAATGACTACAAATCATCATTTTAGAATGATAAATTTAACTAGCCGATAAACTTGACATGTCTGCACTAAATTGTTCGTAACTTTTTATTTAGAGTTCCAAATGACACGAATCGAACGCCCACGCTAAGCTAAATCAATTTTATATATTGGGGAAAAATTAAAGACCAAAATAGCTACAACAAAGCGTCCAAGCAATCCAATCAATCCCAAACTGCGTGATGCCATGCATTATGCTTCATTTGTATACCTTTTCTAAGTGAGCACCAATGATAAGTTTAAAATGATCAATTTAACTAGCCGATACACATGACATATATGGACTAAATCGTTTGTAACTTTTGATTTGGAGTTCCGAATGACACGAATCCAACACCCACATTAAGCTAACTCAATTTTCTATATTAAGACAAAATTTAAGACAGAAATAACTACGACAAAGTCTCAAAGAAATCCAAACTATCCCAAATTGCTTGATGCCATGCGTTACGCTTCATTTATAAGCCCTTACTCTAGAAACACCAATGCTCAGTTTAGAATTATCAATTTAGAATGATCAATTTAACTGGCTGATCTACTTGACATGTCTACACTAAATCGACCGTAAATTTTGATTTAGAGTTCAGAATGACACGAATCTAAGGCCCACATTAAGTTCGCTCAATTTTCTATATTTTGAAAAGTTTAGGACCGAAAGAGCTACGACAAAGCCTCCAAGTAATCCAATCTATCTCAAACTGCGTGCTGCCATGCATTATCCTTCATTTTTAACCTTTGCTCAGTGACCACAAATCATCATTTTAGATTGATCAATTTAACAAGCCGATAAATTTGACATGTCCGCGCTAAATCATGCATAACTTTTGATTTAGAGTTCCGAATGACACGAATCCAATGCCCACGTTAAGCTAGATCAATTTTCTATAGTAACACCTAATTTAAGACCAAAATAGCTATGACAAAGCGTCCACGTAATCCAAACTATCCCAAATTGCGTGATGCCATGCATTACGCTTCATTTATAAGCCTTTTGTCAAGGAGCACCAATGATGAGTTTAGAATGATCAATTTAACTAGCCTATAATGTTGGATTTCCACACTAAACCGTCTGTAACTATTGATGTAGAGTTCAAAATGATGCAAATCCAATGCCCACGATAAGCTACCTCAATTTTTTATATTGTGCCAGAATTTAATACCAAAACAGCTACGATAAACCCTACAAGTAATCAAATCTATCCCAAACTTCGTGATGCCATGCATTATTCTTCATTTATAAGCCTTTACTCAAGGAGCACCAATGATCAGTTTAGAATGATCATTTTAACCACCTGATCAACTTGACATGTCCACACTAAATCGTCTTTAACTTTTAATTTAAAGCTCCAAATGTGATGAATCCATCGCCCAAGTTAAGCTAACTGAATTTTCCATATTGTGACAATAGTTGAGACTAAAAGAGCTATGACAAAGCCTCCAAGAAATCCAATCTATCCCAAAATGCATGATGCCATGCATTATGCTTTATCTATAAGCCTTTACTCAAAGAGCACCAATTGTCAGTTTAGAATGATCATTTTAACTGGCCGATCAACTTGACATGCACGCGCAAAATCATTCGTAACTTTTGATGTAGAGTTAAAAATAACACGAATCCAATGCCCATGTTAAGCTAACTCAATGTTCTATACTGTGGACTGAAAGAGCTACCACAAAGCCTTCAAGTAATCCAATATATCCTAAACTGCGTGATGACATGCATTATGCTTCATTTGTTTACCTTTTTTCAGTGAGCACCAATTGTTAGTTTAGAATGATCAATTTAACGAGCCGATACACTTGACATGTACGCACTAAATCATCTGTAACTTTTGATTTATAGTTCAGAATATATGAATCAATCGCCCTCATTAATCTAGATCAATTTTCTATGTTAAGACAAAATTTAAGACAAAAATAGTAACGACAATGCCTCCAAGTAATCCAGTCTATCCTAAACTGCATGATGCCATAAATAATGCATCATTTGTAAACCTTTGCTCAATGAGCATCAATGATCGGTTTTGAATGATCAGTTTATCTAGCCGATAAACTTAAGATGTCCGCACTAAATCGTGCGTAACTTTTCATTTGGAGTTCAGAATGACACACGTTAAGGTAGCTCAATTTCCTATATTGTGATAAAATTAAAGACTAAAATAGCTACTATAAAGTCTAAAAGTAATCTATTCCCTCCAAAACTGTGTGATCCCATGCATTATGCTTCATTTGTAAACCTTTACTCAATGAGCACCAATGATCATTATATAATGATCATTTTTACTAACCAATAAACTTGACATGTTGCACCAAATCGTGCATAACTTTTAATTTAGAGTTCTAAATGACACGAATCCAACGCCTACGTTAAGCTAGCTCAATCTTCTATATTGTGAAAAATTTAGGACCAAAATAGCTACGGCAAACCTTCAAGTAATCCAATCTATCTCAAACTGCCTTGTGGCATGCATTATGCTTCATTTGTAAACCTTTTCCCAACAAGTACCAATGATCATTTTAGAAGGATCAATTTAACTAGCTGAAAAACTTGACATGTCTACACTAACTCGTGCGTAACGTGTGATTTAGTGTTCGGAATAAAGTGAATCCAACGCCCACGTTAAGCTATTTAAATTTTCTATATCGGGACAAATTCTACGACAAAATAGCGACGAAAAGCCTCCAATAAATCCAATATATCCGAAAATGCGTGATGCCTTGCATTTTGGTTCATTTGTAAACCTTTGTTCAAAGAGCACTAATGATCAGTTTAGAATAATCATTTTAACTAGCCGATACACTTGACGTCTACACACTAAATCGTATGTAACTTTTGATTTAGAGTTCAGAATACAAGAATCGAACGCGCAGGTTAAGCTAGCTTAATTTTCTATATTACAATAAAATTTATGACGAAAATAGTTACGAAAAGGCTTTCAAGTAATCCAATCTTTCCCAAACTGTTTGATGCCATGCATTATGCTTCATTTGTTAACCTTTGTTCAGTGAGCAACAATGATTAGTTTAGAATGATCAATTTAACTAGCCGATACACTTGGCATGTATGCAAAAAATCGTTTGTAAATTTTGATTTAGAGTTTGGAATATACGAATCCAACGCCCACATTAAGCTAGGTCAATTTTTTATATTAAGAAAATAATTAAGATAAAAATAGCTACAACAAATCGTTCAAGTAATACAATCTATCCCAAACTGCGTGATGTCTTTCATTATTCTTCATTTGTAAAACTTTGCTCAACGAGCATCAATGATCGATTTCGAATGATTAATTTAACTAGCCGATAAACTTGAGATGTCCGCACTAAAACATACTTAACTTTTGATTTAGAGTTCAGAATGACACGAATCTAGTGCTCATATTAATATAGCTCAAATTGTTTTATTGTGACAAAATTTAAGAATGAATTTGCTACAATAAAGCATCCAAGTAATCCAATCTATTCCAATCTGCTTGATGCCATGCATTATGATTCATTTGTACACCTTAGCTCAATGAACCCCAATGATCTTTTTAGAAAGGTCAATTTAACTTGTCAATAAAGTTGACATGTCCGCAGTAAATCCTTTGTAACTTTTGATTTAGAATTGAGAATGACACGAATCCAACCCCCACGTTAACCTAGCTCAATTTTCTATATTGTGAAAAATGTAGGACCAAAATAGCTACGCAAGGCCTACAAATAATGTAATCTATCTCAAATTGTGTGGTGCCATGCATTATGCTTCATATGTAAGTCTTTTCCAACAAGCAGCAATGATCATTTTAGAAGGATCAATTTTACTAGCTGATAAATTTGACATGACCGCACTAAATCCTGTGTAACTTCTGATTTGGAGTTTCGAATTAAGCGAATCAAATGTCCACATTAAGCTAGCTATATTTTCTATATTGGGACAAAATCTAGGACCAAAATAGCTAGAAATACCCTCCAAGTAATCCTATCAATCCCACACTATGTGATGTGATGCATTTATGCTTCATTTGTAAACCTCTTTCAGTGAGCACCAATGATCAGTTTACAGTGACCAATTTATCTAGCCGATACACTTGACATGTACGCACTAAATCGTGTGTAACTTTTGATTTAAAGTTCAGAATACAAGAATCCAACACCCACGTTAAGCTAGCTTAATTTTCTATATTAAGACAACAAAAATAGCTGTGATAGAGCGTCCAAGTAATCCAATCTATCCTAAACTGAGTGATGCCATGCATTATGCTTCATTTGTAAATTTTGTTCAGTGAGCACCAATGATCGGTTTAGAATGATCAATTTAACTAGCCGACACACTTGACATGTATGAACTAAAGTGTGTGTAACGTTTGATTTAGAGTTTGGAATACACGAATCCAACGCCCACGTTAATCTAGCTCAATTTTCTATATTAAGAGAAAATTTAAGACACAAATAGATACGAAAAAGCCTCCAAATAATCCAATCTATCCCAAACTGCGTGAGTTCATGCATTATGTTTTATTTGTTAACCTTTGTTCTATGAGCACCAATGATTTCTTTAGAATGTTCAATTTAACTAGCTGATACACTTGACATGTACGCACTATATCGTATGTAACTTTTTATTTAGAGTTCAGAATATATGAATCCAACACCAATGTTAATCTAGCTCAATTTCTATATTAAGACAAAATGTAAGATAGAAAAAGCTACAACAAAGCCTCCAATTAATCCAATATATCCCAAGTTGCGTGATGCCATGCATTATGCTTCATTTGTAAACCTTTGCTCAAGAAGCATAAATGATCAATTTAGAATAATAAATTTATCTAGCGGATAAACTTGAGATGTCCAAACTAAATCGTTTGTATGTTTTGATTTAGAGTTCACAATGACACGAATCCAATGCTCACATTAAGATATCTCAATTTTTTATATTGTGACAAAATTTATGACCAAAATAGCTACGATAAAGCCTCTGAGTAATCCAATATATTCCAAACTGCGTGATGCCATGCATTATGTTTCATTTGTACACATTTTTTCTCAATGAGTACCAATGATCATTTTAGAAAGATCAATTTAACTAGCTTATAATCTTGACATGTCCGCACTAAATCGTGCGAAACTTTTGATTTAGAATTCAGAATGGCGAATCCAATGCCCACGTTAAGCTAGTTCAATTTTCTATATTGTGAAAAAATTTGGGACTGAAATTGCTACGCAAAGCGTACAAGTAATCAATCTATCTCAAATTGCGTGGTGCCAATCATTGTACTTCATCTATAAACCTTTGCCCAATGGGCACCAATGATCATTTAAGAAAAGTCAATTTAACTAGCCGGTAAATTTTTTATGTCTGCACTAAATCCTGCATAACTTTTGATTTAGAGTTCCGAATAAAGTGAATCCAACACCCACGTTTAGCTAGCTCAATTTTCTATATTGGGACACAATCGAAAACCAAAATAGCTACGAAAAAGCCTACAAGTAATCCAAACTATCCCAAACTGCGTGAAGCCATGCATTATGCTTCATTTGTTAACCTTTGTTCAGTGAGCACCAATGATCAGTTTAGAATAACCAATTTAACTAGCTGATACACTTGACATGTACGCACTAAATCGTGTGTAACTTTTGATTTAAAGTTCAGAATGATGTGATTAAAACGCCCACGTTAAATTAGCTCAATTTTCTATATTGGGACAAAATTTAAGACTGAAATAGCTGCAAAAAGCCTCCAAGTAGACCAATCTATCCCAAACTGTGTGATTCCATGCATTATGCTTTGTTTGTATAACTTTGCTCAGTGAGCACCAATAATCACTTTAGAATCATCAATTTAACTAGATGATAAACTTGACATGTACACACTATATATTGTGTAACTTTTGAATTAGATTTCAGAATGACACGAATCCAGCGCCCACATTAAGCTAGATTAGTTTTCTATATTGTAAAAAAATCTAGGACTGAAATACCAACGACAAAGGCTACAAATAATCCATTTTATCTCAAACTGCGTGGTACCATGCATTATGATTCATTTGTAAACCTTTGCCCAATGACCACCAAAGATCATATTAGAAGCATGAGTTTAACTAGCTGATTAATGTTACATTTTCGTACTAAATCGTGCATAACTTTTTATTTATTGTTCTGAATAAAGAAAATCCAACACCCATGTTAAGTTAGCTCAATTTTCTATATTGGGATAAACCCAAGACCGAAATAGCTACAAAAAGACTCCAAGTAATCCAATCTATCCCAACCTGTGTGATGCCATGCATTATGCTTCATTTTCAAACATTTGTTCAGTGAGCACCAATGATCAGTTTACAATGATCAATTTAACTAGCCGATACACTTGACATGTATGCACTTAATCGTGTGTAACTTTTGATGTAGAGTTCAGAATACACGAATCCTTTGCCAACGTTAAACTAGCTCAATTTTCTATATTACGACAAAATTTAAGATGCAAATATATACGCCAAAGCCTCCAAGTAGTTAAATCTATCCCAAACTGCATGATGCCATGCATTGTGCTTCATTTGTAAACCCTTATTAAGTGAGAACCAATGATCAGTATAGAATGATCAAATTACCTAGCCGATACACTTGACATGTATGCGCTTAATCATCCGTGACTCTAGATTTAGAGTTCATAATACACAAATCCAATGCCCATGCTAACCTAGTTCAATTTTCTATATTAAGACAAAGTTTAAGACGGAAATAGCTACGACAAAGCGTCCACATAATCCAATATATACCAAACTGCGTGATGCCATGCATTATGCTTCATTTGTAAACCTTTGCTCAACGAGCATCAATGATCGGTTTAGAATGATCAGTTTAACTAGCCGATAAACTTGAGATGTCCGCACTAAATTGTTTGTAACTTTTAATTTGTAATTCAGAATGACATTAATCAAATGCCCACGTTAAGGTAGCTCAATTTTCTATATTGTGAGAAAATCAAAAACTGAAATAGCTATGATATACCCTACAAGTAATCCAATCTATCGCAAACTGCATGATGCCATGCATTATGCTTGATTTGTAAACATTTGCTCAATGAGCACCAGTTATCATTTAAGAATGATCAATTTAACTAACCGATAAACTTGACATGTCCGCACTAAATCATGCCTAACTTTTTATTTAGAGTTCACAATGACACGAATCCAACGACTGTTAAGCTAGCTCAATTTTGTATATTGTGAAAAATTTATGACCAAAATAGCTACGACAAAGCTTACTAGTAATCCAATCTATCTCAAACTGCGTCGTGCCATGCATTATTCTTCATTTGTAAACCTTTGAACAATGAGCACCAATGATCACTTTTAAATGATCAATTTAACTACCCGATAAACTTGACACATCCACATTAAAAGGTATGTAACTTTTGATTTAAGTTCCGAATGACGCGAATCAAATTCCCATGTTAGTCAAGCTCAATTTTCTATATTGGGACTAAATTTAAGACCAAAATAGCTAAAAAAGCCTCCAAGTAGACCAATCTATCCAAAACTGCGTGATCCATGGATTATGCTTCATATGTAAACCTTTTCTCATTGAGCACCAATGATTAGTTTAGAATCATCAGTTTACTAGCTTATTAATTTGAGATGTACATACTAAATCGTGTGGTACTTTCGATTTAAAACTGAGAATGACACGAATCCAACGCCCACGTTAAACAAGCTAAATTTTCTAAATTGTGAAAATATTTAGGACCGAAATAGATACGATAAAGCCTACAAGTAATCCAATCTATCTCAAACAGCGTGGTGCAATGCATTATGCTTCATTTGTAAACTTTTTCCGAATGAGCATCAATTACCATTTTAGAAGAATCAGTTTAAGTAGCCCATCAAATTGATATGTCCGCAAAAAATCGTGCATAACTTTTGATTTAGAGTTCTGAATAAAGCAAATCCAATGCCCAGGTTAAGCTAGCTCAATTTTCTATGTTGGGACAAAATCTAAGACCGAAACAGCTACGAAATAGCCTACAACTAATCCAATCTATCCCAAACAGCGCTATACCATGCATTATGCTTCATTTATAAACCACTGTTAAGTGAGCACCAATGATCAGTTTAGAATGATCAATTTAGCTAGCCGATACACTTGACGTGTACACACTAAATCGTGTGTAATTTTCTATTTAAATTTAAGAGTACGAGAATCGTATGCCCACGTTAAGCTAGCTAAATTTTCTATATTAAGACAAAATATAAGACGGAAATAGCTACGACAAAGCGTCCAAGTAATCAAATCTATCCCAAACTGCGTGATTCCATGCATTATGGTTCATTTGTAAACCTTTGCGAAATGAGCATCAATAATCGATTTAGAATGATCAATTTAACAAGCCGATAAACTTGAGATGTCCGCATTAAATCGTTTGTAACTTTTGATTTAGAGTTCCGAATGACACGAATCATTGCCCACATTAAGCTAACTCAATTTTCTACATTGTGACAAAATTTAAGACCGAAATAGCTACACTAAAGCCTCCAAGTAATCCAATCTACCACAAACTACGTGGTGTCATGCATTATGCTTCATTTGTAAACCTTTTCTCAATGAGCATCAGTTATCATTTTATAATGATCAATTTAACTAGCCGATTAAATTGACATGTCCACACTATATCGTGCGTAAATTTTGATTTAGAGTCAGAATGACACGAATCCAACGCCCATGCATAATTATTCATTTGTACATATTTTTTCTCAATGGAGTACCAATGATCATTTTAGAAAGATCAATTTAAATAGCTTATAATCTAGACATGTCCGCACTAAACCGTGCTTAACTTTTGATTTAAAATTCAGAATGGCGAATCCAACGCCCACGTTAAGGTAACTCAATTTTCTATATTGTGAAAAATTTTGGGACCGAAATTGCTACGTAAAGCCTACAAGTAATCCAATGTATCTCAAAATGTGTGGTGCCATGCATTATACTCCATCTGTAAACCTTTGCCTAATGAGCACCAATGATCATTTTATAAGGATCAATTTAACTTGCCTGTAAACTTGGCATGTCTGCACTAAATTGTGCGTAACTTTTGATTTAGAGTTCCGAATAAAGCGAATCCAACACCCACATTAAGCTATCTCAATTTTCTATATTGGGAAAAAATCTAAGACCAAAATAGCTACGAAAAAGCCTCCAAGTAATTCAAACTATCCCAAACTGCGGGATGCCATGCATTATGCTTCATTTGTTAACCTTTGTTCAATGAGCACCAATGATCAATTTAAAATGATCAATTTAACTAGCCGATATACTTGACATGTACGCACTAAATCGTATGTAACTTTTGATTTAGACTTCAGAATACACGAATCCAATACCCATGTTAAGCAACCTCAATTTTCTATATTAAGACAAAATTTAAGATGGAAATAGCTACGACAAAGCCTCGAAGTAGTTCAATCTATCACAAACTACGTGATGCCATACATTATGCTTCATTTGTAAACCTTTGTTCAGTGAGCACTAATAACTAGTTTAAAATGATCAATTTAACTTGCTGATACACTTGCATTTACGCACTAATCGTCTGTAACTTTTGATTTAGAGTTCTGAATACACGAATCCAACGCCCACATTAAGCTAACTTAATTTTCTATAGTAAGACCAAATTTAAGAGAAAAATAACTACGACAAAGCATCCAAGTAATCCAATCTATCCCAAATTTCGTGATTCCATGCATTATGCTTCATTTGTAAACCTTTTCTCATCGAGCATCAATTATCGGTTTAGAATGATCAATTTAACTAGCAGATAAACTTGAGATGTCCGCACTAAATCGTCTGTAACTTTTGATTTGGAGTTCAGAATTACACGAATCCAATGCCCACGTTAAGCTAGCTCAATATTCTATAATATGATAAAATTTAAGACCGAAATAGCTACGATAAAGCCTTCAAGGAATCCAATATATCCTAAACTACGTGACGCCATACATTATCCTTCATTTGTAAACCATGGCTCAATGAGCATCAATGATCGGTTCAGAATGATCATTTTATCTGGCCGATAAACTTGAGATGTCCTCACTAAATCGTCTATTAGTTTTGATTTGGAGTTCAAAATGACACGAATGCATTGCCCATGTTAAGCCAGCTCAATTTTCTATATTCTGAAAAAATTTAGGACCAAAATAGCTACGAAAAAGCCTTCAAGTAATCCAATCTATCTCAAATTGCGTGGTGGCATCCATTATCCTTCATTTGTAAGCCTTTGCCCAACGAGCACCAATGATAATTTTAGAAGGATCGATGATAATTTTAGAAGGATCGATTGAACTTGCCGATAAACATGATATGTCAGCACTAAATCATGCGTAACTTTTGATAGAGAGTTCTGAATTAAGCAAATCCAATGCCCACGTTAAGCTAGCTCAGTTTTCTATATTGTGATAAAATCTAAGACCGAAATATCTATGAAAAAGCCTTCAAGTACTCCAATCTATCATAAATTGCGTAATTCCATGCATTACGGTTCATTTATAAACCTTTGCTCAACGAGCATCAATGATCGGTGTAGAATGATCAATTTAACTAGCCGCACTAAATCGTCCGTAACTTTTGGTTTAGAGTTCACAATGACACGAATCCAATGCTCATATTAAGCTAGCTCAATTTTCTATATTGCGGAAAAATTAAAGACGAAATAGCTACGATAAAGCCTCCATGTAATCCATTCTATCCCAAACTGCGTGATACCATGGATTATGCTTCTTTTGTAAACCTTCGGTCAATGAGCACCCATGAACATTTTATAATGATCAATTTAACTAGCCAATAAACTTGAATTTCCGCACTAAATCATGCGTAACTTTCGATTTAGAGTTCAGAATGACACAAATTGAGTGCCCACGTTAATCTAGCTCAATTTTCTATATTAAGACATAATTTAAGACGGAAATAACTACGACAAAGCCTCGAAGTAATCCAATCTCTCCTAAACTGCGTGATGCCATGCATTATGCTTCATTTGTAAACCTTTGCTCAACGAGCATCAATGATCAGTTTAGGATGATCATTTTAACTTGCCGATAAACTTGAGATGTCCACACTAAATCGTCCATAACTTTTGATTTAGAGTTCAGAATGACACGAATACAAGTCCCATATTAAACAAGCTAAATTTTGTATATTAAGACAACATCTAAGACGGAAATAGCTACTACAAAGCCTCCAAGTAGTCCAATCTATCCCAAACTGCATGATTTCCATGCATTATGCTTAATTTGTAAGCCATTGATCACTGAGCACCAATGATCAGTTTAGAATGATCAACTTAAGTAGCCGATACACTTGACATGTTTGCACTAAATGGTTTGTAACTTTTGATTTAGAATTTAGAATACACGAATCAAATGCCCACATTAAGCTAGCTCAATTTTGTATATTAAGACAAAATTTAAGATGGAAATGGCTACGACAAAGCCTCCAAGTAATCCAATCTATCCCAAACTGCGTGATGTCATGCATTATGCTTCATTTGTAAACCATTTCTTAATGAGCATCAATGATCTGTTTGGAATGATCAATTTATCTAGTCGATAAACTTGAGATGTCCGCACTAAATCGTCCATAACTTTTGGTTTAGGGTTCAGAATGATATGAATACATTGCCCATATTAAGCTACCTCAAATTTCTGTATTGTGACAAAATTAAAGGCCAAAATAGGTATGATAAAGCCTTCAAGTAATCCAATCTATCCTAAACTGCGTGATACCATGCATTATTCTTCTTTTGCAAACCTTTCCTCACTGAGCAACCATTATCATTTTAGAATGATCAATTTAACTAGCCAATAAACTTGAGATATCCGCACTAAATCGTGCGTAACTTTCGATTTACAGTTCGGAATGACACAAATCAAGTTCCCACGTTAAGCTAGCTCAATTTTCTATATTAAGATATAATTTAAGACAGAAATAACTACGACAAAGCCTCAAAGTATTCCAATCTATCCCAAAATGCGTGATGCCATGCATTATACTTCATTTGTAAACCTTTGCTCAACGAGCATCAATGATCACTTTAGGATGATCATTTTAACTAGCCGATAAACTTGAGATGTCCACACTAAATTGTCCGTAACTTTTGATATAGAGTTCAGAATGACACGAATACAAGTCCCATATTAAACTAGCTCAATTTTCTATATTAAGACAAAAGCAAAGACAAAAATAGCTACGACAAAGCCTCCAATTAATCCAATCTATCCCAAATGTGTGATTGCCATGCATTATGCTTCATTTGTACGCCTTTGATCAGTGATCACCAGTGATCAGATTACAATGATCAACTTAACTAGCCGATACACTTCACATGTACGCACTAAATCGTTTATAACTTTTGATTTAGAATTTATAATACACGAATCAAACGCCCACGTTAAGCTACCTCAATTTTCTATATTAAGAGAAAATATAAGATGGAAATACCTACAACAAAGCCTCCAAGTAATCCAATCTGCCCAAACTGCGTGATGTCATGCATTATGCTTCATTTGTAAACCATTTCTTAACGAGCATCAATGATCTGTTTGGAATGATCAATTTATCTAGTCGATAAACTTGACATGTCCGCACTAAATCGTCCGTAACTTTTGATTTAGAGTTCAGAATGAAATCAATCCAATGCCCACATTAAGCTAACTCAGTTTTCTATATTGTGATTAATTTAAGACCGAAATAGCTATGATAAAGCCTCCAAGTAATCCAATCTTTCCCAAACTGCCTAATACCATGCATTGTGCTTCTTTTGTAAACCTTTGCTCAATGAGCACCAATGATCATTTTAAAATGATAAACTGAACCAGCTGATAAACTTGACATGTACGCACTAAATCCTCCATAACTTTAGATTTAGAGTTCCGAAGGACAGGAATCAAACACCCATGATAAGCTAATTTTCTATATTGTGAAAAACTTTAGGACCGAAATAGGTACAACAAAGCCTACAGGTAATCCAATCTATCTCAACCTACGTGGTGCCATGCATTATGCTTCATTTGTAAACCTTTGCCCAATGAGCACCAATGATCATTTTAGAAGGATCAATTTAACACGCCGATAAACTTGATATGTCCGCATTAAATCGTGCGTAACTTTTGATATGGGGTTCTAAATGAAGCGAATCAACCACCCACGTTAAGCTAGCTAGATTTTCTATATTATGAGAAATTCTAAGACATAAATAGCTACGAAAAGCCTCCAAGGAATTGAATCTATCACATACTGCGTGATGCCATGCATTATACTTCATTTGTAACCCTCTGTTCAATTACCACCAATGATCAGTTTAAAATGATCAATTTAACTAGCCGTTAAACGTGTGATATACACACAAAATCGTCTGTAACTTTTGAATTATAGTTTAGAATGACACGAATCCAAGTCCCATATTAAGCTAGCTCAATTTTCTATATTAATACAAAATTTAAGATGGAAAATAACTTCGATAAAGTCTCCAAGTAATCTAATCTATCCCAAACTGAGTGATGCCAGGCATTATGCTTCATTTGTAAACCTTTGTTCATTGACCACCAATGATCAGTTTAAAATGATCAATTTAAGTAACTGATACACCTGACATGTACGCACTAAATTGTGTGTAACTTTTGATTTAGAGTTCAGAATACAGGAACCCAATGCCCATGTTAAGCTAGCCAAATTTTCTATATTAAGACAAAATTTAAGAAGAAAATTGCTACGACAAAACCTCCAAGTAATCCAATCAATCCGAAACTGCGTGATGCCATGCATTATGCTATATTTGTAAACCTTTGTTCAATTAGCACCAATGATTAGTTTAGAATGATCAATTTAACTAGCCGATATGCTTGATATGTACACACTAAATTGTCTGTAACTTTTGATTTCGAATTTAAAATGCACGAATCCAAGTCCCATGTTAAACTAGCTCAATTTTCTATATTAAGAGAAACTTTAAGACGAAAATAGCTATGTCAGAACCACCAAGTAATCCAATCTTTTCCAAACTGCATGATTCCACGCATTATGATTGATTTGTAAACCTTTGCTCAACGACCATTAATGATCGGTTTAGAATGATCAATTTATCTAGCCGATACACTTCACATGTATGCACTAAATCGTCTGTAACTTTTGATTTAGAATTTAGAATACACGAATCCAACACCCACGTTAAGATAGCTATATTTTCTATATTAAGACAAAATTTAAGACCGAAATAGTTATGATAACGCCTCCAAGTAATCCAATCTATCCGAAACTGCGTGACGCCATGCATTATGCTTCTTTTGTAAACCTTTGCTCAATGAGCACCAATGGCCATTTTAGAATGATCAATGTAACTAACCGATAAACTTGACATGTCCGCACTAAATCCTGTGTAACTTTTGATATAGGGTTCAGACGCCATGCATTATGCTTCTTTTGTAAACCTTTGCTCAATGAGCACCAATGGCCATTTTAGAATGATCAATGTAACTAACCGATAAACTTGACATGTCCGCACTAAATCCTGTGTAACTTTTGATATAGGGTTCAGAATGACACGAATCCAACGACCATGTTAAGCTAATTTTCTGTATTGTGAAAACTTTAATGACCAACATAGCTACGACAAAGCCTACAAATAATCAAGTCTATCTCAAACTTCGTCGTGCCATGGACTATGCTTCATTTGTAAACCTTTGCCCAATCAGCACCAATAATCAGTTTCGAATTATCAATTTAACTAGCCAATAAACTTGAGATGTCCGCACTAAATCGTCTGTAACTTTTGATTTAGAGTTCAGAATGACACGAATCCAATGCCCACGTTAAGCTAGGTCAATTTTCTATATTGTGAAAAAATTTAGGAACGAAATAACTACGAAAAAGCCTACAAGTAACCAATCTATCTCAAACTGTGTTGTGCCATGCATTATGCTTCATTAGTAAACCTTTGCCCAACAAGCACCAATGCTCATTTTAGAGGGATAAATTAGCTGGCCGATAAACTTGACATGTCCACACTAAATCGTGCGTAACTTTATATATAGAGTTCTGAATGAAGCGAATCCAATGCCCACGTTAAGCTACCTCAATTTTCTATATTGGGACAAAATTTAAGAACGAAATTGCTACGAAAAATTGTCCAAGTAATCCAATATAACCCAAATAGCGTGATACTATGTATTATGCTTCATTTGTAAACCTTTGTTCAGTGAGCACCAATGATCATTTTAGCATTAACAATTTATCTTGCCGATACACTTGACATGTACGCAGTGTAACTTTTGATTTAGAGTTCAGAATAAAAGAATCCAACGCCCACATTAAGATCGCTCGATTTTCTATATTAAGACAAAATTTAAGACGGAAATAACTACGACAAAGCCTCGAAGTAAACCAATCTATCCCAAACTGCGTGATGCCATGCATTATGCTTCATTTGTGAACCTTTGCTCAACGAGCATCATCGATCGGTTTAGAATTATCAATTTAACTAGTCGTTAAAATTGAGATGTCAGCACTAAATCGTCCATAACTTTTGATTTAGAGTTAAGAATGACACGAATCCAAGTCCCATATTAAGGTAGGTCAATTTTCTATATTGTGACAAAATTTCAGTCCAAAATAGCTACTATAATGCCTCTCAGTAATCCAATCTATCCCAAACTGCATGATGCCATGCATTATGCTTCTTTTGTAAACCTTTGCTCAATGAGCACCAATGATTATTTTAGAATGATCAATTTAACTACCTGATAAACTTGACATGTTCACACTAAATCGTGCTTAACTTTTGATTTAGAGTTCAGAACGAGACGAATCCAACGCCCATGTTAATCTAATTTTCTATATTGTGAAAATATTTACGACTGAAATAGCTACGACAAAGCCTACAAGTAATCCAATCTATATCAAACTGCGTGGTGCCATGCATTATGCTTGATTTGTAAACCTTTGCCCATGAGAATCAATGATCATTTTAGAATGATCAATTTAACTGGCCGAGAAACTTGACATGTCCGCACCAAATTGTGCGTAACTCTAGATATAGAGGTCTGAATGAAGCGAATTCAACAACCACGTTAAACTACCTCAATTTTCTATATTGGAAAAAAATCTAACACCGAACTATTTACCAAAAAGCCTCCAAATGATCCAATCTATCCCAAACTGCGTGATACTATGTATTATGTTTGATTTGTAAACCTTTGTTCAGTGAGCACCAATGATCAATTTAGCATTAACAATTTAACTAGCTGATACACTTGTCATGTATGCACTAAATCGTGTGTAACTTTTGATTTATAGTTCAGAATACAATAATCCAAAGCCCATGTTAAGGTAGCTCAATTTTCTATATTAAGACAAAATTTAAGACGGAATTAACTACGACAAAGCCTCGAAGTAATCCAATCTATCTCAAACTGTGTGATGCCATGCATTATGCTTCATTCGTACCCTTTTCTTAACGAGCATCAATGATCGGTTTACATTGACCAATTTAACTAGCCGATAAACTTGAGATGTCCACACTAAATCGTCTGTAACTTTTGATTTAAAGTTTAGAATGACACAAATCCAAGTTCCATATTAAGCTAGCTCAATTTTCTATATTGTGAAAAAATTTAAGACCAAAATAGCTACGATAAAGCCTCCAAGTAATCCAATCTATCCCAAACTGCATGATGCCATGCATTATGCTGCATTTGTAAACCTTTGCTCAACAAGGATCAATGATTGGTTTAGAATGATTGGTTTATCTAGCGGATTAACTTGAGATGTCCGCACTAAATCATCCGTAACTTTTCATTTGAAGTTCAAAATAACCTGAATGCAATACCCTCATTATGGTAGCTAAATTTTCTATAATGTGACAAAATTAAAGACTGATATGCTGCATGATGCCATGCATTATGCTTCATTTGTAAACATTTTCTCAATGATCACCAATGATCATTTTAGAATGATCATTTTAATTAAATGATAAACTTGATATGTCCGCACTAAATCGTGCATAACTTTTAATGATTTAGAGTTCATAATGACACGAATCTAATGACTATGTTAATCTATCTCAATTTTCTATATTATAAAAAAGATTTTGACTTAAATAGCTATGACAAAGCCTACAAGTAATCCAATAAATCTCACACTGCATGGTCCCATGAATTATGCTTCATTTGTCAACCTTTTCCCAATGAGTACCAATGGTCATTTTAAAATGATCAATTTAACTAGCTGATAAACTTGAAATTTCCGCACTAAAACGTGCGTAACTTTTTATTTTGAGTTCTGAATAACGCAATTCAATCGCCCACGTTAAGCTAGCTCAATTTTGTATATTGGGACAAAATTTAAGACTGAAAGAATTACAAAAAAGCCTCCAAGTAGACCAATCTATCCTAAACTGCGTGATTTCATGCATTATGGTTCATTCGTAAACCTTTGCTCAATGAGCACCAATGATTAGTTTAAAATGATCAATTTAACTAGCTAATTCACTTGACATGTACAGACTAAATCGTCTATAACTTTTGATTTAGAATTCAGAATGACAGGAATCCAATGTCCATGTTAAGCTAGCTCACCTTTCTATACTATGAGAATATTTAGGACCGAAATAGCTATGAATAAGCCTCCAAGTAATCCAATCTATCTAAAACTGCGTGATGCCATGCATTATGCTTCATTTGTAAACCATTGCTCAATGAGTATCAATGATCAATTTAGAATGATCAATTTAACTAGACACTAAATAGCCTATAACTTCTGATTTGGAGTTCAAAATGACACGAATCCAATGTCCACGTTAAGCTAGCTCAATTTTCTATATTGTAACAAAATTTAAGACCAAAATAGCTACAATAAAGGTTTTCAGTAATCTAGTCTATCCCAAACTGCATGATGCCATGCATTGTGCTTTATTTGTCAACGTTTGCTCACCGAGCACCAATGATCAGTTTAGAATGATCATTTTAACAATCCGATCAACTAGTTATGTCCGCACTAAATCAACCGTAACTTTTGATCATTTTAACAATCCGATCAATTCATTATGCTTCAATTATAAGCCATTACTCAAGGAGAACCAATGATCAGTTTAGAATGATAATTTAACTAGTGGATCAACTTGACATGTTCGCACTTAATCGTCTTTAACTTTTGATTTAGAGCTCAAAATTACATGAATCCAGTGCCCACGTTAAGCTAGCTCAATTTTCCATTTTGTGACAACATTTGAGACTAAAAGAGCTACCAAAAAATCTCCAAGTAATCCAATCTTTCCCAAACTGCGTGATGCTAGCTCAATTTTTCATTTTTTGACAACATGTGCGACTAAAAGAGGTACAACAAAGCCTGCAAGTAATCTAATCTATCCCAAACTATGTGCTGTCAGATATAATGCTACATTTATAAGCATTCACGTAATCCAATCTATCCTGAAATGTGTGATGCCATGCATTATGCTTCATTAATAAGCCTTTACTTAAGGAGCACTAATGATTAGTTTAGAATTATTAGCTTAGAATGATCACTTTAACTGGAAAATAAATTTGAGATGTCCGCACTAATTCCTGCATAACTTTTGATCTAGAGTTCCGAATGACATGAATCCAATGCCAATGTTAAGCTAGCTCAATTTTCTACATTGGGACAAAATTTATGATCGAAATATTAATCCAAAGCCTCCTAGTAATCCAATCTATCAGAAACTGCGTGGCGTCATGCATTATTCTTCATATATAAACCTTTGCTCAATGATCACCAAAGATCATTTTAGAATGATGAGTTGAACTAGCCTATAAACTTGACATGTCCGCACGAAATTGTGTGTGACTTTTGATTTAGAATTCATAATCACACCAATCCAATGCCCACATTAAGATAGCTCAATTTTCGATATTGTGAACAAATTTAGGACCAAAATATCTATGACAAAGCCTCCTAGTAATCCCATCTATCCCAAACTACATGATGCCATACATTGTGCTTTATTTGTCAACGTTTGCTCACTGAGCACCAATGATCAGTTTAGAATGATCATTTTAACAATCTGATCAACTAGTTATGTCCGCACTAAATCAACCGTAACTTTTGATTTAGAGTTCAGAATGACATGAATCCAATGCCCACATTAGGCTAGCTCAATTTTCTATATTATTACAACATTTACAACCAAAATAGCTATGACACGGACTCCAAATAATCCAATCTATCCGAAACTAGATGATGCCCTACATTATGCTTTAATAATAACCGTTTACTCAAGGAGAACCAATGAACAGTTTAGAATGATCATTTTAACAATCCGATCAACTAGTTATGTCCGCACTAAATCAACCGTAACTTTTGATTTAGAGTTCAGAATGACATGAATCTAATGCCCACATTAGGCTAGCTCAATTTTCTATATTGTTACAACAACTACAACGGAAATAGCTATGACACGGACTCCAAATAATCCAATCTATCCGAAACTAGATGATGCCCTGCATTATGCTTTAATAATAACAGTTTACTCAAGGAGAACCAATGAACAGTTTAGAATGATCATTCTAACTAGCTCATCAACTTGACATGTCTGCACTAAATCCTGTTTAACTTTTGATTTAGAGCTCATAATTACATGAATCCAATGCCCTCGTTTAGGTAGCTCAATTTTCCATATTGTGACAATATTTGATACTAAAGAGCAACGACAAAGCCTACAGGTAATCCAATCTATCCGAAACTGCATGACGCCATGCATTATGCTTTATTTATAAGCATTTACTCAAGTATCACCAATGATCAGTTTAGAATGATCACTTTAACTGGTCTATCAACTTGACATGTCCGCACTAATTTGTCCATTACTTTTGATTTAGAGTTCAGAATCACACGAATCCAAAGCCAACGTTAAGTTAGCTCAATTTTTTAAATTGTGAAAAAATTTAGGACTGAAAAGCTACGAAAAAGCCTTCACGTAATCCAATCTATCTCAAACTGCATGGTGTCATGCACCATGCTTCATTTGTAAACCTTTGCTCAAGGAGCACCAATGATTATTTTTGAGTGATCAATTTAACTAGCCGATCCACTTGAAATGTCTGCAGTAATCCAACACCGACGTTTAGCTTCCTCAATTTTCTATATTGTGAAAAATTTTAGGTGTAAAATAGTTACGACAAAGCCTCTAAATAATCCAATCTATCTCGAACATCGACATTTGTAAACCTTTGCTCAATTTGTAAACATTATGCTTCATTTGTAAACCTTTGCTCAATGAGGACCAATGATCATTTTAAAATGATCAATTTAACTAGCCGATAAACTTGACATATAAGCCCTAAATCATGCGTAACTTTTGACTTAAAGTTTCGAATGACACGAATCCAACACCCACGTTAATCTAGCTCAATTTTCTATATTGGGACAAAATTAAAGACCAAAATAGCAACGGAAAAGCATTCAAGTAATCCAATCTATCCCAATCTGTGTGGTGCCATGCATTATGCTTCATTTACAAGCCTTTACTCATTGAGCACCAATGATCAGGTTATAATGATCCTTTTAACTGGCCGATCCAGTTAACATGTACGCACTAAATCGTCCGTAACTTTTGATGTAGAGTTTAGAATTACACGTTAAGGTAGCTCAATTTTTTATATCATAACAATATTTAAAACGGAAACTGCGTGATGCCATGCATTATGCTTCATTTATAAGCCTTTACTCAAGGAGCATTAATGATTAGTTTAGAATTATCAGTTTGGAATTATCACTTTAACAGGCCGATCAACTTGACATGTCCGCCCTAAATCGTCAGTAGTATTTTATTTAGAGTTCAGAATAACGCGAATCTTATGCCCACATTAAGGTAGCCCAATTTTATGTATTGTGATACAATTTTGAACCGAAAAGCTACAACAAACCCTCCAAGTAATCCAATCTATCTCAAACTGCATGGTTTAATGCATCAATCTTCAATTGTAAACCTTTGCTCACTAAGAACCAATGATTATTTTGGAATGATCAATTTAATTAGCCGATAAACTTGACATGTCCGCACTAAATCGTTTGTAACTTATGATTTAGAGTTCCGAATGACATGAATCCCACGTCCACGTTGAGCTAGCTCAAGTTTCCATATTGTAACAACATTTGAGACTAAAAGAGTTACGAAAAAGCCTCCAAGTTATCCAATGTATCGAAAACTGCGTGATGCTATGTATTGTGCCTGATTTATAAGCCTTCACTCAAAGAGTAGCAATGATCGGTTTAGAATGATCATGCTTCATTTGTAAACCTTTGCACAATGAGCACCACTGATTATTTTAGAATAATCAATTTAACTAGTTGCTAAACTTCACATGTACGCATAAATTGTGAGTAACTTTTGATGTAATGTTCCGAAAGACATGAATCTAGTGCCCATGTTATGCTAGCTCGATTTTTTATATTTGGACAGACCGAAATAGCTACGATAAAACCTCCAAGTAATCCTGACTATCCCAAACAGCGTGATGCCATGCATAATGCTTCATTTATAAGTCTTTACACAAGGAGCACCAATGATCAGTTTAGAATGAGCATTTTAATTGGCCGATCCACTTAACATGTACGCAATAAGTCAGCCGTAACTTTTGATGTTGAGTGCAAAATTACACGAATCCAATGCCCGCGTTAAGTTAGCTCAATTTTCTATATCGTGACAACATTTAAAATGCAAAGTGCTACCATAAAGCAATCAAATAATCCAATCTAACCTGAACAGCATGACGGCATGCATTATGCTTCATTTATAAGCCTCTTCTTAAGGAGGACTAACGATTAGTTTAGAATTATCAGTTTAGAATTATCAGTTTAGAATGATCACTTGAAATGACCGATCAACTTGACATGTCCGCACTAAATCTTCCGTTACTTTTGATTTAGAGTTCTGAATCACACGAATCCAATGCCAACATTAAGGTAGCTCAATTTTCAATATTGTGAAAAAATTTAGGACCGAAAAGCTACGACAAAGCCTCCAAGTAATCCAATCTATCTCAAACTGCATGGTGTAATGCATCATGCTTCAATTGTAAACCTTTGCTCACTAAGCACCAATGATTATTTTGGAATGATCAATTTAATTAGCCGATAAACTTGACATGTCCGCACTAAATCATTTGTAACTTATGATTTAGAGTTCCGAATGACATGAATCCCACGTCCACGTTGAGCTAGCTCAATTTTCCATATTGTAACAACATTTGAGACTAAAAGAGCTACGAAAAAGCCTCCAAGTAATCCAATGTATCGAAAACTGCGTGATGCTATGTATTGTGCTTGATTTATAAGCCTTCACTCAAAGAGTAGCAATGATCGGTTTAGAATGATCATTTAACTGGCCGATCAACTTAACATGTACACACTAAATTGTCTCTAACTTTTGATGTAGAGTTCAGAATTACACGAATCAAATGCCCACGTTAAGGTAGCTCAATTTTCTACATCCTCACAACATTTAAATGGACAGAGCTACCATAAAGCCTTCAAGTAACCCAATTTAACCTAAACTTCGTGATGCCATTCATTATGCTTCGTTTATAAGCCATTACTCAAGGAGCACTAATGATTAGTTTAGAATTATTAGTTTAGAATGATCACTTTAACTGGCCAATCAACTTGACATGTTCGCACTAAATCGTCTATAACTTTTGATTTAGAGTTCAGATTCACACGAATCCAATGCCAACATTACGCTAGCTCAAATTTTTATATTGTGAAAAAAAGTAGAACTGCAATGGCTATGACAACGCTTCCAAGAAATCCAATCTATCTCAAACTGCGTGGTATCATGCATCATGCTTCATTTGTAAACCTTTGCAAAATAAGCAGCACTGATTATTTTAGAATAATCAATTTAACTAGTTGATAAACTTCACATGTACGCACTAAATTGTGAGTAACTTTTGATTTAATGTTCCGAAAGACATGAATCCAGTGCCCATGTTAAGCAAGCTCGATTTTTTATATTTGGACAAAATGTATGACCGAAATAGCTACGATAAAACCTCCAAGTAATCCAGTCTATCCCAAACAGCGTGATGCCATGCATAATACTTCATTTATAAGTCTTTACACAAGGAGCACCAATGATCAGTTTAGAATGAGCATTTTAATTGGCCGATCAACTTAACATGTACGCAATAAGTCATCCGTAACTTTTGATGTTGAGTGCAGAATTACACGAATCCAATGCCCACGTTAAGTTAGCTCAATTTTCTATATCGTCGTGACAACATTTAAAATGCAAAGTGCTACCATAAAGCCATCAAACAATCCAATCTAACCTGAACAGCATGACACCATGCATTATGCTTCATTTATAAGCCTTTTCTTAAGGAGGACTAACGACTAGTTTAGAATTATCAGTTTAGAATGATCACTTGAAATGACCGATCAACTTGACATGTCCGCACTAAATCTTCCGTTACTTTTGATTTAGAGTTCAGAATCACACGAATCCAATGCCAACGTTAAGGTAGCTCAATTTTAAATATTGTGAAAAAAATATAGGACCGAAAAGCTACGAAAAAGCCTCCAAGTAATCCAATCTATCTCAAACTGCATGGTGTAATGCATCAATCTTCAATTGTAAACCTTTGCTCACTAAGCACCAATGATTATTTTGGAATGATCAATTTAATTAGCCGATAAACTTGACATGTCCGCACTAAATCGTTTGTAACTTTTGATTTAGAGTTCCGAATGACATGAATCCCACGTCCACGTTGAGCTAGCTCAATTTTCCATATTGTAGCAACATTTGAGACTAAAAGAGCTACGAAAAAGCCTCCAAGTAATCCAATGTATCGAAAACTGCGTGATGCTATGTATTGTGCTTGATTTATAAGCCTTCACTCAAAGAGTAGCAATGATCGGTTTATAATGATCATTTAACTGGCCGATCAACTTAACATGTACGCACTAAATTGTCTCTAACTTTTGATGTAGAGTTCAGAATTACACGAATCAAATGCCCACGTTAAGGTAGCTCAATTTTCTACATCCTGACAACATTTAAATGGACAGAGCTACCATAAAAGTAACCATATTTAACCTAAACTTCGTGATGCAATTCATTATGCTTCGTTTATAAGCCATTACTCAAGGAGCACTAATGATTAGTTTAGAATTATCAGTTTAGAATGATCACTTTAACTGGCCAATCAACTTGACATGTTCGCACTAAATCGTCCATAACTTTTGATTTAGAGTTCAGAATCACACAAATCCAATGCCCACATTACGCTAGCTCAAATTTTTATATTGTGAAAAAAATAGAACCGCAATGGCTATGACAACGCTTCCAAGAAATCCAATCTATCTCAAACTGCGTGGTATCATGCATCATGCTTCATTTGTAAACCTTTGCACAATGAGCACCACTGATTATTTTAGAATAATCAATTTAACTAGTTGCTAAACTTCACATGTACGCACTAAATTGTGAGTAACTTTTGATTTAATGTTCCGAAAGACATGAATCCAGTGCCCATGTTAAGCTAGCTCGATTTTTTATATTTGGACAAAATGTCAGACCGAAATAGCTACGATAAAACCTCCAAGTAATCCAGTCTATCCCAAACAGCGTGATGCCATGCATAATGCTTCATTTATAAGTCATTACACAAGGATCACCAATGATCAGTTTAGAATGAGCATTTTAATTGGCCGATCCACTTAACATGTACGCAATAAGTCATCCGTAACTTTTGATGTTGAGTGCAAAATTACACGAATCCAATGCCCACGTTAAGTTAGCTCAATTTTCTATATCGTGACAACATTTAAAATGCAAAGTGCTACCATAAAGCCATCAAATAATCCAATCTAACCTGAACAGCATGACGCCATGCATTATGCTTCATTTATAAGCCTTTTCTTAAGGAGGACTAAGAATTAGTTTAGAATTATCAGTTTAGAATGATCACTTGAAATGACCGATGAACTTGACATGTCCGCACTAAATCTTCCGTTACTTTTGATTTAGAGTTCTGAATCACACGAATCCAATGCCAACGTTAAGGTAGCTCAATTTTCAATATTGTGGAAAAATTTAGGACCGAAAAGCTACGACAAAGCCTCCAAGTAATCCAATCTATCTCAAACTGCATGGTGTAATGCATCATGCTTCAATTGTAAACCTTTGCTCACTAAGCACCAATGATTATTTTGGAATGATCAATTTAATTAGCCGATAAACTTGACATGTCCGCACTAAATCATTTGTAACATATGATTTAGAGTTCTGAATGACATGAATCCCACGTCCACGTTGAGCTAGCTCAATTTTCCATATTGTAACAACATTTGAGACTAAAAGAGCTACGAAAAAAGCCTCCAAGTAATCCAATGTATCGAAAACTGCGTGATGCTATGTATTGTGCATGATTTATAAGCCTTCACTCAAAGAGTAGCAATGATAGGTTTAGAATGATCATTTAACTGGCCGATCAACTTAACATGTACGCACTAAATTGTCTCTAACTTTTGATGTAGAGTTCAGAATTACACGAATCAAATGCCCACGTTAAGGTAGCTCAATTTTCTATATCGTCGTGACAACATTTAAAATGCAAAGTGCTACCATAAAGCCATCAAACAATCCAATCTAACCTGAACAGCATGACACCATGCATTATGCTTCATTTATAAGCCTTTTCTTAAGGAGGACTAACGACTAGTTTAGAATTATCAGTTTAGAATGATCACTTGAAATGACCGATCAACTTGACATGTCCGCACTAAATCTTCCGTTACTTTTGATTTAGAGTTCAGAATCACACGAATCCAATGCCAACGTTAAGGTAGCTCAATTTTAAATATTGTGAAAAAAATATAGGACCGAAAAGCTACGACAAAGCCTCCAAGTAATCCAATCTATCTCAAACTGCATGGTGTAATGCATCAATCTTCAATTGTAAACCTTTGCTCACTAAGCACCAATGATTATTTTGGAATGATCAATTTAATTAGCCGATAAACTTGACATGTCCGCACTAAATCGTTTGTAACTTTTGATTTAGAGTTCCGAATGACATGAATCCCACGTCCACGTTGAGCTAGCTCAATTTTCCATATTGTAACAACATTTGAGACTAAAAGAGCTACGAAAAAGCCTCCAAGTAATCCAATGTATCGAAAACTGCGTGATGCTATGTATTGTGCTTGATTTATAAGCCTTCACTCAAAGAGTAGCAATGATCGGTTTAGAATGATCATTTAACTGGCCGATCAACTTAACATGTACGCACTAAATTGTCTCTAACTTTTGATGTAGAGTTCAGAATTACACGAATCAAATGCCCACGTTAAGGTAGCTCAATTTTCTACATCCTGACAACATTTAAATGGACAGAGCTACCATAAAAGTAACCATATTTAACCTAAACTTCGTGATGCAATTCATTATGCTTCGTTTATAAGCCATTACTCAAGGAGCACTAATGATTAGTTTAGAATTATCAGTTTAGAATGATCACTTTAACTGGCCAATCAACTTGACATGTTCGCACTAAATCGTCCATAACTTTTGATTTAGAGTTCAGAATCACACAAATCCAATGCCCACATTACGCTAGCTCAAATTTTTATATTGTGAAAAAAATAGAACCGCAATGGCTATGACAACGCTTCCAAGAAATCCAATCTATCTCAAACTGCGTGGTATCATGCATCATGCTTCATTTGTAAACCTTTGCACAATGAGCACCACTGATTATTTTAGAATAATCAATTTAACTAGTTGCTAAACTTCACATGTACGCACTAAATTGTGAGTAACTTTTGATTTAATGTTCCGAAAGACATGAATCCAGTGCCCATGTTAAGCTAGCTCGATTTTTTATATTTGGACAAAATGTCAGACCGAAATAGCTACGATAAAACCTCCAAGTAATCCAGTCTATCCCAAACAGCGTGATGCCATGCATAATGCTTCATTTATAAGTCATTACACAAGGATCACCAATGATCAGTTTAGAATGAGCATTTTAATTGGCCGATCCACTTAACATGTACGCAATAAGTCATCCGTAACTTTTGATGTTGAGTGCAAAATTACACGAATCCAATGCCCACGTTAAGTTAGCTCAATTTTCTATATCGTGACAACATTTAAAATGCAAAGTGCTACCATAAAGCCATCAAATAATCCAATCTAACCTGAACAGCATGACGCCATGCATTATGCTTCATTTATAAGCCTTTTCTTAAGGAGGACTAAGAATTAGTTTAGAATTATCAGTTTAGAATGATCACTTGAAATGACCGATGAACTTGACATGTCCGCACTAAATCTTCCGTTACTTTTGATTTAGAGTTCTGAATCACACGAATCCAATGTCAACGTTAAGGTAGCTCAATTTTCAATATTGTGGAAAAATTTAGGACCGAAAAGCTACGACAAAGCCTCCAAGTAATCCAATCTATCTCAAACTGCATGGTGTAATGCATCATGCTTCAATTGTAAACCTTTGCTCACTAAGCACCAATGATTATTTTGGAATGATCAATTTAATTAGCCGATAAACTTGACATGTCCGCACTAAATCATTTGTAACATATGATTTAGAGTTCTGAATGACATGAATCCCACGTCCACGTTGAGCTAGCTCAATTTTCCATATTGTAACAACATTTGAGACTAAAAGAGCTACGAAAAAAGCCTCCAAGTAATCCAATGTATCGAAAACTGCGTGATGCTATGTATTGTGCATGATTTATAAGCCTTCACTCAAAGAGTAGCAATGATAGGTTTAGAATGATCATTTAACTGGCCGATCAACTTAACATGTACGCACTAAATTGTCTCTAACTTTTGATGTAGAGTTCAGAATTACACGAATCAAATGCCCACGTTAAGGTAGCTCAATTTTCTATATCGTCGTGACAACATTTAAAACGCAAAGTGCTACCATAAAAGTAACCCAATTTAACCTAAACTTCGTGATGCCATTCATTATGCTTCGTTTATAAGCCATTACTCAAGGAGCACTAGTGATTAGTTTAGAATTATCAGTTTAGAATGATCACTTTAACTGGCCAATCAACTTGAAATGTTCGCACTAAATCGTCCATAACTTTTGATTTAGAGTTCAGAATCACACAAATCCAATGCCCACATTACGCTAGCTCAAAATTTTAAATTGTGAAAAAAATAGAACCGCAATGGCAATGACAACGCTTCCAAGAAATCCAATCTATCTCAAACTGCGTGGTATCATGCATCATGCTTCATTTGTAAACCTTTGCACAATGAGCACCACTGATTATTTTAGAATAATCAATTTAACTAGATGCTAAACTTCACATGTACGCATTAAATTGTGAGTAACTTTTATTTAATGTTCCGAAAGACATGAATCCAGTGCCCATGTTAAGCTAGCTCGATTTTTTATATTTGGACAAAATGTAAGACCGAAATAGCTACGATAAAACCTCCAAGTAATCCAGTCTGTCCCAAACAGCGTGATGCCATGCATAATGCTTCATTTATAAGTCTTTACACAAGGAGCACCAATGATCAGTTTAGAATGAGCATTTTAATTGCCCGATCCACTTAACATGTAGGCAATAAGTTATCCGTAACTTTTGATGTTGAGTGCAGAATTACACGAATCCAATGCCCACGTTAAGTTAGCTGAATTTTCTACATCGTGACAACATTTAAAACGCAAAGTGCTACCATAAAGCCATCAAATAATCCAATCTAACCTGAACAGCATGACGCCATGCATTATGCTTCATTTATAAGCCTTTTCTTAAGGAGGACTAACGACTAGTTTAGAATTATCAGTTTAGAATGATCACTTGAAATGACCGATCAACTTGACATGTCCGCACTAAATCTTCCGTTACTTTTGATTTAGAGTTCTGAATCACACGAATCCAATGCCAACGTTAAGGTAGCTCAATTTTTAATATTGTGAAAAAATTTAGGACCGACAAGCTACGACAAAGCCTCCAAGTAATCCAATCTATCTCAAACTGCATGGTGTAATGCATCATGCTTCAATTGTAAACCTTTGCTCACTAAGCACCAATGATTATTTTGGAATGATCAATTTAATTAGCCAATAAACTTGACATGTCTGCACTAAATCATTTGTAACTTATGATTTAGAGTTCCGAATGACATGAATCCCACGTCCACGTTGAGCTAGCTCAATTTTCCATATTGTAACAACATTTGAGACTAAAAGAGCTACGAAAAAGCCTCCAAGTAATCCAATGTATCGAAAACTGCGTGATGCTATGTATTGTGCTTGATTTATAAGCCTTCACTCAAAGAGTAGCAATGATCGGTTTAGAATGATCATTTAACTGGCCGATCAACTTAACATGTACACACTAAATTGTCTCTAACTTTTGATGTAGAGTTCAGAATTACACGAATCAAATGCCCACGTTAAGGTAGCTCAATTTTCTACATCCTGACAACATTTAAATTGACAGAGCTACCATAAAGCCTTCAAGTAACCCAATTTAACCTAAACTTCGTGATGCCAGTCATTATGCTTCGTTTATAAGCCATTACTCAAGGAGCACTAATGATTAGTTTAGAATTATCAGTTTAGAATGATCACTTTAACTGGCCAATCAACTTGACATGTTCGCACTAAATCATCCATAACTTTTGATTTAGAGTTCAGAATCACATGAATCGAATGCCCACATTACGCTAGCTCAAATTTTTGTATTGCGAAAAAAAAATAGAACCGCATTGGCTATGACAACGCTTCCAAGAAATCCAATCTATCTCAAACTGCGTGGTATCATGCATCATGCTTCATTTGTAAACCTTTGCACAATGAGCACCACTGATTATTTTAGAATAATCAATTTAACTAGTTGATAAACTTAACATATACGCACTAAATTGTGAGTAACTTTTGATTTAATGTTCCGAAAGACATGAATCCAGTGCCCATGTTAAGCTAGCTCGATTTTTTATATTTGGACAAAATATAAGACCGAAATAGCTACGATAAAACCTCCAAGTAATCCAGTCTATCCCAAACAGCGTGATGCCATGCATAATGCTTTATTTATAAGTCTTTACACAAGGAGCACCAATGATCAGTTTAGAATGAGCATTTTAGTTGGCCGATCCACTTAACATCTACGCAATAAGTCATCCGTAACTTTTGATGTAGAGTGCAGAATTACACGAATCCAATGCCCACGTTTAGTTAGCTCAATTTTCTATATCGTGACAACATTTAAAACGCAAAGTGCTACCATAAAGCCATCAAATAATCCAATCTAACCTGAACAGCATGACGCCATGCATTATGCTTCATTTATAAGCCTTTTCTTAAGGAGGACTAAGGATTAGTTTAGAATTATCAGTTTAGAATGATCACTTGAAATGACCGATGAACTTGACATGTCCGCACTAAATCTTCCGTTACTTTTGATTTAGAGTTCAGAATCACACGAATCCAATGCCAACGTTATGGTAGCTCAATTTTCAATATTGTGATAAAATTTAGGACCGATAAGCTACGACAAAGCCTCCAAGTAATCCAATCTATCTCAAACTGCGTGGAGTCATGCATCATGCTTCATTTGTAAACCTTTGCTTAAAGAGCACGAAAGATTATTTTTGAATGATCAATTTAAGTAGCCAATATACTTGACATGTCCCCACTACATCGTGTGTAACTTTTGATTTAAAGTTCCGAATGACACGAATCCAACACCCCCGTTAAGCTCGCTCAATTTTCTATATTGTGAAAAATTTTAGGTCAAAAAATAGCTGTGACAAAGCCTCTAAGTAATCCAATCTATCTAAAACTCCGTGGTGCCATGCATTAGGCTTAGTAAACCTTTGCTCAATGAGGACAATAATCAGTTTAAAATGATCAATTTAACTAGCCGATAAACTTGACATGTAAGCACTAAATCGTGCGTAAATTTTGATTTTAAGTTTCGAATGACGCGAATCCAACACACACGTTAAGCTAGCTCAAGTTTATATATTGGTACAAAATTTAAGACCGAAATTGCTATGGTAAAGCATCCAAGTAATCCAATATATCCCAAATTGCGTTATGCCATGCATTATGCTTCATTTATAAGCCTTTACTCATGGAGCATCAATGATCAGTTTAGAATGATCATTTTAACTGGCCGGTCCATTTAACATGTCCGCACTAAATCGTCCGTTACTTTTGATGTAGAGTTCAGAATTACACGAATAAAATGCCAACGTTAAGGCAGCTCAATTTTCTATATCGTGACAACATCTGAAACGGAAAGAGCTACATTTAAGTCTTCAAATAATCCAATCTAACCTAAACTGCGTGATACCATGCATTATGCTTCATTTATAAGCCTTTATTCAAGGAGCACTAATGATTAGTTTAGAATTTTAAGTTCAGAATTATCACCTTAACTGGCCGATCAACTTGAGATGTCCGTACTAAATCGTCCGTAGATTTTTATTTAGACTTCAGAATAACACGAATCCAACGCCCACATTAATGTAGCTCAATTTTCTATGTTTTGATAAAATTTTGGACCGAAAAGCTACGCAAACCGTCCAAGTAATCAAATATATCTCCAACTGCGTGGTGTCATGCATCAATCTTCAATTGTAAACCTTTGCTCAATGAGCACCAATGATTATTTTGGAATGATCAATTTAACAAGCTGATAAACTTGACATGTCCACACTAAATAGTTTGTAACTTTTGATTTAAAGATCCGAATGACACGAATCCCACGCCCACGATGAGCTTGCTCAATTTTCCATATTGTAACAACATTTGAGACTAAAAGAGCTATGAAAAAGTCTCCAAGTAATCCAATCTACCCCAAGCTGCGTGATGTTATGTATTGTGCTTGATTTATAAGCCTTCACTCAAGGAGTACCAATGATCAGTTTAGAATGATCATTTTAACTGGCCGATCAACTTAACATGTACGCACTAAATCGTCTCTAGCTTTTGATGTAGAGTTCAGAATTACATGAATCCAATGCCCACTTTAATGTAGCTCGATTTTCTACATCCTGACAACATTTAAATGGACAAAGCTAACATAAAGCCTTCAAGTAATCGAATCTAACCTAAACTCCGTGACGCCATGCATTATGCTTCATTTATAAGCCATTACTCAAGGAACACTAAATTGTCTGTAACTTTTGATTTAGAGTTCAGAATCACACGAATCCAATGCGCGCATTATGCTAGCTCAATGTTTTATATTGTGAAAATATTAGAACCGCAATAGCTATGACAAAGTTTGCAAGTAATCTAATCTATTTCAAAATGCGTGGTGTCATGCATCATGCTTCATTTGTAAACCTTTGCTCAATGAGCACCAATGATCATTTTAGAATAATAAATTAAACTATTTGATAAACTTAACATGTCCGCACTAAATCGTCCGTAAATTTTTATTAAGAATTCAATACGACGAATCCAACACCCAAGTAAAGCTAGCTCAAATTTCTATATGGCTACAAAATTTAAGACCAAAATAGGTACGACAAAGCCTCCAAGTAATCCAATCTTTTCCAAACTGCGTGATACTATGCATTATGCTTCATTTGTAAACATTTGCTCAATGATCACCGATGATCATTTTAGAATGATCGATTTAACTAATCATAAACTTGACATGTCCGAACGAAATCGTGCGTCACTTTTGATTTAGAGTTCCGACTGCCACGAATCCAATGTCTTACTTTTGATTCAGAGTTCCGACTGCCACGAATCCAATGCCCACACTAAGTTAGCTCAATTTTCTACATTGTGAACAAATTTTGGACCGAAATAGCTGCAACAAAACCTCCAAGTAATCCAATCTATCCCAAACTGCGTGATGCCATGCATTATGCTTCATTTGTAAACCTTTGCTCAGTGAGCACCCATGATCAGTTCAGAATGTTCAATTTAACTAGCCGATACACTTGACACGTACGCACTAAATCGTCTATAACTTTTTATTTAGAGTTCAGAATGACATGAATCCAATGCCCACGTTAAGCTATCTCAATTTTCTATATTGTGACAATATTTGAGACTAAAAGAGCTACGATAAAGCCTCCAAGTAATCCTATCTATCCCAATTTGCGTGTCGCCATGCATTATGCTTCATTTATAAGCCCTTACTCAAGGAGCACCAATGATAAGTTTAGAACGATCATTTTAACTAGCCCATCAACTTGAAATAGAGTTCAGAATTACACAAATTCAATGCCCATGTTAAGGTAGCTCAAGTTTCTATATTGCGACAACATTTAAACTGAAAGAGGTACCACAAAGCCTTCAAGTAATCCAATCTAACCTAAACTGCGTGATGACATGCATTTTGCTTCATTTATAAGCCTTTACTCAAGGAGGACTAGTGATTAGTTTAGAAATATAATTTTAGAATGATCAGTTTAACTGTGTGATCAACTTGACATATCCGCACTAAATCGTCCGTAACTGTTGATTTAAAGATCAAAAAGACACGAATCCAACGCCCATGTTAAGCTATCTCATTTTTCTATATCGTGATAAAATTAAGGTCCAAAATAGCTATAACAAACCCTCCAAGAAATTCAATCTATCTCATTTTGCGTGGTACCATGCATTATGCTTCATTTGTAAGCCTTTACTCAGTGACTACCAATGATCAGTTTAGAATTATCATTTTAACAAGCCGATCACCTTGTCATGTCCGTACTTAATCATCCATAACTTCTGATTTAGAGTACAGATGCCACGAATTCAACACCCAAGTATAGCTAGCTCAAATTTCTATAATGTGAAAAATTTAATACTGTATTAACTCTGGGAAAGACTCCGAGTAATCCAATCTATCCCAAACTGCGTGGTGCCATGCATTGTGCTTATTTGTGAAGCTTTCCCCAATGAGCACCAATGATAATTTTAGAATGATCAATTTAACTAGCCGATATACTAGACATGTCCACACGAAATCGCGCGTTACTTTTGATTTAGAGTTCTGAATGCCACGAATCCAACACCCACATTAAGCTAGCTCAATTTTCTACATTACAACAAAATTTAAGACCAAAATAACTACGCAAAAGCTTCAAAATACTGCAATCTATCCCAAATTACGTGCTGCTATGTATAATGCTTTATTTGTAAAGCTTTGCTCAGTGAACACCAATGATAATTTAACTAGCTGATACACATCACATGCACACACTAAATCGAATGTAATTTTTGATTTAGAGTTCAGAATGACACGAATCCAATGCCCACGTTAAGCTAGCTAAATTTTCAATATTAAGACAAATTTCAAGACCAAAAACGCTACGAAAAGCCTCCAAGTAAACTAATCTATCCCAAAATGCGTGACCTTCATGCATTATGCTTCCTATGTAAACCATTGCTCAATGAGCAAGAGTGATCAATTTAGAATAATCAACTTAACTAGGCAATAAACTTGAGATGTATGCACTAAATTGTCCATAACTTTTGATTTAAAATTCAGAATGACATGAATCCAATGCCCACGTTAAGCTAGGTCAACTTAGACTGATTATTTTAACAAGCTGATCAACTTGTCATGTCCGCCTAAATCGTCCGTAACTTTTGATTTAGAGTTCATATTGCCACAAATCCAACACCCAAGTAAAACTAACTCATATTTCTATATTGTTACGAAATTTAAGACCGAACTAGCTACGAAAAAGTGTCCAAGCAATGCAATCTTTCCAAAACCTGTGAGGCCATGCATTATGCTTCATTTGTAAACCTTTGCTTAGTGAGCACCAATGATCATTTTAAAATGATCATTTTAACAACGCGATCAACTTGTCATGTCCATACTAAATCGTCTGTAACTTTTGACTTAGAGTTCAGATCCCACAATTCCAACACTCAAGTAAAGCTAGCTCAAATTTTTATATTGTTACAAAATTTAAGACCAAAATAACTCTACCAAAGCCTCCGATAAATCTAATCCATCCCAAACTGTGTGGTGCCATACATTATGCTTCATTTTTAAAGCTTTGCTCAATGAGCACGAATGATCATTTTAGAATGATCAATTTAACTAGTCGATAAACCTGACATGTCCGCACTAAATCATGGGTAACTTTTGATTTAGAGTTCCGAATGACATAAACCCAACACCCACGTTAAGCTAGATAAATTTTCTATATTGTGACAAAATGTAAAACCAAAATAGCTTGACAAAGCCTCCAAGTAATCACAATCTATTCCAAACTGTGTGATGTCATGAGTTATGCTTCATTTGTAAACTTTTGCTTTGTGAACACCAAAATTTTAGAATGATCAATTTAACTAGCCGATATAGTTGACTTGTACGCACTAAATTTTTGTAACTTTTGATTTAGAGTTCGGAATGACACAAATCCAATGCCCACGTTTAGCTAGGTTTAATTTTCTATACTATGACAAAATTTAATACCAAAAATAGGTACGACAAAACCTCCAAGTAATCCAATATATCCCAAACTGCATGATGTCATGCATTGTGCTTCATTTGTAAACCTTTGCTCAACGAGAACCAATTATAATTTTAGAATGATCAATTTAGCTAGCCGATAAACTTTACATGTCCTCACTAAATCATCCATAACTTTTGATTTACACTTTCGAATGACACGAATACAACGCCCACGTGAAGGTAGATCAATTATCTATATTTGGACAAAGTTTAAGACCGAAATAGCTTTGACAAATCCTCCATTCAATACAATCTATCCTTAACGGCGTGATGTCGTGCATTATGCTTTATTTGTAAACCTTTTCTCACTGCGCAGCAATGATCTGTTTAGAATAATCAATTTAACTAGCCGATAAACTTTACATGTACGAACTCAATCGTCTGGAACTTTTGATTTAGACTTTAGAATGACACGAATCCAATGCCCACACTAAGAGAGCTCAATTTTCTATAATGTGACAAAATTTAAGACCGAAATAGCTACGATAAAGCTTAAAAGTAATCCAATCTATCCCAAACTGCGTGATGCAATGCATTATGCTTCATTTGTACAGCTTTGCTCAATGAGCACCAATGATTATTTAGAAAGATAAATTTACCTAACTGATAAACTTGACATATCCGCACTAAATCATACTTAACATATGATCTAGAATTCAGAATGACACGAATCCAACGCCCACGTTAAGCTAGCTTAATTTTCTATATTGTGAAAAAATTTAGGACCGAAATATCTACGACAAAGTCTACAAGTAATCCAATCTCTCTCAAATTGTGTGGTGCCATGCATTATGCTTCGTTTGTAAACCTTTGCTCAATGAGAACGAATGATCATTTTATAATGATCATTTTAACTAACCGATAAACTTGACATGTATGCGCTAAATCGTAAGTATCTTTTGATTTAGAGTTCAGAATGACACGAATCCAATGCCTACGTTAAGCTAGCTCAATATTGAATATTGTGATAAAAATTTACGACGGAAATAGCAACGAAAAATCCTACAAGTAATCCAATCTATCTCAACTGCGTGGTGCCATGCATTGTGCTTCATTTGTAAACCTTGACCCAACGAGTACCAATGATCATTTTAGAAGGACCAATTTAACTAGCCGATGAACTTTACATGTCCACACTAAATAGTGCGTAACTTTCGATTAAGAGTTCCGAATAAAGCGAATCCAACGGCCACGTTAAGCTAGCTAAATTTTCTTTATTGGGACAAAATCTAAGACAGAAATAGCTACGAAAAATTCTCCAATTAATCCAATATGTCCCAAATTTTGTGGTGCCATGAATTATGCTTCATTTGTAAACCTTTGTTCAGTGAGCACTAATGATCAGTTTAAAATGATCTATTTAACTAGGCGATACACTTGACATGTACGCACTAAATCGTGTATAACTTTTGATTTAGAGATCAGAATACACGAATCCAACGCCCACGTTAAGCTAGATCAATTTTCTATATTAAGAAAAAATTTAAGACGGAAATAGCTACGACAAAGCCTCCAAGTAATCCAATATATCCCAAACAGCTTGATGCCATGCATTATGGTTCTTTTGTAAACCTTTGCTCAACGAGCCTCAATAATCAGTTTAAAATAATCAGTTTATATAGCCGATAAACATGAAATGTCCGCACTAAATCGTCCGTAACTTTTGATTTGGAGTTCAGAATGTCACGGATCCAATGCCCATGTTAAGCTAACTCAATTTTCTATATTGTGACAAAATGTAAGACCAAAATCGATACTGTAAAGCCTCCAATTAATCCAATCTAACCAAACTGCGTGACGTCATGTATTATGCTTAATTTGTACCTTTGCTCAACAACCATCAATGATCGGATTAGAATGATCAGTTTATCTAGCCAATAAACTTGAGGTGTCACACTAAATCATCCGTAAATTTTGATTTGGAGTTCAGAATGACACGAAATAGCTAAGACAAAGCCTCCAAGTAATCCAATCTATCTCAAACTGCGTGGGGCCAAACATTATGCTTCATTTGTAAACCTTTGCTCAATGAGGACCAATGATCATTTTAGAATGATCATTTTAACTAGCCGATAAACTTGACATGTCCACACAAAATCGTGCGTAACTTTTTATTTAAAGTTCTGAATGACACGAATCCAAGGCCCCTGTTAACCTAGCTCAATTTTCTATAGTGGGACTAAATTAAAGACCGAAATAGCTATGACAAAGCCTCTAAGTAACCCGATCTATCCTAAACTGCGTGATGCCATGCATTATGTTTCATTTGTAAACCTTTGCTCAATAAACACCAATGCTAATTTTAGAATGATCAATTTAACTGGCCAATAAACTTAACATTTCCGTAATAAATCATCCGGAATTTTGATTTAGACTTCCGAATAACACGAATCCAACACCCACGTTAAGCTAGGTCAGTTTTCTATATTTGAAAAAATTTAAGACTGAAATAGCTACGAAAAGCCTCCAAGAAATTCAATTTATCCCAAACTGTGTGATGTCATGCATTATGTTTCAGTTGTAAACCTTTGCTCAATGAGCACCAACGATCAGTTTGGAATGATCAATTTAACTAGCCAAAAACTTGACATGTACGCACTAAATTGTTTGTAGCTTTTTATTTAGAATTCAGAATGACACAAACTCAACGCCCACGTTAAACTAGGTAAATTTTGGATATTGTGACAAACTTTAATACCGAAATAACTATAAAAAAGCCTCCAAATAATTCAACCAATCCCAAACAACCTGATACCATTCATTATGCTTTATTTGTAAATCTTTGCTCAATAAGCATAAATGATCAGTTTAGAATGTTCCATTTAACTAGCCAATAAACTTAAGAGGTCCCCACTAAATCTTCTGTAACTTTTGATTTGATTTTTGAATGACACGAATCCAATGCGCACGTTATGGTAGCTTCATTTTCTATAATGTGACGAAATTTAAGACCGAAATAGCTACGATAAAGCCTCGAAGTAATCCATCTATCCCAAACTGTTTGATGTCATGCATTATGCTTCATTTGTAATCTTTTGCTCAATGAGTACCAATCGTTTGTTGAAAATGATCATTTTAACAAGCCGATCAGCTTGTAATGTCCGCATTAAATCGTCCATAACTTTTGATTTAGATTTCAGAGTGCCACAAATCCAACACCAACGTTAACCTAGGTCAAATTTCTATATTGTGACAAAATTTAAGACTGAAATCGGTATGAAAAATCCTCGAATTAACCAATCTATCCTAAACTTTGTGATGCCATGCATTATGCTTCATTTATACACCATTAGTAAATGAGCACCAATGATCAGTTTATAGTGATCAGTGTAACAGGGCGATCAACTAGACATGTCCACACTAAATGGGCTGTAACTTTTGATTTAGAGTTCAAAAATCAAACGAATCCAATGCCCACGTTAAACTAACTCAATTTTCTATATTGTGACAAAATTTAAGACAAAAATAGCTATGATAAAGCCTCCAAGTAATCCAATCTATCTCAAAATGCGTGGTGTCATGCATTATGCTTCATTTCTAAACCTTTGCTCACTAAGCATATATGATAAGTTTAGAATTTTCAATTTCACTACCAGATAAACTTGAGATGTTCCCACTAAATCTTCATTAACTTTTGATTTAGATTTCTGAATGACACGAATCCAATGCGTACGTTAAGCTGGCTCAGTTTTCTGTTATTGTGACAAAATTTTAGACCAAAATAGCTACGATAAAGCATCCAAGTAATCCAATATATCACAAACTGTGTGATGCCATACATTATGCTTCATTTGTAATCCTTTTCTCAATGAGCACCAATTGTTAGTTTAGAATGATCATTTTAACAATCCGATCAACTTGTAATGTCCACACTAAATCATCCGTAACTTTTGATTTAGATTTTAGACTGCCACGAATCCAACACCAATGTTAAGTTAGGTCAAATTTCTATATTGTGACAAAATTTAAGACCGAAATTGGTATGACAAAGCCTCCAAGTAATCCAATCTATCCCAAACTGAGTGATGCCATGCATTATGCTTAATTTATACACCTTTACTAAATGAGCACCAATGATCAGTTTAGAATGATCAGTTTAATATGATCAATGTATGGCCGATCAACTTGACATGTACGCACTAAATGGTCCGTAAGACACAATTCTAATGGACACGTTAAGCTAGCTCAATTTTTTATATTGTGCAAAAATTTAGGACCAAAATAGCTACGATAAAGCCTTCAAATAATGCAATCTATCTCAAAATGCGTGGTGCCATGCATTATGATTCATTTGTAAACTTTTGGTAACTGAGCACAAATGATAATTTTATAATGATCAATTTAACTAGCTGATACACTTGACATGTACGCACTAAATCATCTGTCACTTTTGATTATAAGTTCCGAATGACACGAATCCAACGCACACGTTAACCTAGGTCAATTTTCTATATTGTGCCAAAATTTAAGACCAAAATAGCTATGACAAAGGTTCAAAGTAATCCAGTCTATCTCAAACTGAATGATGCCATGCATTATGCTTTCTTTGTAAGCCTTTTCTCAATGAGAATCAATGATCAGTTTAGCATGTTTAATTTAACTAGCTGATAAACTTGAGATGTCTACACTAAATCGTCCATAACTTTTTATTTAAAGTTCAATATGACACGAATCCAATGCCCACGTCAAGCTAGATCAATTTTCTATATTTTAAAAGAATTTAAGAACAAAATAGTTAAGACAAAGCCTCCAATAATCCAATCTATCTCAAACTGTGTGGTGCCATGCATTATGCTTCATTTGTAAACATTTGCTCAATGAGCACCCATGATAATTCTAGAATGATCAACTTAACTATGCGATAAACTTGACATGTCCGCACTAAATCGTCCGTAAATTTTGATTTAGACTTCTGAATGACACGAATCCAACGCGCACGTTAAGCTACCTCAATTTTCTATATTGGGACAAAATTAAAGAACGAAATAGCTACAACAAATCCTCCAAGTAATCCAATCTATCTCCAAACTGCGTGATGTCATGCATTATGCTTCATTTGTAAAGCTTTGCTCAGTGAGCACGAATGATCACTATAGGATGATCAATTTCACTAGGTGATAAACTTGATTTGCCCGCACTAAAACATCTGTAACTTTTAATTTAGACTTCCGAATGATACGAATCTAATGCCCATGTTAATCTAGCTCAATTTTCTATATGGTGACAACAATTGAGACTGAAAGAGCTATGACAACTCCTCCACGTATTCGAATGTATAAACTGCGTGATGCCATGCGTTATGCTTCATTTATAAGCCTTTACTGAATGAGCACCAATGATCGGTTTAGAATGATCATTTTGACTAGCCGATCAACTTGACATATCCACACTAAATCATCTGTAAGTTTTGATTTAGAATTCAAAATGACACGAATCGAACGCTCATGTTAAACTAGCTAAATTTTTACATTGTGAAAAAATTTAAGACCGAAATAGATACGACAAAGCCTCGAAGTTATCCAATCAATCCCAAACTGCGAGATGCATGCATTATGCTTCATTTATAAGCCTATACTCAAGAGTCACCAATGATCACTTTGGAAGTATCATTTTAATTAGCTGACCAACTTGACATGTCCACACTAAATCGTAACTTTCTCAACGTGGTGTATAGCACGAAAAACTTTCGATACAAGAAAGGGCCGTTCTCACATGAAAGAAGAGAAGAAAGCATTGATTCTCTTCTTTCTCTTTCTTGAGAAGGAAAGAAAGAGGATGGGGGGAGGGGGGAATGGGGCCGGTGCCCTTCTTTTATGGCCGTCACTTCTATTTGTCCTAGCTCTTTCAGTATCAAATGTTGTCACAATATTGAAAATTGAGCGAGATTAATGTGGGCGTTGGATGCATGTCATTTTGAGCTCTAAATGAAAAGTTGAAGATGATTTAGTGCATACATGTCAAGTTGATCAGTTAGTTAAAATGATCATTTTAAACTGATCTATGGGGCTCATTGAGCAAAGGTTTACAAATGAAGCATAGTGCATGACATCACTCAGTCCGGTATGGATTGGATTCCTTGGAGGCTTTGTCGTAGCTCTTTCTATCTCAAATGTTGTCCCAATATTGAAAATTGAACTAGATCAACATGGGCGTAGGATTCATGTCATTTTGAGCTCTAAATCAAATGTTAAAGACGACTCATTACGGATATGTCAAGTTGATCAGCTAGTTAATCATCATTCTAAACTGATCATGGTGCTGATTGAGCAAAGGTTTACAAATGAAGCATAGTACATGGCATCACACAGTTTGGGATACATTGGTTTAATTAGAGGCTTCATTGAGAAATGGTTTACAAAATAAACTGATCATTTTAAACTGGTCATTGGTGTTCATTGAGCAAAGGTTTACAAATGAAGCAAAATGCATGGCATCACGCAGATAGGGATAGAATTGATTACTTGAAGGCTTTGTGGTAGTTCTTGCAGTCTTAAATGTTGTCACAATATTGAAAATTAAGCTAGATTAATGTGGGCATTCGATTCCAGTCATTCCGAACTCTAAATCAAAAGTTGCGAACAATTTAGTGCGTACATGTAAAGTTGATAGGCCAGTTAAAATATTCATTCTAAACTGATCATTCGTGCTCATTGATCAAAGGTTTACAAATGAAGTATAGTGCATGGCAACACACAGTTTAGGATAGATTGGATTACTTGAAGGCTTTGTGGTAGTTCTTGCAGTCTCAAATGCTGTAACAATATAGAAAATTGAGCTAGAGTAATATGGGCGTTGGATTCCTATCATTCCAAACTGTAAATCCAAAGTTTCAAACGATTTAGTGCGTACATGTCAAGTTGATAGGCCAGTTAATATGATCATTCTAAACTGATCATTGGTGCTCATTGAGCAAAGGTTTATAAATGAAGCATAATGCATGGCATCACGCAGTTTGGTATAGATTGGATTACTTGGAGGCTTTGTCGTTGCTATTTCAGCCTTAAATTTAATCACAATATTGAAAATTGAGCTAGCTTAATGTGGGCGTTGGATTCCAGTCATTCCGAACTCTAAATCAAAATTAACAAACGATTTAGTTCGGACATGTCAAGTTTTTCGGCTAGTTGAATTGGTCAATCAAAACTTATCATTGGTGCTCATTGAGCAAAGCTTTACAAATGAAGCATAATGCATGGCATCACACAGTTTATGATAGATTGGATTACTTGTTGGCTTTATCGTAGCTCTTTCAATGTAAAGCGTTGTCACAGTATTGATAATTGAGCTAGATTAAAGTGGGCGCTCGGTTCTTGTCATTTTGATCTCTAAATCAAATGTTATGAATGATTCTGTGCGTACATGTCATGTTGATCGACCAGTGAAAATGATCATTCTAAACTAATTATTGGTGCTAGTTAAGTAAAGGCTTACAAATGAAGCGTAATGCATGACATCACGCAGTTTGGGATACATTGGATTACTTGGATGCTTTATCGTAGCTCTTTCTATATCAAATGTTGTCACAATATTGAAAATTGAGCGAGATTTGGGTGTTGGATGCATGTCATTTTGAGCTCTATATCAAAATTTAAAGATGATTTGGTGCAGACATGTCAAGTTGATCAGTTAGTTAAAATGATCATTTTAAACTGATCTACGGGGCTCATTGAGCAAAGGTTTACAAATGAAGCATAGTGCATGGAATCGCTCAGTCCGGTATAGATTGGATTTCTTGGAGGCTTTGTTGTAGCTCTTTCTATCTCAAATGTTGTCCCAATATTGAAAATTGAACTAGATTAACATGGGCGTAGGATTCATGTCATTTTGAGCTCTAAATCAAATGTTAAAGACGATTTATTACGGATATGTCAAGTTGATCAGCTAGTTATTCATCATTCTAAACTGATCATGGTGCTGATTGAGCAAAGGTTTACAAATGAAGCATAGTACATGGCATCACATAGTTTGGGATACATTGGTTTACGTAGAGGCTTCATTGAGAAATTGTTTACAAAATAAACTGATCATTGTTTAAACTGATCATTGGTGTTCATTGAGCAAAGGTTTACAAATGAAGCAAAATGCATGGCCTCACGCAGATAGGTATAGATTTGATTACTTGGAGGCTTTGTGGTAGTTCTTGCAGTCTTAAATGTTGTCACAATATAGAAAATTGAGGTAGATTAATGTGGGCATTGTATTCCAGGCATTTCGAACTCTAAATCAAAAGTTTCGAACGATTTAGTGTGTACATGTAAAGTTGATAGGCCTGTTAAAATGTTCATTCTAAACAGATCATTGGTTCTCATTGATCAAAGGTTAACAAATGAAGCATAGTGCATGACATCACACAGTTTAGGATAGATTGGGTTACTTGAAGGCTTTGTGGTAGTTCTTGCAGTCTCAAATGTTGTAACATTATAGAAAATTGAGCTAGATTAATATGGGCGGTGGATTCCTGTCATTCCGAACTGTAAATCCAAAGTTTCAAACGATTTAGTGTGTACATGTCAAGTTGATATTTCAGTTAATATGATCATTCTAAACATATCATTGGTGCTCATTGAGCAAAGGTTTATAAATGAAGCATAATGCATGGCATCAAGTAGTTTGGGATAGATTGGATTACTTGCAGGCTTTGTCGTTGCTATTTAGCCTTAAATTTAATCACAATATTGAAAATTGAGCGAGATTAATGTGGGTGTTATATTCATGTCATTTTGAGCTCTAAAAATCAAAAGTTAAACACGATATAGTGCAGACATGTCAAGGTTATCCGTAAGTTAAAATGATCATTTTAAACTGATCATTGGTGCTCATTGAGCAAAGGTTTACAAATGAAGCACAATGCATGGATCCACGCAGTTTGGGATAGATTGGATTACTCGGAGGTTTTGTTGTAGCTCTTTCAATCTCAAATGTTGTCACAATAATTAAAATTGAATTAGATTAACGTGGGTGTTGGATTCATGTCATTTTAAGCTCTAAATCAAATGTTAAAAACGATTCAGTGTGGACATGTCAAGTTGATCAGCGAGTTAAAATGATCATTTAAACTTATTATTGGTGCTGATTGAGCAATGGTTTACAAATGAAGCATAATGCATGGCATCACGCATATTGGGATAGATTGGGTTACTTGGAGGCTTTGTCGTAGCGCTTCCAATCTCAAAACGTTGTCACAATATTGAACATTGAACTAGATTAACGTGGGCATTGGATTCATGTCATATTTAGCTTAAATCAAATGTGAAAGACGATTTAGTGCGGACATGTCAAGTTGATCAGCCAGCAAAAATAATAATTCAAAACTGATTATTGGTGCTACTTGAGTAAATGCTTATATATGAAGCACAATGCATCGCATCACTCTGTTTGGGATACATTGGATTGCTTGGAGGCTTTGTCGTATCTATTTCAGTCTTAACTGTTGTCAAAATATTATAATTTGATCTAGATTAATTTGCGCGTTAGATTCTAATCATTTTGAGCTCTAAATCAAAAGTTAAAATTGTTTTCGTGCATACATTTCAAGCTGATCAGTTAGTTAAAATGATCATTTTAAACTGATCATTGGTGCTCATTGAGAAAAAGTTTACAAATGAAGCATAATGCATGACATCACGCAGTTTGGGATAGATTGGATAACTTGTAGTCTTTGTCGTATCTCTTTCAGTCTCAAATGTTGTCACAATATTGAAAATTTAACTAGATTAACGTGGGTGTTGGATTCATGTCATTTTGAGAGCTAAATCAATATGTTAAAAATGATTTAGTGCGGATATATCAAGTTGATCAGCTAGTTAAAAATGATCATTTTAAACTGATCATTTGTGCTCATTGAGCAAAGGTTTACAAATGAAGTATAATACATGGCATCACGCAGATTGGGATTGATCGGATTACTTGGAGGCTTTGTCGTAGCTCTTTCAGTCTCAAACATTGTCACAATATTGAAAATTAAACTAGATTAATGTGGGCGTTGGATTCATGTCGTTTTGAGCTATGATTCAAAAGTTAAACAAAATTTAGTGCGGATATATCAAGTTCATCAATTAGTTAAAATAATCATTTGAATCTGATCATTGGGGCTCATTGACCAACTGGTTTACAAATGAAACATAATGCATGGCATCATGCAGTTTGGGATAGATTGGATTACTTGGAGGTTTTGTCGTAGCTCTTTTAGTCTCAAATCTTGTCACAATATTGGAAATTGAACTATATTAACGTGGGCCTTGGATTCATGTCATTTGGAGTTCTAAATCAAATGTTAAAGATGATTTAGTACGGACATGTCAAGTTGATCAGGTACTTAAAATCATTATTCTGAAATGATCATTGGTGCTGATTGAGAAATGGTTTAAAAATAAAGCACAATACGAGGCTTCACGTAGTTTGGGATAGCTATTTGGGGGCTTTATTGTAGCTATTTTGGTCTTAAATTTTGTCATAATACCGAATATTGAGCTAGATTAACGTGGGGGTTGGGTTCGTGTGATTCTGTGCTGTAAATTAAAAGTTTTGGACGATTTAGTGCGGACATTTAAGGTTGATCGTCCAGTTAAAGTGATCATTCTAAACTTATAATTCTAAACTGATCATTCTAAAATGACCATACTAAACTGATCATTCTAAACTGATCATTAGTGCTTCTTAAGTAAAGGCTACCAAATTATGCATAATGCATGGAATCATGCAGTTTAGGATATATTAGAGTACTTGAAGGCTTTGTGGTAGTTCTTGCACTCTCAAATGTTATTACAATATACAAAATTTAGCTAGTTTAATGTGGGCGTTGGATTTCTGTCATTCCAAACTGTAAATCAAAAGTTACGAACGATTTAGTGCGTACATGTCAAGTTGATAGGCCAGCTAAAATGATCTCCAAACTGATCATCGGTGCTCATTGAGAAAAGGTTTACAAATGAAGCATAATGCATGGCATCAAGCAGTTTGGGATAGATTAGATTACTTTGAGGCTTTGTCGTAGCTATTTTGGTCTTTATTTTAATCACAATATAGATAGCTTAATGGGGCTGTTGGATCCATGTCATTCTAAACTGATTATTGGTTCTCCTTAAGTAAAGGCTTATAAATGAAGCATATTGCTTGGCATCATGCTCTTTGGGATACATTTGCTTACTTGGAGGCTTTTTCGTAGCTCTTTCAATCTCAAATGTTGTCACAATATGGAAAACTGAGATATCTTAACGTGGGCGTTGGACTCATGTTATTTTTAGCTCTAAATCAAAAGTCAATGATGATTTAATGCGTACATGTGAAGTTGATCAGCCAGCTAAAATGATCATTTTAAACTGATCATTGGTGCTTCTTAAGTATAGGCTTATAAATGAAGCATAATGCATGTCATCACGCAGTTAGGGAAACATTGGATTATTTGGAGGCTTTTACGTACCTCTTTGAGTCTCATATGTTGTCACAATATGGAAAATTGACATAGTTTAACGTGAGTGTTGGACTCATGTCATTTTGAGCTCTAAATCAAACGTTAAAGATTATCTAGTGTGGACATGTCAAGTTGATCAGCCAGATAAAATGATCATTCTAAACTGATCATTGGTGCTCGTTAAGTCAAGAGTTACAAATGAATCATAATGCATCGCATCACGCATTTTGGGATACATTGGATTATTTTTAGGCTTTTATGTACATCTTTCAGTCTCAAATATTATCACAATGTGGACTTATGTGATTTTGAGCTCTGAATCAAACGTTAGACTATTTAGTGTGGGCATGTCAAGTTGATCAGCTAGTTAAAATGATCATTCTAAACTTATCATTGGTGCTCATCGAGCAAATGTTTACAAATGAAGCATAATGCATGTCATCCAGCAGTTTGGGATAGATTGGATTATTTGGAGATTTTGCAATAGCTATTTCAATCTCAAATTTCGTTACAGTATTTGATTCATATAATTTGAAACTCTAAATAAAAAGTTAAGTACGATTTAGTGCGGACATGTCAAGTTAATCGGCCAGTTAAAATGATCATTCTAAACTAATCATTTGCGCTCCTTCAGTAAAGACATATCCATGAGGTATAATGCATGGCATCACGCTGTTTGGGATACATTGGATTACTTGGAGGCTTTTCGGTAGCTCTTTCAGTGTCAAATGTTATCACAATATGGAAAATTGACCTAGCTTAGCGTGGGCGTTGGACTCATGTTATTTTGAGCTCTAAATCAAAAGTTAAAGACGATTTAGTGCGGACATGTCAAGTTGATCAGTCTGTTAAAATGATCATTCTGAACTGGTCATTGGTGCTCCTTGTGTAAAAACATATAAATGAATCATAATGCATGGCATCACGAGGTTTGGGATACAATCGATTACTTGGATGCTTTTTCATACCTCTTTCAGTCTTGAATGTTGTCACAATATGGAAAATTGAGCTAGCTTAATGTGGGAGTTGGACTCATGTTATTTTGACCTCTAAATCAAAAGTTAAACACGATTTTGTGGGGACATGTCAATAGTAGCGGCCAGTTAAAATGATCATTGGTGCTCTTTAACTAAAGGCTTAGAAATAAAGCATAATGCATGGCATCACGTAGTTTGGGATGCATTGAATTACTTGGAGAAAACATACCTCTTTCACTCAAAAAGTTGTCACACTATGCAAAATTGAGCTAACTTAACGTGGGCGTTGGATTCCTGTCATTCAAAACCCTAAATCAAAGTTACGAATGATTTAGTATTGACATGTCAAGTTGATCGGCCAATTAAAATGAGCATTCTAAACTGATCATTGGTGCTCCTTGAGTAAAGGCTTATAAATGAAGTATATTGCATGGCATCACGCAGTTTCGGATACATTGGATTACTTGAACGCTTTGTCGTAGCTTTTTCAATCTCAAATGTTGTCAAAATATAGAAAACTTAGCTAGCCTAACGTAGGCGTTGGATTCGTGTCATTCTGAACTCTAAATCAAAAGTGACAGATACTTTCGTGCGGACATGTCAAGTTGATCAGCCAGATAAAATGATCATTCTAAACTGATCATTGGTGTTCCTTAAGTAAAGGCCTATAAATGAACCATAATGAATGTCATCACGCAGTTTGGAATACATTAGATTATTTGGAGGCTTTTACGTACATCTTTCAGTCTCAAATGTTTTCACAATATTGAAAACTGACCTAGCTTAACGTGGGTGTTGGACTCATGTCATTTTGAGCTCTAAATCAAACATTAAAGAATATTTAGTGCGGACGTTTCAAGTTGATCAGTTAGTTAAAATGATCATTCAAAACTTATCATTGGTACTCCTTGAGTAAAGGCTTATAAATGAAGGAAATGCATGGCATCTCGCAATTTGGAATAGATTAGATTACTTGGATGCTTTGTCATAGCTATTTACGTCTTTAATTGGTCACGATATATAAAATTGAGCTACCTTCGCGTGGGCATTAGATTCGTGTCATTTTGAGCTCTAAATCAAAAGTTATTGACGATTTAGTGAGGACATGTCCAGTTGATCGGCCAGTTAAAATGATCATTCCAACCTGATTCATTGGTGATCCTTGCGGAAAGGCTTATAAATGAAGCATAATGCAGGGCATCATGCAGTGTGGCATACATTGGATTACTTGGAGGCTTTGTCGTAGCTCTTTCAGTCTCAAATGTTGTTACAATATAGAAAATGGAACTAGCTTAACGTGGGCAGTTGATTCCCGTTATTATGAGCTTTAAATTAAAAGGTAAAGCCAATTTAGTGCACACATGTAAAGCTGATAAGCTAGTTAATATGATCATTCTAAACTGATCATCGTTTCTCCTTGAGTAAACGCTTATAAATGAAGCATGTTGCATGGAATCACATAGTTTGGGAACATTGGATTACAGGGAGGCTTTTTCGTTGCTATTTCGGACTTAAATTTTGTCTAAATATAGAAAATTGAGCTGGCTTAACGTGGGCATTGGATTTATGTCATTTTGAACTCTAAATCAAAAGCTACATACGATTTAGTGCGGACATGTCAAATTGATCGGCCAGTTAAAATGATCATTCTAAAATTATCACCTGTACATCTTGAGTAAAGGCTCATAAATAAAGCATAATGCATGGCATCACATAGTTTGGGATAAATTGGATTACTTGGAGGCTTTTTCGTAGCTCTTTTAGTCTCAAATATTGTTACAATATTGAAAATTGTGCTAGATTAACGTGGTCGTTGGACTCATGTCATATTGAGCTCTATATCAAAAGTTAAAGATGCTTTAGTACGGACATTTTAAGTTGATCAGTTAGTTAAAATGATCATTCTAAATTGATCTTTGGTGCTCCTTGAGTAAAGGCTTATAAATGAAGCATAATTCATGGCATCACGCAGTTTGGAATAGATTGGATTACTTGGAGGGTTATCATAGCTCTTTCACTCTCAAATGTTGCCACAATATGGAAAATGAGCTTGCTTAACGTGGGCATTGGATTTGTGTCATTCTGAACTCTAAATCAAAAGTTACGGAAGTTTTATTGCATACATGTCAAGCTCATCCGCCAATTAAAATGATCATTCTAAACTGAACATTGGACCTCCTTGCATAAAAGCTTATAAATGAAGCATAATGCATGGCATCACGCTGTTTGGGATACATTGGATTACTTGGAAGCTTTGTGGTAGCTATTTCAGTCTCAAATGTTGTCACGATATGGAAAATTGAGCTAGCTTAACGTGGGAGTTAGACTCATGTCATTTTGAGCTCTAAATAAAACGTTACAGACGATTTAGTGCGAACATGTCAAGTTGATCAGCTAGTTAAAATGAACATTCTAAACTTATCATTGCTGCTCCTTGAGAAAAGGCTTTCAAATGAAGCATAATGCATGGCATCTCACAGTTTGGAATAGATTGGATTACTTGTACGCTTGGTCATAGCTATTGCTGTCTTAATTTCTGTCACTATATAGAGAATTGAGCTAGCTTAACATGGGCATTGGATTCGGGTCATTTTGAAATCTAGATCAAAAGTTATGGACGATTTAGTGCAGACATGTCAAGGAGTTTGACCAGTTAAAATATCATTCTAAACTGATCATTGGTGTTCCTTGAGTAAAGGCTAATAAATGAAGCATAATGCATGGCATCATGCAGTTTGGGATACATTGGATTACTTGGAGGCTTTGTTGTAGCCCTTCAGGTCTCAAATGCTATCACAATATAGAAAATTGAGATAGCTTTACGTGGGCGTTGGATTTGTGTCTTTCTGAACTCTAAATCAAAAGTTAAAGACGATTTAGTGCGGAAATGTAAAGTTGATCGGCTAGTTAAAATGATCATTCTAAACTGATCATTTGTGCTACATAAGTAAAGCTTATAATTGAAGCATATTGCATGGCATCTCGCTGTTTAGGATACATTGGATTACTTGGAGGCTTTTTCGAAGCTCATTCACTCTCAAATATTGTCACATTAAGGAAATTTGAGCTAGCTTAACATAGGCGTTGGACTCAAGTTATTTTGTACTCAAAATCAAAAGTTTTAAGAAGATTTAGTGCGCAAAATTCAAGTTGATCAGCTAATTAAAATCATCATTCTAAACATATCATTGGTGCTCCCTGAGTAAAGGCTTATAAATGAAGCATAATGCATGGCATCTCGTAGTTTGCGATTCATTGGATTATTTGGAGGCTTTGTCGTAGCTATTTTAGTCTCAAGTGTAGTCACATTAAGGAAAATTGAGCTAGCTTAACGTGGGCGTTGGATTCATGTGATTTTGAGCTGTAAATCAAAAGTTATATATAATTTAGTGCGGACATGTCAAATAGATCGGCCAATTAAATGATCATTTTAAACTGGTCATTGGTGCTCCTTAAGCAATGGCTTATAAATGACTCATAATGCAAGGCATCACGCAGTTCGGGATACATTGGATTATTTAGACGCTTTAAGATAGCTCTTTCAGCCTCAAATGTTTTCACAATATAAAAAATTGAGCTAGCTTAACGTGAGCGTTGGACTCATGTCTTTTTAAGCTATAATTCAAAAATTAAAGATGATTTAGTGTGCAAATGTCAACTTGATCAGCTTGTTAAAATGATCATTCTAAGCTTATCATTGGTACTCCTTGAGTAAAGGCTTATAAATGAAGCATAATGCGTGGCATCACGCAGTTTGGGATACATTGGATTACTTGGAGTCTTTTCCGTAGTTCTTTCAGTCTCAAATGTTGTCAATATATGGAAAATTGAGCTATCTTAACGTGGGCGTTGGACTCATGTTATTTTGAGCTCTCAATCAAGAGTTAAAGCCGATTTAGTGCTGACATGACAAGTTGGTCGGCCAGTTAATATGATCATTCGAAACTGATCACTGTTGCTCCTTCAGTAAAGGCTAATAAATGAAGCATAATGCATGACATTATACAATTTGGGATAGATTGCATTACTTAGAAGCTTTATCATAGGTATTTCAGACTGAAATTTTGTCACAATATTGAAAATTGAGCTAGCTTAACATGGGTGTTCGGTTTGTGTCATTTTGAACTCTCAATCAAAAGTTACGGACAATTTAGTGTGTTCATGTCAAGTTGATCGGCCATTTAAAATGATCACTCTAAACTGATCATTGGTGCGCATTGAATAAACGCTTAAGGCGTAATGCATGGCATCACGCAGTTTTGGATACATTGTATTACTTGGAGGCTTTTTCGTAGCTCTTTCAGTCTCAAATGTTGTCACAATATGAAATATTGAGATAGTTTAATGTGGGCGTTGGACTCATGTTATGTTAAGCTCTTAGTCAAAAGTTAAAACCAATTTAGTGCAGACATGTCAAGTTGATCGTCCAGTTAAAATGATCATTTTAAACTGATCATTTGTGTTCCTTAAATAAAGGCTTATAAATGAAGCATAATGCATGGCATCTCGCAGTTTGGAATAGATTCGATTACTTGTATGGTTTTTCATAGCTATTTCCATCTTAAATTTTGTCACTGTATAGAAAATTGAGCTAGCTTAAAGTGAATGTTGGATTCGTGTCATTCGGAACTATTAATCAAAAGTTATATACGATTTAGTGGAAACATGACGAGTTGATTATTCTAAACTAATAATTGATTCTCATTAAGTAAAGGATTATAAATGAAGCATAATGCATGGCATCACACAGTTTGGGATACATTGGATTATTTGGAGGCTTTTACGTATCTCTTCCAGTCTCAAATGTTGTCACAATATGGAAAATTGAGCTAGCTTAACGTGGGCATCGGAGTCATATCATTTTGAGCTCTAAATCAAACATTAAAGGCGATTTATTGAGGACATTTCAAGTTGATCAGCTAGTTAGAATGATCATTGGTGTTCCTTGAGGAAATGCTTTTAAATGAAGCATGCTGCCGGCATCTCGCAGTTTGGAATGGATTGGATAACTTGTACGCTTTCTTGTAGCTATTTCCGTCTTAAATTTTTTGCAATATATAGTAAATTGACCTAGCTTAACGTGGGCAATGGATTCGTGTGATTTTAAACTCTAAATCAAAAGTTACGTATAATTTAGTGCGGACATGTCAAGTTGATCGGTAAGTTCAAATTATCATTATAAACTGATCATTGGTGCTCGTTGACAAATGGCTTATGAATGAAGCATAATGCTTGGCATCACGCAGTTTGGAATACATTGGATTACTTGGAGCCTTTGTTGTAGCTCTTTTTGTATCAAATGTTGTCACAATATGGAAAATTGACCTGGCTTAATGTGGGCGTTGGACTCATGTTATTTTGAGCTATAAATCAAAAGTTAAAGATGATTTAGTAGGGACATATCAAGTTGATCGGCCAGTTAAAACGATCATTCTTAACTGAACATTGGTGCTCCTTAAGTAAATGCTTATCAAAGAAGCATAATGCATGGTATCATGCAGTGTGGGATACATTGGATTACTTGCAGGGTTTTACATAACTCTTTCACTCTCAAACTTTGTCACAATATGGAAAATGAGCTAGCTTAACTTGGGTGCTGGATTCGTGACATTAAGAACTCTAAATGAAAAGTTACGAACGATTTAATGCAGACATGTCAAGTTGATTGGCTAGTTAAAATGATTATTCTAAACTGATCACTGGTGATCCTTACGAAAAGGCTTATAAATGAAGCATAATGCATGGCATCACTCAGTTATTTGGAGGGTTTTACGTACCTCTTTCAGTGTCAAATGTTGTCACAATATGGAAAATGAGCTAGATTAACGTGGGCGTTGGATTCATGTTATTCTAAACTCTAATTCAAAAGTTACAGACGATTTAGTGTGGACATGTCGAGTTTATTGGCCAGTTAAAATGATCATTCTAAACTGATAATTGCTTCTCCTTGCGCAAATGCTTAGAACATCACGCTGTTTGGGATACATTGGATTACTTGGAAGCTTTGACGTAGCTCTCTCAGGCTCAAATGTTGTTACATTTTGGAAAATTGAGCTAGCTTAACGTGGGCATTGGACTCATGTCATTTTGAGCCCTAAATCGAAAGTTAAAGACGATTTAGTGGGCAAATGTCATGTATATCGGCCAGTTAAATTAATCATTCTAAACTTATCATTTGTGCTCATCGAGCAAAGCTTTAGAAATGAAGCATAATGCATGGCATCACGTAATTTAGGATATATTGGATTACTTTGAGGCTTAATCGTAGCTTTTTAAGTCTCAAATGTTATCACAATATTGAAAATTAAGCTAGATTAATGTGGGCATTCGATTCATGTCATTTTGAGCTCTAAATCAAATGTTACGAAAGATTTTGTGCGGACATGTCAATATGATCCGCCAGTTAAAATGATCATTCGAAACTGATTATTGGTGATACTTGAGTAAAGGCTTATAAATGAAGCATAATGCATGGCATCGCGCCGTTTGGAATACATTGGATTACTTGGAGTCTTTATCGTAGCTCTTTCATTCACAAATCTTGTCACAATAATGAAAATTGAACGAGATTAATGTGGGCGTTTGATTCACCTTATTTTGAGCTCTAAATCAAATGTATAAGATGATTTAGTGCGGACATTTTAAGTTGATTATCTAGTTAAAATCATCATTCTAAACTGATTATTGGTGCAGATTGAGCAATGGTTTACAAATGAAGCATAATCCATGGCTTCACGCAGTTTGGGATAGATTGGATTACTTGAAGGCTTTTTCATTACTATTCCGGTCTTAAATTTTAACATAATATAGAGTATTGAGCTAGCTAAACATGGGTGTTGGATTCGTGTAACTCCGAACTCTAAATCAAAAATTTCGGACGATTTAGTGGGACATGTCAAGTTGATCGGCTAGTTAAAGTGATCATTCTAAGCTTATAATTCTAAACTGATCATTCTAAACTGATCATTAGTGCTCCTTGAGTAAAGGCTACTATATTAAGCATAATCCATGGCATCACGCAGTTTATGATATAGTGGATTACTTGAAGGCTTTGTGGTAGTTCTTGCAGTCTCAAATTATTTCACATATAGAAAATTGAGCTAGATTAATGTGGGTGTTGGATTCAAGTCATTCCGAACTCTAAATCAAAACTAACGAACGATTTAGTTCGGACATGTCAAGTTTATCGGCTCGTTAAATTGATCATTCAAAACTTAGCATTGGTGCTCATTGAGCAAAGCTTTACAAATGAAGCATAATGCACGGCATCACACAGTTTATGATAGATTGGATTACTTGTTGGCTTTATCGTAGCTCTTTCAATGTAAAGTGTTGTCACAGTTTTGAAAATTGAGTTGGATTAAAGTGGGCGCTCGATTCTTGTCATTTTAATCTCTAAATCAAATGATATGAATGATTTTGTGCGTACATGTCAAGTTGATCGACCAGTTAAAATGATCATTCTATACTAATTATTGGTGCTAGTTAAGTAAAGGCTTATAAATGAAGCGTAATGCATGGCATCATGCAGTTTGGGATATATTGGATTACTTGGATGCTTTGTCGTAGCTCTTTCAGTATCAAATGTTTTCACAATATGAAAACTGAGCGAGAATAGTAAGGGCGTTGGATGCATGTCATTTTGAGCTCTAAATCAAAAGTTACAGATGATTTAGTGCAGACATGTCAAGTTGATCAGTTAGTTAAAATGATCATTTTAAACTGATCTATGGGGCTCATTGAGCAAAGGTTTACAAATGAAACATAGTGCATGACATCACTCAGTCCGGTATAGATTGGATTTCTTGGAGGCTTTGTCGTAGCTCTTTCTGTCTCAAAAGTTGGCCCAATATTCAAAACTGAACTAGATTAACATGGGCGTAGGATTCATGTCATTTTGAGCTCTAAATCAAATGTTAAAGACGATTTATTACGGATATGTCAAGTTGATCAGCTAGTTAATCATCATTCTAAACTGATCATGGTGCTGATTGAGCAAAGGTTTACAAATGAAGCATAGTACATGGCATCACACAGTTTGGGATACATTGGTTTACTTAGAGGCTTCATTGAGAAATGGTTTACAAAATAAACTGATCATTTTAAACTGATCATTGGTGTTCATTGAGCAAAGGTTTACAAATGAAGCAAAATGCATGCAATCACGCAGATAGGGATAGATTTGATTACTTGGAGGCTTTGGGGTAGTTCTTGTAGTCTTAAATGTTGTCACAATATAGAATATTGAGCTAGATTAATGTGGGCGTTCGATTCCAGTCATTCCGAACTCTAAATCAAAAGTTTCAAACGATCTAGTGCGTACATGTAAAGTTGATAGTCCAGTTAAAATATTCATTCTAAACTGATCATTGGTGCTCATTGATCAAAGGTTTACAAACGAAACATAGTGCATGGCATCACACAGTTTAGGATAGATTGGATTACTTGAAGGCTTTGTGGTAGTTCTTGCAGTCTCAAATGTTATAACAATATAGAAAATTGAGCTAGATTAATATGGGTGTGGGATTCCTGTCATTCCGAACTGTAAATCCAAGGTTTCAAACGATTTAGTGCGTACATGTCAAGTTGATAGGCCAGTTAATATGATCATTCTAAACTGATCATTGGTTATCATTGAGCAAAGGTTTATAAATGAAGCATAATGCATGGCATCACGTAGTTTGGGATAGATTGGATTACTTGGAGGCTTTGTCGTTGCTATTTCAGCCTTAAATTTAAGCACAATATTGAAAATGGAGCTAGCTTAATGTGGGCGTTGGATTCTAGTCATTCCGAACTCTAAATCTAAATTAACAAACGATTTAGTTCGGATATGTCAAGTTTATCGGCTAGTTAAATTGATCATTCAAAACTTATCATTGGTGCTCATTGAGCAAAGCTTTACTAATGAAGCATAATGCATGGCATCACACAGTTTATGATAGATTAGATTGCTTGTTGGCTTTATCGTAGCTCTTTCAATGTAAAGTGTTGTCACAGTATTGAAAATTGATCTACGATTCTTGTCATTTTGATGTCTAAATCAAATGTTATGAATGATTATGTGCGTACATGTCAAGTTGATCGACCAGGTAAAATGATCATTCTAAACTAATTATTGGTGCTAGTTAAGTAAAGGCTTATAAATGAAGCGAAATGCATTGCATCACGCAGTTTAGGATACATTGGATTACTTGAATGCTTTGTCGTTTCTCTTTCACTATCAAATGTAGTCACAATATTAAAAATTGAGGGAGATAAATGTGGGCGTTGGATGCATGTCATTTTGAGCTATAAATCAAAAGTTAAAGATGATTTTGTGCAGACATGTGAAGTTGATCAGTTAGTTAAAATGATCATTTTAAACTGATCTATGGGGCTCATTGAGCAAAGGTTTACAAATGAAGCATAGTGCATGGCATCGCTCAGTCCGGTATAGATTGGATTTCTTGGAGGCTTTGTCGTAGCTCTTTCTGTCTCAAATGTTCTCCGAATATTGAAAATTAAACTAGACTAACATGGCATAGGATTCATGTCATTTTGAGTTCTAAATCAAATTTTAAAGACGATTTATTACGGATATTTCAAGTTGATCAGCTAGTTAATCATCATTCTAAACTGATCATGGTGCTGATTGAGCAAAGGTTTACAAATGAAGCATAGTACATGGCATCACAGAGTTTGGGATACATTGGTTTACTTAGAGGCTCCATTGAGAAATGGTTTACAAAATAAACTGATCATTTTAAACTGATCATTGGTCTTCATTGAGCAAAGGTTTAAAAATGAAGCAAAATGCATGGCATCACGCAGATAGGGATAGATTTGATTACTTGGAGGCTTTGTGGTAGTTCTTGCAGTCTTAAATATTGTTACAATATAGAAAATTTAGGTAGATTAATGTGGTCGTTGTATTCCAGTCATTTCGAACTCTAAATCAAAAGTTTCGAACGATTTAGTGCGTATATGTAAAGTTGATAGGCCAGTTAAAATGTTCATACTAAACTGATCATTGGTGCTCATTGATCAAAGGTTTACAAATGAAGCATAGTGCATGACATCACACAGTTTAGGATAGATTGGATTACTTGAAGGCTTTGTGGTAGTTCTTGCAGTCTCTAATGTTGTAACAATATAGAAAATTGAGCTAGATTAATATGGGTGTTGGATACCTGTCATTCCGAACTGTAAATCCAAAGTTTCAAACGATTTAGTGCGTACATGTCAAGTTGATAGGTCAGTTAATATGATCATTCTAAACATATCATTGGTGCTCATTGAGCAAAGGTTTATGAATGAAACATAATGCATGGCATCACACTGTTTGGGATATATTGGATTACTTGGAGGCTTTGTCGTTGCTATTTCAGCCTCTAAATCAAAAGTTAAACACGATATAGTGCAGACATGTCAAGGTTATCCGTAAGTTAAAATGATCATTTTAAACTGATCATTGGTGCTCATTGAGCAAAGGTTTACAAATGAAGCACAATGCATGGATCCACGCAGTTTGGGATAGATTGGATTACTCGGAGGTTTTGTTGTAGCTCTTTCAATCTCAAATGTTGTCACAATATCGAAAATTGAACTAGATTAACGTGGGCATTGGATTCATGTCATTTTGAGCTCTAAATCAAATGTTTAAAACGATTTAGTGTGGACATGTCAAGTTGATCAGCGAGTTAAAATGATCATTTTAAACTGATCATTCGTGCACATTGAGAAAAGGTTTACAAATGAAGCATAATGCATGGCATCACGCATATTGGGATTGATTGGGTTACTTGGAGACTTTGTCGTAGCTCTTTCAATCTCAAAAAGTTGTCACAATATTGAAACTTGAACTAGATTAACGTGGGCATTGGATTCATGTCAAATGAAATGTGAAAGACGATTTAGTGCGGATATGTCAAGTTGATCGGCCAGCTAAAATAATAATTCTAAACTGATTATTGGTGCTACTTGAGTAAATGCTTATATATGAAGCACAATTCATCGCATAACTCAGTTTGGGATACATTGGATGGCTTGGAGGCTTTGTTGTATCTATTTCAGTCTTAACTGTTGTCAAAATATTATAATTTGATCTAGATTAATGTGCGCGTTAGATTCATATCATTTTGAGCTCCAAATCAGAAGTTAAAAACGTTTTCGTGCATACATTTCAAGTTGATCAGTTAGTTAAAATGATCATTTTAAACTGATCATTGGTGCTCATTGAGAAAAAGTTTACAAATGAAGCATAATGCATGACATCACGCAGTTTGGGATAGATTGGATTACTTGTAGTCTTTGTTGTAGCTCTTTCAGTCTCAAATGTTGTCACAATATTGAAAATTCAACTAGATTAACGTGGCATTGGATTCATGTCATTTTGAGATCTAAATCAATATGTTGAAAACCATTTAGTGCGGATATGTCAAGTTGATCAGCTAGTTATAATGATCATTTTAAACTGATGATTTATGCTCATTGAGCAAAGGTTTTCAAATAAAGTATAATGCATGGCATCACGCAGATTGGGATTGATCGGATTACTTGGAGGCTTTTTCGTAGCTCTTTCCGTCTTAAACATTGTCACAATATTGAAAATGAAACTAGATTAATGTGGGTGTTGGATTCATGTCATTTTGAGCTATGATTCAAAAGTTAAACAAAATTTAGTGCGGATATGTCAAGTTCATCAATTAGTTAAAATAATCATTTGAATCTGATCATTGGTGCTCATTGAGCAACGGGTTTACAAATGAAACATAATGCGTGGCATCATGCAGTTTGGGATAGATTGGATTATTTGGAGGTTTTGTTGTAGCTCTTTTAGTCTCAAATGTTGTCACAATATTGGAAATTGAACTATATTAACGAGGGCTTTGGATTCATGTTATTTGGAGTTCTAAATCAAATGTCAAAGATGATTTACTACGGACATGTCAAGTTGATCAGCTACTTAAAATCATTATTCTGAAATGATCATTGGTGCTGATTGAGCAATGGTTGTAAAATAAAGCACAATGCATGGCTTCACGTAGTTTGGGATAGATTGGATTATTTGGGGGCTTTGTTGTAGCTATTTCGGTCTTAAATTTTGTCATAATATAGAATATTGAGCTAGATTAACGGGGAGGTTGGGTTCGTGTGATTCTGAGCTACAAATCAAAAGTTTTGGACGATTTAGTGCGGACATTTAAGGTTGATCGTCGAGTTAAAGTGATCATTCTAAACTTATAATTCTAAACTGATCATTCTAAAATGATCATTCTAAACTGATCATTCTAAACCGATCATTAGTGCTCCTTAAGTAAAGGCTACCAAATTATGCATAATGCATGGAATCATGCAATTTAGGAAAGATTAGAGTACTTGAAGGCTTTGTGCTAGTTCTTGCAGTCTCAGATGTTATTACAATATAGAAAATTTAGCTAGTTAAATGTGGGCGTTGGATTTCTGTCATTCCATACTGTAAATCAAAAGTTACGAACGATTTAGTGCGTACATGTTAAGTTGATAGGCCAGTTAAAATGATCTCTAAACTGATCATTGGTGCTCATTGAGCAAAGGTTTACAAATGAAGCATAATACATGGCATCATGCAGTTTGGGATAGATTAGATTACTTTGAGGCTTTTTCGTAGCTATTTTGGTCTTTAATTTAATCACAATATAGATAGCGTAATGGGGCTGTTGGATCCCTATCATTCAAAACTGATCATTGGTTCTCCTTAAGTAAAGGCTTATAAATGAAGCATATTGCATGGCATCATGCTCTTTGGGATACATTGGATTACTTGGAGGCTTTTTCGTAGCTCTTTCAATCTCAAATGTTGTCAAAATATGGAAAACTGAGATATCTTAACGTGGACATTGGACTCATATTATTTTTAGCTCTAAATCAAAAGTCAATGACGATTTAGTGCGTACATGTGAAATTCATCACCCAGCTAAAATGATCATTCTGAATTGATCATTGGTGCTTCTTAAGTATAGGCTTATAAATGAAGCATAATGCATGTCATCACGCAGTTAGGGAAACATTGGATTATTTGGAGGCTTTTACGTACCTCTTTGAGTCTCATATGTTGTCACAATATGGAAAATTGTCATAGTTTAACGTGAGTGTTGGACTCATGTCATATTGAGCTATAAATCAAACGTTAAAGATTATCTAGTGTGGACATGTCAAGTTGATCAGCCAGATAAAATGATCATTCTTAAATGATCATTGGTGCTCGTTAAGTAAAGGGTTATAAATGAATCATAATGCATTGCATCACGCAGTTTGGGATACATTGGATTATTTTGAGGCTTTTATGTACATCTTTCATTCTCAAATATTGTCACAATATGGAAAATTGACCTAGCTTAACGTGGGTGTTGGACTCATGTCATTTTGAGCTGTGAATCAAACGTTAGACTATTTAGTGTGGGCGTGTCAAGTTGATCAGCTAGTTAAAATGATCATTCTATACTTATCATTGGTGCTCATCGTGGAAATGTTTACAAATGAAGCGTAATGCATGTAATGCAGCAGTTTGGGATAGATTGGATTATTTGGAGATTTTGCCATACCTATTTCAATCTTAAATTTTGTTATAGTGTTTGATTTATATAATTTTAAACTCTAAATAAAAAGTTAAGTACGATTTAGTGCGGACATGTCAAGTTAATGGGCCAGTTAAACTGATCATTGGTGCTCCTTGAGTAAAGACATATACATGAGGTATAATGCATGGCCTCACGCTGTTTTGGATACATGAGGTATAATGCATGGCCTCACGCTGTTTTGGATACATGAGGTATAATGCATTCGGAACTATAAATCCAAAGTTATATACGATTTAGTGGGGACATGACAAGTTGATCAGCAAGTTAAAATGATTATTCTAAACTAATAATTGATTCTCATTAAGTAAAGGATTATAAATGAAGCATAATGCATGAAATCACACAGTTTGGGATACATTGGATTATTTGGAGGCTTTTACGTATCTCGTCTAGTCTCAAATGTTCTCACAATATGGAAAATTGAGCTAGCTTAACGTGGGCATCGGAGTCATATCATTTTGAGCTCTAAATCAAACATTAAAGACGATTTAGTGAGGACATGTAATGTTGATCAGCTAGTTAGAATGATCATGTGTGCTCCTTGAGGAAATGCTTATAAATGAGGCATACTACATGGCATCTCGCAGTTTGGAATGGATTGGATAACTTGTACGCTTTCTCGTAGCTATTTCCGTCTTAGTTTTTTTCACTATATAGAAAATTGACCTAGCTTAACGTGGGCAATGGATTCGTGTGATTTTGAACTCTATATCAAAAGTTAGGTATAATTTAGTGCAGGCATGTCAAGTTGATTGGTAAGTTAAAATGATCAGTGGTGCTCGTTGACTAAAGGCTTATGAATGAAGCATAATGCTTGGCATCACGCAGTTTGGGATACATTTGATTATTTTGAGGCTTTTTTGTACATCTTTCAGTCTCAAATATTGTCACAATATGGAAAATTGACCTAGCTTAACGTGGGTGTTGGACTCATGTCATTTTGAGCTCTGAATCAAACGTTAGACTATTTAGTGTGGGCGTGTCAAGTTGATCAGCTAGTTAAAATGATCATTTTAAACTTATCATTGGTGCTCATCGTGGAAATGTTTACAAATGAAGCGTAATGCATGTAATCCAGCAGTTTGGGATAGATTGGATTATTTGGAGATTTTGCCATACCTATTTCAATCTTAAATTTTGTTACAGTATTTGATTCATATAATTTTAAACTCTAGATAAAAAGTTAAGTACGATTTAGTGCAGACATGTGAAGTTAATCGGCCAGTTAAACAGATCATTGGTGCTCCTTGAGTAAAGACATATACATGAGGTATAATGCATGGCATCACGCTGTTTGGGATACATTGGATTACTTGGAGGCTTTTTGGTAGCTCTTTCAGTGTCAAATGTTATCACAATATGGAAAATTGACCTAGCTTAGCGTGGGCGTTGGACTCATGTTATTTTGAGCTCTAAATCAAAAATTAAAGATGATTTAGTGCAAACATGTCAAGTTGATCAGTCTGTTAAAATGATCATTCTAAACTGGTCATTGGTGCTCCTTGTGTAAAAGCTTATAAATGAATCATAATGCATGGCATCACGCGGTTTGGGATACAATCGATTACTTGGAGGCTTTTTCGTACCTCTTTCGGTCTTGAATGTTGTCACAATATGGAAAATTAAGCTACCTTAATGTGGGAGTTGGACTCATGTTATTTTGACCTCTAAATCAAAAGTTAAACACGATTTAGTGGGGACATGTCAAGAGTAGCGGCCAGATAAAATGATCATTGGTGCTCTTTAACTAAAGGCTTAGAAATAAAGCATAATGCATGGCGTCACGCAGTTTGGGATGCATTGAATTACTTGGAGATCACATACCTCTTTCACTCAAAAAGTTGTCACAATATGCAAAACTGAGCTAACTTAACGTGGGCGTTGGATTCCTGTCATTCAAAACCCTAAATCAAAGTTACGAATGATTTAGTACTGACATGTCGTGTTGATTGGCCAATTAAAATGAGCATTCTAAACTTATCATTGGTGCTCCTTGAGTAAAGGTTTATAAATGAAGTATATTGCATGGCATCACGCAGTTTCTGATACATTGGATTACTTGAACGCTTTGTCATAGCTTTTTCAATCTCAAATGTTGTCACAATATAGAAAACTTAGCTAGCTTAACGTAGGCGTTGGATTCGTGTCATTCTGAACTCTAAATCAAAAGTGACAGATACTTTAGTGCGGACAAGTCAAGTTGATCAGCCAGATAAAATGATCATTCTAAACTGATCCTTGGTGCTCCTTAAGTAAAGGCCTATAAATGAACCATAATGTATGTCATCACGCAGTTTGGAATACATTAGATTATTTGGAGGCTTTTACGTACATCTTTCAGTTTCAAATGTTTTCACAATATGGAAAACTGACCTAGCTTAACGTGGGTGTTGGACTCATGTCATTTTGAGCTCTAAATCAAACATTAAAGAATATTTAGTGGGGACGTTTGAAGTTGACCAGTTAGTTAAAATTATCATTCTAAACTTATCATTGGTACTCCTTGAGTAAAGGCTTATAAATGAAGGAAATGCATGGCATCTCGCAATTTGGAATAGATTAGATTACTTGGATGCTTTGTCATAGCTATTTCTGTCTTTAATTGGTCACGATATATAAAATTGAGCTACCTTCGCGTGGGCATTAGATTCGTGTCATTTTGAGCTCTAAATCAAAATTTATTGACGATTTAGTGAGGACATGTCAAGTTGATCGGCCAGTAAAAATGATCATTCTAAACTGATTCATTGGTGATCCTAGAGGAAAGGCTTATAAATGAAGCATAATGCATGGCATCATATAGTGTGGCATACATTGCATTACTTGGAGGCTTTGTCGTAGCTCTTTCAGTCTCAAATGTTGTTACAATATAGAAAATGGAACTAGCTTAACGTGGGCGGTTGATTCCCGTTATTATGAGCTCTAAATTAAAAGGTAAAGCCAATTTAGTGCAGACATGTCAAGCTGATAAGCTAGTTAATATGATCATTCTAAACTGATCATCGTTTCTCCTTGAGTAAACGCTTATAAATGAACCATATTGCATGGAATCACATAGTTTGGGATACATTGGATTACATGGAGGCTTTTTCATTGCTATTTCGGACTTAAATTTTGTCTAAATATAGAAAATTGAGCTGGCTTAACATGGGCATTGGATTTGTGTCATTCTGAACTTTAAATCAAAAGCTACATACGATTTAGTGCGGACATGTCAAATTGATCGGCCAGTTAAAAATGATCATTCTAAAATGATCACCGGTACATCTTGAGTAAAGGCACATAAATAAAGCATAATGCATGGCATCACATAGTTTGGGATAAATTGGATTACTTGGAGGCTCTGTCGTAATTCTTTTAGTCTCAAATATTGTTAGAATATTGAAAATTGTGCTAGATTAGCGTGGCCGTTGGACTCATGTCATTTTGAGCTCTATATCAAGAGTTAAAGATGCTCTAGTACAAACATTTTAAGTTGATCAGTTAATTAAAATGTTCATTCTAAATTGATCTTTGGTGCTCCTTGAGTAAAGGCTTATAAATGAAGCATAATTCATGGCATCACGCAGTTTGGAATAGATTGGATTACTTGGAGGGTTTAGCAAAGCTCTTTCACTCTCAAATTTTGTCACCATATGGAAAATGAGCTTGCTTAACGTGGGTGTTGGATTTGTGTCATTCTGAACTCTAAATCAAAAGTTACAGAAGTTTTATTGCATACATGTCAAGCTGATCGGCCAATTAAAATGATCATTCTAAACTGAACATTGGACCTCCTTGCATAAAGGCTTATAAATGAAGCATAATGCATGGCATCACGCTATTTGGGATACATTGGATTACTTGGAAGCTTTGTCGTAGTTATTTGAGTCTCAAATGTTGTCACGATATGGAAAATTGAGCTAGCTTAACGTGGGAGTTAGACTCATGTCATTTTGAGCTCTAAATAAAACGTTACAGACGATTTAGTGCAAACATGTCAAGTTGATCAGCTAGTTAAAATGATCATTCTAAACTTATCATTGCTGCCCCTTGAGAAAAAGCTTACAAATGAAGCATAATGCATGGCATCTCGCAGTTTGGAATAGATTGGATTACTTGTATGCTTTGTCGTAGCTATTGCTGTCTTAATTTTTGTCATTATATAGAAAATTAAGCTAGCTTAACATGGGCATTGGATTCGGGTCATTTTGAAATCTAGATCAAAAGTTATGGACGATTTAGTGCGGACATGTCAAGGATTTTGACCAGTTAAAATATCATTCTAAACTGATCATTGGTGTTCCTTGAGTAAAGGCTTATAAATGAAGCATAATGCATGGCATCATGCAGTTTGGGATACATTGGATTACTTGGAGGCTTTGTCGTAGCTCTTCATGTCTCAAATTCTATCACAATATAGAAAATTGAGATAGCTTTACGTGGGCGTTGGATTCGTGTCTTTCTGAACTCTAAATCAAAAGTTAAAGACGATTTACTGCGGAAATGCAAAGTTGATCGGCTAGTTAAAATGATCATTCTAAACTGATCATTTGTGCTCTTTAAGTAAAGGTTATAATTGAAGCATATTGCATGGCGTCTCGCTGTTTAGGATAGATTGGATTACTTGGAGGCTTTTTCGAAGCTCTTTCACTCTCAAATATTGTCACATTAAGGAAAATTGAGCTAGCTTAACATAGGCGTTGGACTCATGTTATTTTGAACTCTAAATCAAAAGTTAAAGCTGATTTAGTGCAGAAAATTAAAGTTGATCAGCTAATTAAAATCATCATTCTAAACATATCATTGGTGCTCCCTTAGTAAAGGCTTATAAATGAAGCATAATGCATGGTATCTCGTAGTTTGCGATTCATTGGATTATTTGGAGGCTTTGTCGTAGCTATTTTAGTCTCAAGTGTTGTCACATTAAGGAATATTGAGCTAGCTTAACGTGGGCGTTAGATTCATGTGATTTTGAGCTATAAATCAAAAGTTATATATAATATAGTGCGGACATGCCAAATAGATTGGCCAATTAAATGATCATTCTAAACTGATCAATGGTGCTCCTTAAGCAATGGCTTATCAATGAATCATAATGCATGGCATCACGCAATTTGGGATACATTGGATTATTTAGACGTTTTAAGGTAGCTCTTTCAGCCTCAAATGTTGTCCCAATATGGAAAATTAAGCTAGCTTAACGTGAGCGTTGGACTCATGTCTTTTTAAGCTCTAAATCAAAAATTATAGATGATTTAGTGCGCACATGTCAACTTGATCAGCTTGTTAAAATGATCATTCTAAGCTTATCATTGGTGCTCCTTGAGTAAAGGCTTATAAATGAAGCATAATGTGTGGCATCACGCAGTTTCGGATACATTGGATTACTTGGAGCCTTTGGCGTAGCTTTTTCAGTATCAAATGTTGTCACGTTATAGAAAATTGAGCTAGCTTAAAGTAGGCATTGGATTCGTGTCATTCTGACCTTTAAATCAAAAGTCATAGAAGATTTAGTGCGGACGTATCAAGTTGATCATCTAGTTAAAATGATCATCTTAAACTGATAATTGGTGCTCCTTGAGTAAATACTTATAAATCAAGCATTATGCATGGCATCACGCAGTTTGGGATACATTGGATTACTTCGAGGCTTTATGATAGCTCAATTAGTTTCAAATGTTATCACAACATAGAAAATTGAGCTACCTTAACGCGGGCGTTGGATTCATGTCATTCTGAACTCGATATCAAAATTTACGGATGATTTAGTGGGGACATGTCAAGTTGATCGCCCAGTTAAAATTAACATTCTAAACTAAGCATTGGTTCTCCTTAGGTAAAGGCTTAAAAAAGATGCATAATGCATGGCATCACGCTCTTTGGAATGCATTGGATTACTTGGAGTCTTTTTCGTAGCTCTTTCAGTCTCATATGTTGTCACTATATGGAAAATTGAGCTATCTTAACGTGGGCGTTGGACTCATGTTATTTTGAGCTCTAAATCAAAAGTTAAAGCCGATTTAGTGCTGGCATGACAAGTTGGTCGGCCAGTTAATATGATCATTCGAAACTGATCACTGCTGCTCCTTGAGTAAAGGCTTATAAATGAAGCATAATGCATGACATTAGACAGTTTGGGATAGATTGGATTACTTAGAAGCTTTATCATAGGTATTTCGGACTTAAATTTTGTCACAGTATTGAAATTTGAGCTCGCTTAACATGGGTGTTCGGTTTGTGTCATTTTGAACTCTCAATAAAAAGTTACGGACAATTTAGTGCGTTCATGCCAAGTTGATTGGCCATTTAAAATGATCACTCTAAACTGATCATTGGTGCGCATTGAATAAACGCTTAAGGCATAATGCATGGCATCACGCAGTTTTGGATACATTGTATTACTTGGAGGCTTTTTCGTAGCTCTTTCACTCTCAAATGTTGTCACAATATGGAAAATTCAGATAGTTTAACGTGGGCGTTGGACTCATGTTATGTTAAGCTCTTAATCAAAAGTTAAAGCCAATTTAGTGCAGACATGTCAAGTTGATCGGCCAGTTAAAATGATCATTTTAAACTGATCATTTGTGTTCCTTAAATAAAGGCTTATAAATGAAGCATAATGCATGGTATCTCGCAGTTTGGAATAGATTGGATTACTTGTATGGTTTTCCATAGCTATTTCCATCTTAAATTTTGTCACTGTAGAGAAAATTGAGCTAGCTTAACGTGAATGTTGGATTCGTGTCATTCGGAACTATAAATCAAAAGTTATATATGATTTAGTGGGGAGGTGACAAGTTTATCAGCAAGTTCAAATGATTATTCTAAACTAATAATTCATTCTCATTAAGTAATGGATTATAAATGAAGCATAATGCATGGAATCACACAGTTTGGGATACATTGGATTATTTGAAGGCTTTTATGTATCTCGTCCAGTCTCAAATGTTCTCACAATATGGAAAATTGAGCTAGCTTAACGTGGGCGTCGGAGTCATATCATTTTGAGCTCTAAATCAAACATTAAAGACGATTTAGTGAGGACATGTCATGTTGATCAGCTAGTTAGAATGATCATTGGTGCTCCTTGAGAAAATGCTTATAAATGAAGCATACTACATGGCATCTCGCAGTTTGGAATTGATTGGATAACTTGTACGCTTTCTCGTAGCTATTTCCGTCTTAATTTTTTTCACTATATAGAAAATTGACCTAGCTTAACGTGGGCAATGGATTCGTGTGATTTTGAACTCTATATCAAAAGTTACGTATAATTTAGTGCGGGCATGTCAAGTTGATTGGTAAGTTAAAATTATCATTGGTGCTCGTTGACTAAAAGCTTATGAATGAAGCATAATGCTTGGCATAACGCAGTTTGGGATACATTGGATTACTTGGAGCCTTTGTCGTAGCTCTTTTAGTATCAAATATTGTCACAATATGGAAAATTGACCTGGTTGAATGTGGGCGTTGGACTCATGTTATTTGAGCTATAAATCAAAAGTTAAAGACGATTTAGTAGGGACATATCAAGTTGATCGGCCAGTTAAAATGATCATTCTAAACTGATCATTTGTGCTCCTTAAGTAAAGGCTTATCAAAGAAGCATAATGCATGGTATCACGCAGTGTGGGATACATTGGATTACTTGCAGGGTTTTACATAACTCTTTCACTCTCAAAATTTGTCACAATATGGAAAATGAGCTAGCTTAACTTGGGCGCTGGATTCGTACATTATGAACTCTAAATGAAAAGTTATGAACGATTTAATGCAGACATTTCAATTTGATTGGCTAGTTAAAATGATTATTCTAAACTGATCACTGGTGATCCTTGCGGAAAGGCTTATAAATGAAGCATAATGCATGGCATCACTTAGTTTGGGATACATTGGATTATTTGGAGGGTTTTACATACCTCTTTCAGTATCAAATGTTGTCACAATATGTAAAATGAGCTAGCTTAACGTGGGCGTTGGATTCATGTTATTTTGAACTCTAATTCAAAAGTTATAGACGATTTAGTGTGGACAAGTCGAGTTTATTGGCCAGTTAAAATGATCATTCTAAACTGATAATTGGTTCTCCTTGCGTAAATGCTTATAACATCACGCTGTTTGGGATACATTGGATTACTTGGAAGCTTTGTCGTAGCTCTCTCAATCTCAAATGTTGTCACATTATGGAAAATTTAGCTAGGTTAACGTGGGCATTGGACTCATGTCATTTTGACCTCTAAATCGAAAGTCAAAGACGATTTTGTGGGCAAATTTCAAGTTGATCGGCCAGTTAAAATGATCATTCTAAATTGATCATTTGTGCTCTTTAAGTAAAAGTTTAGAAATGAAGCATAATGTATGGCATCATGCAGTTTCGGATACATTGGATAACTTAGAGGGTTTTACATAGCTCTTTCACTCTCAAATATGGCCGCAATATGGAAAATGAGCTAGCTTAACGTGGGCGTTGGATTCGTGTCATTTTGAACTCTAACTCAAATGTTATGGACGATTTAGTGGGGACATGTCAAGTTGATCGGCCAGTTAAAACGATCATTCTTAACTGAACATTGGTGCTCCTTAAGTAAATGCTTATAAATAAAGCATAATGCATGGCATCACACAGTTTGGGATACATTGGATTTTTTGGAGGCTTTTACGTACCTCTTTCTGTCTCAAATGTTGTCACAATATATGAAATTGAGCTAGCTTAAAGTGGGTGTTGGACTCATGTCATTTTGAGCTCTAAATCAAACGTTAAAGATGATTTAGTGCGCACATGTCAAGGTTATCAACTAGTTAAAATGATCATTCTAAACTGATCATTGGTGCTCCGTGAGTAAAGGCTTATAAATGATGCATAATGCAAGGCATCACGCAATTTGGGATACATTGAAATCACTTGGAGGCTGTGTCGTAGCTCTTTCAGTCTCAAATATTGTAACAATATAGAAAATTGTTCTACATTAACGGGGGAGTTGGATTCATGTCATTCTTAACTTAAAATCAAAAGTTACGGACAATTTAGTGCGGACATGACAAGTTGATCGGCTAGTTAAAATGATCATTCTAAAATGATCATTCTAAACTGATCATTGGTGCTCCTTGAGTAAGGCTTAATGTATGTAATCACGTAATTTGGGATAAACTAGATTACTTGGAGGCTTTTTCGTAGATCTTCCAGTCTCAAATGTTGTCACAATATAGAAAATTGAGCTAGTTTAGCGTGGGAGTTGGACTCATGTTATTTTCGTCTCTATATCAAAAGTTAAAGACGATTTATTGTGGACATGTCATGTTGATCGGCTAGTTAAAATGATCATTCTAAACTAATCATTGGTGCTCCTTGCGTAAAGGCTTATAAATGATCGATAATGCATGGCATCACGCTGTTTGGGATACATTGGATTACTTGGAGGCTTTTTCCTAGCTATTTCGATCTTCAATTTTGTCATAGTATAGAAAACTGAGCTAGCTTAACGTGTGCATTGGATTTGTGCCATTTTTTACTCTAAATCAAAAGTAACGGATGAACTAGTGCAGACATGTTAAGTGTATCGGCCAATTAAAATGATAAATTTTAAAATGATCAATTGTGCTACTTGAATAAAAGCTTAAAAATTACGCAAAATGCATGGTATCACGCTGTTTGGGATACATTGGATTATTTGGAGGCTTTGTCATAGCAGTTTAATTCTCAAATGTTGTCACAATATTCAAATATGTGCTAGCTTAACGTTGGTGTTAGATTCATGTCATTTTGAACTCTAAATCAAAAGTTACAGACGATTTAGTGGGGACATTTCAAATTGATTGGGCAGTTAAAATGATCATTCTAAACTGATCATTGGTGCTCCTTGAGCAAAGGTTTATAAATGAAGAATAATACATGGTATAACGCAGTTTGGGATACATTGGATTACTTGGAGGATTTTTCGTAGCAGTTTTAGTCTCATATGTTTCCACAATATAAAGAATTGACCTAGCTTAATGTGGGCATTGGATTCGTGACATTATGAGCTCTAAGTCAAAAGTTACGGATGATTTAGTGCGGACATGTCAAGTTGATCGGCCAGTTAAAATGATCATTCTAAACTTATCATTGGTGCTCCTTGCGTAAGGGCTTATAAATGAAGCATAATGCATGTAATCACGTATTTTGGGATACAATGGAATATTTGAAGGCTTTTTTGCAGCTCTTTCAGTCTCAAATGTTGTCACTATATTGAAAATTGAGCTATCTTAACGATGCGTGTCATTCTGAAATTTAAATCAAAATTTACAGACGATTTAGTATGGACATGTCAAGTTGATCAACTAGTTAAAAATTAATCATAATACATGGCTTCACCTTGTTTTTGATAGATTGAGTTATTTGGAGGCTTTGTCGTAACTATTTCGGTCTTAATCCTCGCATTTCATATCCACCATAAACTCAGTCTGGGAACAACATCAACATATCAAACACAAACATCATAACTTCTCAGTTGCTGAATCCCAAATCTGTTGTGTGAATCGATCAGTGATTGAATATATTTAAAGACCATCCGAAATCAAGGTAAGAAAGAAAAAGACTTACAAGGAGATGAGGCATGACTTGATGCTCCAGTTAATCGATTTTTTTTTGTTAGATATAAACAACGAATTAGGAAAGGGAGAAAGCTAAAATTGGAAATTGGGTATATCAAAAGTCTAATTTTTTTTATCGAAACCTGACATTGATTACGATCAAAAGGGAGAACAGTCGTCTTGGTAGAGCTAGCAAAGCTTTGTGCAAGCCACAACCGATACGGAGACGATCGGGAAATGATACAAGCCTCGATTCAAGGCTTGGATGCGCGTGGGCTGTTTGGAGAAGTTTAGGTGAGAAACTCGACCTTAAGCTTATGGATAGGGGTTTTCTGATTGGTATTGGATGGAGGGGTGAAGTGAACCACACGAGGGGTGATGAACCTCGTGATAAATCACAAACTTAGGGCTAGGAGGGCTGGTCTCAACTAGGTTCTAAGCACACAAGTCTCTTGAGATAATAACTTGTTGAAAGAAAATTTGATCTTTATTGATTAGCAAAACGGTTGTCGAACTACAATGCTGGAAGGAGGCTTATTAATATGCTCCACAGCTTGACCTTCTAGGGTCGACTCAAAGAAAGAAAAGGAAGGTTTACAAAAGTCCACAAATGGAAAATGTACAAAAGCACATAACCGAAAAAGGACTTATTCCTAAAATGTCTTTGACTCAAAAATGTAAACAATCTAGATCCCTGCAAAACAGAAAGAGGCATATATTCGAATTGAAAACTTACCTTTCTTACCTCACAGCCAAGAAATGGAAGTTGGCCGTCCTTGTGGCATGCACGAGCCTTGCTCCTAGTCTTCAACTTGGAGTAGGGTTAGGAATCCTTGGGCTCTGACCTCTCTTGCCACTAAAGCCCAAGTCTCTGAAGTCCCTTGCATTTGTTGAGAAGCCTTTGGACTCTTCTTTGCACTTCTGGCCCACTGTCCTTAGTCGATCTTCCTCTAGGAGCTTGTCGACCCATTAGCTGAACTTGTGGAAGAGTGCTCTTGATCTGCTCCTTGTCATTGCTCCTGGTGGCACCACTGGTGTAGAGACTTCCTCTAGATGCATGTCCTGAAGCTGGTAGCTTATCTGGTCCAAATTTCCTTGTGTAGATGCAGAAATGCCCGTGTACTCGGATGGATCGGCTGTACCGGCTGGACTGTGCGAGGTGCTGGCCCGAATTCCTTCTGGACCGGCCAAGTTGATCTTGGAGTCGGCGGCATCACCAATGGGACCGGCGGTGTCATCCACGTCGCCACCAGTTGTGCCGGAGGTTTGGGCCTCTCCGCCGGCAATGCTGATCGGTCCGGCCCTAATTGTCGAGGGTCCGTTGGTACCGCTTGGGCCGGTAGACGTGCCAAATGGCCAGCTGTCTCGGGCAAGCTCCCTGGTCGGCCAGTCTGGTCCCCTGGACGGCCATACGACCTGATGTCTCCATCATCCCCTCCCTCTTCAGTAGGTTTTGACCTCAAAACTGGTTCATCTGCATGGAAAGGGGCTAAGTCAGTTACGTTGAACGTGTTGGATACATTAAACTCACCTGGGAGCTCGATCCAGTAGGCGTTGTTGTTGATCCTCTCCAGCACTCTGAATGGTCCATCTCCTCTTGGTGCTAGCTTGGAACTCCTTAGGTTGGGGAACCTCTCCTGCCGTAGGTGTAGCCACACCCAATCGCCTGGTTTAAAGATCACCTCCTTTCTTCCCTTGTTAGCATGAGTCACATACTGCCCGGTCCTCTTCTCCAAGTTCTCTGCTACCTTCTGGTGTAACTTCCTTATGAACTCTTCCTTGGATGCTCCGTTGAGGTTGTTCATCTCTGCTGGTGGCAGTGGCGTTTGCTCCAATGGGGTGAGAGGGTTGAAGCCGTATACCATTTCAAAGGGTGTCTTCTTGGTTGCTGAGTGCACGGCTCGGTTTTAAGCAAACTCTATGAATGGCAGGCACTCCACCCAAGTCTTGAGGTTCTTCCCTAGTGTAGTCCTGAGAAGAGTTGATAGTGTCCGGTTGAGAACTTCAGTTTGGCCATCGGTTTGAGGATGGCAGGTGGTAGAGAAGAGTAGCTTTGTGCCTAGCTTCCTCCAAAGGGTCCTCCAGAATTGGCTGAGGAATTTGGTGTCCCTGTCTGACACGATGGTCCTTGGCACTCCATGAAGCCGTAGTATCTCCCTGAAGAACAGCTCAGCTGTTTGCGTGGCATCATTGACATTGGCACATGGAATGAAATGTGCCATCTTGGAGAATCTGTCCACCACTACAAAGATTGCATCTTTATGGTTGATCTTGGGCAGACCTAGAACGAAGTCCATTGAGATGTCTACCCATGTATGTGTGGGTATGGGCAGTGGGAGATACAACCCATGAGCGTGCACTCGGGACTTCGCCTTTTTGCAAGTGATGCACCTTGCACAATGGGCTTCTACTGACCTTTTGATGTGTGGCCTGTAGAAGTGCTCCATGACCATTGTTAGAGTCTTGTCGACAACAAAGTGGCCCATGAGTCCTCCTCCGTGAGCTTCTCGCATGATAAGCTCTCGTAGTGATCCTTGTGGTATGCACAGCCTTCTCTCTCGGAACAAGAATCCCTCATGGATGTAAAATTTGCCATGACTCCCTGTGCCACACTCCTTGTAGCTCTCAGCAATGTCAGGATCATCCTTGTATAGGTCCTTGATGTGCTCAAATGCTAGGACCTTTGCCTCCATGGTGGATATCAAGGCAAACCTCCTTGATATGCATCGCCTACCACATTGTCTTTGCCCTTCTTGTACTTGATGACGTACGGGAAGGTCTCTATGAACTCCATCCACCTGGCATGTCTCCTATTGAGATTGGTTTGCCCTCTGAGGTGTTTGAGAGTCTCGTGATCAGTGTGAATCACGAACTCCTTGGACAGCAAGTAATGCTGCCAAGTCTCCAATGCTCCGACAAGGGCATAAAGCTCCTTGTCGTAAGTGGGGTAGTTCAGTGAGGCACCACCTAGCTTCACACTGAAGTATGCCACTGGCCTCCTTCCTTGGGTTAGCACTGCTCCTATGCCGATTCCAGAGGCATCACACTCCACTTCAGATGTCTTGTTGAAGTCGGATAGGACTAGCATGGTGCATGTGTAAGGCTGTCCTTCAAGGCTTGGAATGCCTTCTCCTGAGCTTCTCCCCAGCTGAATCCCACGTTCTTCTTCACTACTGTCGTCAAGGGTGACGCAATACTGCTGAAGTTGGGCACGAATATCCTGTAGAAGCTGGCCAGTCCGTGGAAGCTCCTCACTTGGCTGATGTTGCTTGGTGTTGGCCATTCTTGTATGGCTCGAATCTTCTCTTCATCAACCTGTAGGCCCTGTGAGCTTACAACAAATCCTAAAAAGACAAGTTTATCAGTACAAAAGATGCACTTCTTGAGATTGGCATAAAGCTCTTCTTGTCGAAGGGTTTTAAGCACCAACTCGAGATGTGTGAGGTGATCCCTTAAGCATTTACTATAGACTAATATGTCATCGAAATAAACTACAACAAACTTACTGATGTACGCCCTAAGAAATTGGTTCATAAGGCGCATGAAGGTGCTTGGGGCATTATTCAAGCCGAATGGCATGACTGTCCACTCGTAGAGCCCGTGCTTTGTCTTGAAAGCAGTCTTCCATTCATCACCTTCTGATGAGGACATCAGGTCATACATCCAGCCAGGAGACCAGACTGGCTGACCAGGAAGCTTGCCCGAGACAGCAGGACCATCTGGCGCGCCTGCCGGACCAGACAGTACCGCCGGACCCTCGACCTATAGGACCAGACTGGTCAACATTGCCGGCGGAGAGGCCCAAGCTTCCGGCACACTTGGTGGGGACGTGGATGACACCGCCGGTCCCTCTGATGACACAGCCGACTCCGGGATCAACTTGGCCGGTCCTGAAGTCATTCCGGTCAGTACCGCGCACAATCCAGCCGGTACAGCCGATCCAGCCGATCCAGCCAAGTACACGCGCACTTCCACTTCTACACAAGAGGACTCGGACCAAATGAGCTACCAGCTCCAGGACATGCACCTAGAAGAAGTATCTACACCAGTGGTACCTCCAGGAGCAATGACAAGAAGCAGATCAAGAGCACTCTTCCACAAATTCAGCTTATGGGTCGACAAGCTCCTAGAGGAAGAGCAGCTAAGGACAATGGGCCAGAAGAGAAAATTAGAGTCCAAAGGCTTCTCAACAACAGAAGGACATCAGAGACTTGGGCTTTAGTGGCAAGAGAGGTCAGCGCCCAAAGATATTTAACCCTACTCCAAGTCGAAGACTAGGAGCAAGGCGCGTGCATGCCACAAGGACGGCCACCTTCCATTTCTTGGCCGTGAGGTGAGTTAAGGTAAGTTTACATTCGAATATACGCCTCTTTCTGTTTTGCAGGGTAGGATCTAGTTGCTTTACATTTTTGAGTCAAGAACATTTTAGGAATAAGTCCTTTTTCGGTTATGCACATTTGTATCTTTTTCCTTTTGTGCACTTTTGTAAACTTTCCTTTTATTTGTTTGAGTCGTCCCTAGAAGGTCAAGCTGTCGAGCATATTAATAAGGCTCCTTCCAGCATTGTAGTCGACAACCTTTTTGCTAATTAATAAAGATCGAATTTTCTTTACAAGTTATTCTCTCAAAGAAGCTTGTGCGCTTAGAACCTAGTTGAGACCAGCCCTCCTAGCTCTAAGTTTGTGATTTATCACGAGGTTCATCACCCCTTGTGTGGTTCACTTCACCCTTCCATCGTTTACAAACCAGAAAACCCCTACCAAGAAGCCTAAGGTTGAGTTTCTCACCTAATCTTCTACAAAACAGCCCACGCGCATACATCCTTGAATCAAGGCTTGTATCATTTTGGTATCAGAGCTTAAAGCTCCGAACCCACGTTGTTTCTATCCTTTTGCTTGTTTTGTTTTGTGTTCTTGCATTAGTTTAAGTCGCATTCAAGAAAAATCAAAAAAATAACCTCAAACTCCAAACCGAGTGCATCTAGCCTCCTACGTGTATCACTAGGGTTTAGATTCACTTTTGCATTGTCATTCACGTTTTTCCTTTTTGTTTAATTCATATTTCCACTAATTTTAAGTTAAATTCAAAAGAAAAGAAAAGAAAAGAAAAAGGAAAGAAAAGAGAATAGGAAAATACCTAAGATATTTCGAATTGGACAGCTAGCACAAGTTGTCTAGGAAGTTTCCTTTTTCTCTTGTAGTCGAATTTCCTTTCCTTAGGATTTTTCCTTTTTGCATTTTTTCAAACCCCTTATAAAAAGAAAACCCTCCTAATAATTTAGGAGCACCCTAATTGTCTTTTTTCTTTGTAGCACACTATGGGAGAAGAGGATAGAGACGCAGCTGAAGCCATGATGGCCATGTTCACCACACTCCAAACACAACTCGCATCCATAGGCGACAGGTTGGAGCGCGTGGAAAGACCAGTAAGATTCCAGGCCATAAGGCACGTGAGAGCTGAGCAAGACCGTCCTGAGGGTCCTGAGTACCTTAGGACATGGCACGAACAGGAGGAAACCCAGCCAGAAGGAGATGAGGACACGCAACCTCATAACTATCACCACGGCAACCAGAGGTAGAAGATGATGGCTTTGAGCCATATGGTCTTCACCAGAGACCAAGAATGCCTCCTAGACGTCATGAGGATGGAGATGAATACACATACAACCGGGTAAATCATCCTGATGTTAAGCTAACTCCTCCTAGTTTTGCAGGAAAAGTAGACCCCGAGGCTTACCTAGATTGGGAGAGGCGAATGGATCATATCTTTGATCACTACAACCAACCAGGACCTAGGAGAGTCTCAATGGCAGTAGCACAACTCACGGACAATGCCCTCATCTGGTGGGATCGTGAGGTATCTGACAGAAGGAGGAAGAGAATGAGACCCGTAGACTCATGGGTCGACATGAAAGACCTTATGCAACAAAGGTTTGTTCCACCTTACTTTCATAGGGATTTGCAACGTCGTTTTCGTACTCTTAAGCAGGGTACCAGATCAGTAGAGGACTACTATGAAGAGTTCAAGAAGTTAAGGAACAGATTGGAGCTCAATGATGATGAGGAAGCATTGATGGCACAGTTCTTGGATGGACTCCAAGAAAGGATCAGCTGCAAGGTGGAAAGGCAAATCTACAACGACTTCAAGGACTTGTTCCACCTATCTGTGCAAGCTGAGCAGCACATCAAACGTAAGAGCCAAGACATCCGCAGCAAGCCTAAGACACCTTGGGCACCAAGCAACATGCCTAAGACCGTAGACAAAGGCAAAAGCATAGAGATCGAGTCGAGGTTCAAGAGCAAGCCTCCTGAACCCACCCGTGACCAGAGAGAGCCTGGTAAGTCTTCTAACCCTCAAAGATCACGTGACATAACTTGTTTCAAGTGCAGGGGACGTGGACACATCTCAAGGAAGTGCCCGAACAACCGAGTCATGCTGATTACGGAGGCAGGAGAATATGAGTCCCAAGATGAAGAGGACTATGAACCAGAAGGAGAATATGGTGACATTGAGTACCCTGATGTGGGGAAGTGCTGATCACTAGACGTATCCTCAGTGCAATGGTGGATCCTTCAGAGACCATCCAAAGGGAGAACATCTTCCACAGCCGTTGCACCATCAAGGGAAAGGTATGTAACCTCATCATAGATGGTGGTTCTTGCACTAACGTTGCTAGTGCGTATATGGTTGATAAGCTAGGTCTAGAGAGGACACGGCATCCTCGACCATATAGACTGAGATGGCTCGATGACAAAGTGGAGCTCAAGATTCATGAGCAAGTCACTGTGCCATTCAGTGTGGGCAAGTATCAAGACCAAGTCGTGTGCGACGTGGTGCCCATGCAAGCCGGCCATCTTCTACTAGGAAGACCATTGCAGTTTGACAAAGAGACCAGGCATGATGGCAGAACCAATCTCTACACCTTCGTGCATGACAAGAGAAAGGTCAGCCTAGCTCCTCTTACACCTGCCCAAGTACATGAGCTACAACTCCAAATGAGTAAGGAAAAGAAACTTGTCAAGTCTAACTTTCTTATTCAACCAAGTCATGTCCGGAGAGCTTTAGCCTCGAAGGATTTAATGTTACTAATGGTTTTCAAGGAAGTGTTGAGTATAGAACAGGGACAGGTAGAGCTACCTCCTGAAGTAGCAACTCTCCTCAACAAATTCCAGGATGTATTTCCAGAGGAGATACCAGCAGGCTTGCCTCCTTGACGTGGCATAGAACACCAGATTGATCTAGTGCCCGGAGCAGCCCTACCCAACCGGCCAGCCTACCGGATGAGTCCAGAGGAGTCCAAGGAGCTTGAGAAGATTCGTGCCCAACTTCAGCAGTATTGCCTCACCACTGACGGCAGTAGTGAAGAAGAACGTGGGATTCAGCTGGGGAGAAGCTCAGGAGAAGGCATTCAAGGCCTTGAAGGACAGCCTTACACACGCACCAGTGTTAGTCCTTCCCGACTTCAACAAGACGTTTGAAGTGGAGTGTGATGCCTCTGGAATAGGCATAGGAGCAGTGCTAACCCAAGGAGGGAGGCCAGTGGCATACTTTAGTGAGAAGCTAGGTGGTGCCTCACTGAACTACCCCACTTATGACAAGGAGCTCTATGCCCTTGTCCGAGCATTGGAGACTTGGCAGCATTACTTGCTGTCCAAGGAGATTGTGATCCACACTGATCTCGAGACTCTCAAACACCTCAGAGGGCAAACCAATCTCAAGAGGAGACATGCCAGGTGGATAGAGTTCATAGAGACCTTCCCATACATCATCAAGTACAAGAAGGGCAAAGACAATGTAATGTGGTAGCCGATGCACTATCAAGGAGGTTTGCCTTGATATCAACCATGGAGGCGAAGGTCCTAGGATTCGAGCACATCAAGGACCTATACAAGGATGATCCTGACTTTGCTGAGAGCTACAAGGAGTGTGGCACAGGGAGTCATGGCAAGTTCTACATCCATGAGGGATTCTTGTTCCGAGAAAGAAGGCTGTGCATACCACAAGGATCACTAAGGGAGCTTATCATCCGAGAAGCTCATGGAGGAGGACTCATGGGCCACTTTGGTGTCGACAAGATTCTAGCAGTGGTCAAGGAGCACTTCTACTGGCCACACATCAAGAGGACAGTAGAAGCTCATTGTGCAAGGTGCATCACTTGCAAGAAGGCAAAGTCCCGAGTGCAACCTCACGGGTTGTATCTCCCACTGCCCATACCAACACATCCATGGGTGGACATCTCGATGGATTTTGTTCTAGGTCTGCCCAAGATCAACCACAAAGATGCAATCTTTGTACTGGTGGACAGATTCTCCAAGATGGCACACTTCATTCCGTGTGCCAATGTCAATGATGCCACACAAACAGCTGAGCTGTTCTTCAGAGAGATAGTACGGCTTCATGGAGTGCCAATGACCATCGTATCAGACAGGGACACCAAGTTCCTCAGCCATTTCTGGAGGACCCTTTGGAGAAAGCTAGGCACGAAGCTACTCTTCTCTACCACCTGCCATCCTAAAACCGATGGCCAAACTGAAGTTGTCAACAGGACACTATCAACTCTTTTCAGAACTACACTAGGGAAGAACCTAAAGACTTGGGTGGAGTGCCTGCCATTCATTGAGTTCGCCTACAACCGAGCCGTGCACTCAGCAACCAAGAAGACCCAATTTGAAGTGGTATACGGCTTCAACCCTCTCACCCCATTGGAGCAAACACCACTGCCACCAGCTGAGATGACCAACTTCAGCAGAATCCGGTACAGCCGATCAAGCCGAGTACACGCGCACTTCCACTTCTACACAAGAGGACTCGGACCAAATGAGCTACCAGCTCCAGGACATGCACCTAGAAGAAGTATCTACACCAGTGGTACCTCCAGGAGCAATGACAAGAAGCAGATCAAGAGCACTCTTCCACAAATTCAGCTTATGGGTCGACAAGCTCCTAGAGGAAGAGCAGCTAAGGACAATGGGCCAGAAGAGCAAATTAGAGTCCAAAGACTTCTCAACAACACAAGGAACATCAGAGACTTGGGCTTTAGTGGCAAGAGAGGTCAGGGCCCAAAGATATTTAACCCTACTCCAAGTCGAAGACTAGGAGCAAGGCGCGTGCATGCCACAAGGACGGCCACCTTCCATTTCTTGGCCGTGAGGTGAGTTAAGGTAAGTTTACATTCGAATATATGCCTGTTTCTGTTTTGCATGATAGGATCTAGTTGCTTTACATTTTTGAGTCAAGAACATTTTAGGAATAGGTCCTTTTTCGGTTATGCACTTTTGTATCTTTTTCCTTTTGTGCACTTTTGTAAACTTTCCTTTTATTTGTTTGAGTCGACCCTAGAAGGTCAAGCTGTCGAGCATATTAATAAGGCTCCTTCCAGCATTGTAGTTCGACAACCTTTTTGCTAATTAATAAAGATCAAATTTTCTTTACAAGTTATTCTCTCAAAGAAGCTTGTGCGCATAGAACCTAGTTGAGCCCAGCCCTCCTAGCTCTAAGTTTGTGATTTATCACGAGGTTCATCACCCCTCGTGTGGTTCACTTCACCCTTCCATCGTTTACCAACCAGAAAACCCCTACCCAGAAGCCTAAGGTTGAGTTTCTCACCTAATCTTCTACAAAACAGCCCACGCGCATACATCCTTGAATCAAGGCTTGTATCACCTTCCTTCATCCTGACCTGGTGGTATCCACTCTTAAGGTCTATCTTGGAGAAGACCATGGCTCCACTCAGCTCATCTAGCATGTCATCCAGCCGTGGTATCGGATGCCAGTACTTGACTTTGATGTTGTTGATTGCTCTATAGTCCACGCACATTCGCTAAGTCCCATCCTTCTTGGGCACTAGTAGCACTGGCACGGCATATGGACTGAGGCTCTCTCGAACATAGCCTTTCTTCAGTAGCTCCTTGACTTGCTTCTCAAGCTCCGTGGAGTCCTCTGGACTCATCCGGTAGGCTGGCCGGTTGGGCAGGGCTGCTCCAGGCACTAGGTCGATCTGGTATTCTATGCCACGTAAAGGAGGCAAGCCTGCTGGTATCTCCTCTGGGAACACATCCTGGAACGTGTTGAGGAGAGTTGCTACTTCAGGAGGTAGCTCTACCTGTTCCTATTCTATACTCAAAATTTCTTTGAAGACCATTAGTAACATTAAATCCTTCGATGCTAAAGCTCTCCGGACATGGCATGGTTGAATAAGAAAATTAGACTTGATAAGTTTCTTTTCCTTACTCATTTGGAGTTATAGCTCGTGTACCTGGGCAGGTGTAAGAGGAGCTAGGCTGACCTTTCTTTTGTCATGCACAAAAGTGTAGAGATTGTTTCGGCCATCATGCCTGGTCTCTTTGTTAAACTGCCATGGCCTTCCTAGCAGAAGATGGCCAGCTTGCATGGGCACCACGTCGCTCACGACTTGGTCTTGGTACTTGTCCACACTGAATGGTACAGTGACTTGCTCATGGATCTTGAGCTCCATTTTGTCATCGAGCCATCTCAGTTTATATGGTTGAGGGTGCCTTGTCTTCTCTAGACCTAGGTTATCAACCATGTACGCACTAGCAACGTTAGTGCAAGAACCACCATCTATGATGAGGTTACATACCTTGCCCTTGATGGTGCAACGGCTGTGGAAGATGTTTTCCCTCTGGATGGTCTCTGAGGGATCCACCATTGCAGTGAGAATGCGTCTAGTGACCAGCACTTCCCCCACATCAGGGTACTCAATGTCACCGTATTCGCCTTCTGGTTTGTAGTCTTCTTCATCTTGGGATTCATACTCTCCAGCTTCCGTAATCAGCATTACCCCGTTGTTTGGGCACTCCCTTGAGATGTGTCCGCGACCCCTACACTTGAAACAAGTAATGTCACGTGATCTCTGAGGGTTAGAGGAGTTACTAGGCTATCTCTAGTCATGGGTTGGCTCAGGAGGCTTGCTCTTGAACCGTGACTCGATCTCTATGCCTTTGCCTTTGTTTACAGGCTTGGGAATGTTGCTTGGTGCCCAGGGCATCTTAGGCTTGCTGCAGATGTCTTGGCTGTTACGTTTGATGTGCTGCTTAGCCTGGACAGATAGGGGGAACAAGTCCTTAAAGTCATTGTACATTTGCCTTTCCACCTTGCGGCTGATTCTTTATTGTAGTCCATCCAAGAATTGTACCATCAAAGCTTCCTCATCGCCATTGAGTTCCAGCCTGTTCCTTAGTCTCTCAAACTCTTCATAGTACTCCTCTACTGATCTGGTTCCCTGCTTAAGAGTACGAAAAGGTCGTTGCAAATCTCTATGAAAATATGGTGGAACAAACCTTTGTCTCATGAGGTCTTTCATGTCGACCCATGAGTCTACGGGCCTCAATCTTTTCCTCCTTCGGTCAGACACCTCAGGATCTCACCAGATGAGGGCATTGTCTGTGAGTTGTGCTACTGCCATGGAGACTCTTTTAGGGCCTGGTTTGTTGTAGTGATCGAAGATGTGATCCATCCTTCTCTCCCAATCTAGGTAGGCCTCGAGGTCTACTTTTCCTGTAAAACTTGGAGGTGTTAGCTTAACATCAGGATGAGTTACCCGGTTGTAGACATGTTCATCTCCATCCTCATGATGTCTAGGAGGCATCCTTGGTCTCTTGTGATGTCCATATGGCTCAAAGCCATCACCTTCTGCCTCTGGTTGCCATGGAGGTCCTCTCGGCCTATGGTGATAGTTATGAGGTGGTGCGTCCTCATCTCCATCTGGCTGGGGCTCCTCCTGTTCGTGCCGTGTCCTGAGGTGATCAGGACCCTCAGCACAGTCTTGCTCAGCTCTCACGTACCTTATGGCCTGGAATCTCACAGGCCTCTCCACGCGCTCTAATCTCTCGCCTGTTGATGCGAGTTGCGTTCGGAGGGTGGTGAACATGGCCATCATGGCTTCGGCTGCTTCTCTATTCTCTTCTGCCATTGCGTACTACAAAGAAAGAAGACAAGTTATTTTGCTCCTAAGTTTATTAGGAGGGTTTCCTTTTATAGGGGGATTCGAAAATTGCAAAAAGGAAAGATCCGAAAAAAGGAAAAAATTGAAAAATGGAAAGTTTAGAAAAATGGAAACTACCTACAACTTGTGCTAGCTGTCCAATACGAATTCTTTTGGTATTTTTTCTATTTTCTTTTTCTTTTATTTTTTAATTTAACTTAAAAATAATGGAAATATGTTTTGAACAAAAAGGAAAACGTAAATGGTAATGCAAAAGTGAATCTAAGCCCTAGCGATACACGTAGAAGATAGATGCACTCGGTTTGGAGTTTGATGTTATTTTTCTTTTGATTTTTCTTGAATGCGACTTAAACTAATGCAAGTACTAAAAACAAGACTAGTTAAAGGATAGAAAAAAACCTGGTTTAAGAGCTTTAAGCTCTGATACCAAAATGATACAAGCCTCGATTCAAGGCTTGGATGCGCGTGGGATGTTTGGAGAAGTTTAGGTGAGAAACTCGACCTTAAGCTTCTGGATAGGGGTTTTCTGATTGGTATTGGATGGAGGGCTGAAGTGAACCACACGAGGGGTGATGAACCTCGTGATAAATCACAAACTTAGAGCTAGGAGGGCTGGTCTCAACTAGGTTCTAAGCGCACAAGTCTCTTGAGAGAATAACTTGTTGAAAGAAAATTCGATCTTTATTGATTAGCAAAAAGGTTGTCGAACTACAATGCTGGAAGGAGCCTTATTAATATGCTCGACAGCTTGACCTTCTAGGGTCGACTCAAAGAAAGAAAAGGAAAGTTTACAAAAGTGCACAAATGGAAAATGTACAAAAGTGCATAACCGAAAAAGGACCTATTCCTAAAATGTCTTTGACTCAAAAATGTAAACAATCTAGATCCTACCCTGCAAAACAGAAAGAGGCATATATTCGAATTGAAAACTTACCTTTCTTACCTCACGGCCAAGAAATGGAAGGTGGTCGTCCTTGTGGCATGCAGGCGCCTTGCTCCTAGTCTTCGACTTGGAGTAGGGTTAGGAGTCTTTGGGCCCTGACCTCTCTTGCCACTAAAGCCAAAGTCTCTGAAGTCCCTTGCATTTTTGAGAAGCCTTTGGGCTCTTCTTTGCACTTCTGACCCACTGTCCTTAGTCGATCTTCCTCTAGGAGCTTGTCGACCCATAAGCTGAACTTGTGGAAGAGTGCTCTTGATCTCCTCCTTGTCATTGCTCCTGGTGGCACCACTGGTGTAGAGACTTCCTCTAGATGCATGTCCTGAAGCTGGTAGCTTATCTGGTTCGAGTCTCCTTGTGTAGATGCTGAAATGCCCGTGTACTTGGCTGGATCGGCTGTACCGGCTGGACTGTGCGAGGTGCTGGCCGGAATGCCTTCTGGACAGGCCAAGTTGATCCCGGAGTCGGCGGCATCCCCAATGGGACCGGCGGTGTCATCCACGTCGCCACCAGTTGTGCCGGAGATTTGGGCCTCTCCACCGGCAATGCTGATCGGTCCGGTCGTGTTGGTCGAGGGTCTGGCGGTATCGCTTGAGCTGGCAAACGTTCCAAATGGCCTGGCTGTCTCGGGCAAGCTCCCTGGTCGGCCAGTCTGGTCTCCTGGCCGGCCATACGACCTGATGTCCCCATCAGGAAAGGAAAGAGAAGTTGAGTGACTGAGATTTAGGGTTTGTTGAGAAAGAAGAACACGAGCACGACGGGAATCACCAAACCAACGACTACGGCGGCTGTAGTCGTTGCCACTGACCTTAGAATTGATGCTATTCTTTTCTTTCTTCAGCTTTTATTTTTGATCCACTCATAATCACAAAATCGTAATCTTCACTTATTCATTTATTTAATTAAAAAACCAGAATAAATCGGCTTCTAGACTTCTACAAAAATGATGTTAACTAACTCTAGTTGCCTCAATGTTAATTGTTATTTTTATTAAAATATAGAAAATGGAGCTACATAACGTGAGCGTTGGATTCATGTCGTTCCGAACTCTAAATCAAAGGTTATGGACGATTTAGTGCAGACATGTCAAGTTGATAAACCAGTTAAAATAATCATTCTAAACTGATCACTAGTGCTACTTGAGTAAAGGCATATAAATGAAGCATAATACGTGACATCACGCAGTTTGTGATACATTGGATTACTTGGAGGGTTTGTCATAGCTTTTTCAGTCTCAAATGTTATCACAATATTGAAAATTGAGTGAGATTAATATGGCCGTTGGATTCATGTAATTTTGAGCTCTTAATCCAAATTTAAAGACGATTTAGTGCAAACATGTCAAGTTGATCATTTTAAACTGATCATCGGTGCTCATTGACCAAAATTTTACAAATGAAGCATAATGCATGATATCACGCAGTTTGGCATAGATTGGATAACTTGGAGGCTTTGTAATTGCTATTTAGGTCTTAAATTTTATCATAATATAGAATATTGAGCTAGCTTAACGTGGACGTTGGATTCATGTAATTTTGAACTCTAAATCAAAAGTTTCAGACGATTTAGTGCGGACATGTCAAGTTGATCGACCTGTTAAAGTGATCATTCTAAACTAATCATTAGTGCTCCTTTAGTAAAGGCTACTAAATTAAGCATAATGCATGGTATCACACAGCTTAGGATAGATTGGATTAGTTGAAGGCTTTGTGGTACTTCTTGCAATCTCAAATGTTGTCACAATATAGAAAATTGAGCTAGCTTAATTTGGGCAATGGAATCCTGTCAATCCGAACTCCAAACCAAAAGTTATGAACAATTTAGTGTGTACATGTCAAGTTGATCGGCCAGCAAAAATGATCATTATAAACTGATCATTGGTACTCATTGAGCAAAGCTTTACAAATGAAGCATAATGCATGGCATCACGCAGTTTGATATACATTGGATTACTTGGAGGCTTTGTCATAACTTTTTCAATTTTAAATGTTGTCAGAATATGGAAAATTGAGCTACCATAACGTGGGCGTTGGATTCATGTCATTGTGAGCTCTACATCAAATGTTAAAGACGATTTAACGGAGACATGTCAAGTTGATCATCTAGTTAAAATCATCATTCTAAACTCATCATTGGTGCTGTTTGAGCAATGGTTTACAAATGAAGCATAATGCATGGCTTCATACAGTTTGGGATAGATTGGATTACTTGGAGGCTCTGTCATTGCTATATCGGTCTTAAATTTTGTCATAACATAGAATATTGAGTTAGTTTAACGTGGGCGTTGGGTTCGTGTAATTCCGAACTCTAAAAGAAAAATTTCGGACGATTTAGTGTGAACAAGTCAAGTTGATCGGCCAGTCAAAGTGATCATTCTAAACATATAATTTTAAACCGATCATTCTAAAATGATCATTAGTGCTCCTTGAGTAAAGGCTACTAAATTAAGCATAATGCATAGCATCACACAGTTTAGGATAGATTGGATGACTTGAAGGCTTTGTGTTTGTTCTTGCAGTCTCAAAGTTTGTCACAATATAGAAAATTGAGCTACCTTAATGTGGGCGTTGGATTCCTGTCATTCCGAACTCTAAATCAAAAGTTACAAATGATTTAGTGCATACATGTCAAGTTGATAGGCCAATTAAAATGATCATTCTAAACTTATAATTGGTGCTCATTGGGCAAAGGTATACAAATGAAGCATAATGTATGACATATCGCAGTTTGGGATAGATTGGATTACTTGGAGGATTTGTTGTTGCTATTTTGGCCTTAAATTTAATCACAATATTTGAGCTAGCTTAACGTGGGCATTGGATTCATGTCATTCCGAACTCTAAATCCAAAGTTACGGACGATTTAGTGTGGACATGTCAAGTTTATAGGGTAGTTAAATTGATCATTCTAAACTGATCATTGGTTTGCATTGAGCAAAGCTTTACAAATGAATAATAATGCATGGCGTCACACAGTTTAGGAAAATTTAGATTACTTGGAGGCTTCTCGTAACTCTTTCATTGTCAAATGTTATCACAATATTGAAAATTTAATTAGATTAACATGGGCATTCGATTCATGTCATTTTGAGGTCTAAATCAAATGTTACAGACGATATAGTGTGGACATGTGAAGTTGATCGTGTAGTTAAAATGATAATTCTAAACTGATTATTGGTGGTACTTGAATAAAGGCTTATATATGAAGCATAATGCATGACATCACGCAGTTTGGGATACATTGATTACATAGAGGTTTTGTCGTAGTTCATTTAGTCTCAAATTGTGTCACAATATTGAAAAGTGAGCGAGATTAATATGGGCATTGGATTCATGTCATTTTGAGCTCTAAATCAAAAGTTAAAAACGATTTAGTGTGGACATGTTAAGTTGATCAGCTAGTTAAAATGATCATTTTAAACTTATCACTGGTGCTCATTAAGCAAAAGTTTAAAAATGAAGCATAATGCATGGCATCACTCATATTGGAATAGATTGGATGACTTGGAGGCTTTGTCATAGCTCTTTCAGTCTCAATTGTTGTCACAATATTGAAAATTGAACTAGATTAACGTGGGCCTTGGATTTATGTCAAGAGCTCTAGATCAAATGTTAAAGACGATTTAGTGTAGACATGTAAAGTTATCAGCCAGGTAAAATCATCATTCCAAACTGATTGAGCAATGGTTGACAAATGAAGCATAATGCTTGGTTTCACACAGTTTGGGAAAGGTTGGATTACTTGCAGGTTTTTTCGTAGCTATTTTGATCATAAAGTTTTTCATAATATAGAATATAGAGCTAGATTATCGTGGGCGTTGGATTCGTGTAATTCTGAACTCTAAATCAAACGTTTTGGGGGATTTTGTGCGGACATGTCAAGTTGATTGGCCAGTTAAAGTGATCAATCTAAACTTATCATTCTAAACTGAGCATTATTGCTGCTAGAGTAAAGGCTACTAAATTAAGCACAATGCATGGCATCACGCAGTTTAGGATAGATTGGATTACTTGAAGGATTTGTGGTAGTTCTTGCAATCTCAAATGTTGTAACAATATAGAAAATTGAGCTAGCTTAATGTGAGCTTTGGAACATCTCATGCCAAACTCAAAATCAAAAGTTACGAACGATTTAGTGCGTACATGTCAAGTTAGAATGATCATTATAAACAGATCATAGGTGCTGATTGAGAAAAGGTTTACAAATGAAGCATAATGCATGGCATCACGCAGTTTGGGATACATTGGATTACTCGAAGGCTTTGTCGTATCTTTTTGAGTCTTAAATGTTGTCACAATATGGAAAATTGAGCTAGCTTAACGTGGGCGTTGGATTCATGTCATTTTGAGCTCTAAATCAAATGTTAAAGACGATTTAGTGTGGAAATGTCAAGTTCATCATCTAGACAAAATTATCATTCTAAACTGATCATTGGTGCTCTTGAGCAATGGTTTACAAATTAAGCATAATACATAGCTTCACCAAGTTTTGGATAGATTAGATTACTTGGAGGCTTTGTCGTAGCTCTTTTAGTCTCAAATGTTGTCACAACATTGAAAATTGAGCGAGATTAATGTGGGTGTTGGATTCATGTCATTTTGAGCTTTAAATAAAAAGCTAAAGACCATTTAGTGTAGACATGTCAAGTTGATCAGTTAGTTGAAATGATCATTGGTGCTCATTGAGCAAAAGTTTACAAATGAAGCATAATCCATGGTATCACGCAGTTTGGGATAGATTGGATTTCTTGGGGACTTTATAGTAGCTCTTTCAATCTCAAATGTTGTCACAATTGAACTAGATTATCGTGCGTGTTGGATTCATGTCATTTTGAGCTCTAAATCAAATATTAAAAACGATTTAGTGTGGACATGTCAAGTTGATCATGTAGTTAAAAACATCATTCTAAACTGGTCATTGGTGCTGATTGAGCAATTGTTTACAAATGAAGCATAATGCATGGCTTCAAACAGTTTGGGATTGGTTGGATTACTTGGATGCTTTGTCGTTGCTATTTCGGACTTAAATTTTGTCATAATATAGGATGTTGAGCTAGCTTAACATCGGCGTTGGATTCGTGTAACTCCGAACACTAAATCAAATGTTGGACGATTTAATGCGGACACTTTGGGATCGGACAGTTGAGGTGATCATTCTAAACTTATAATTTTAAACTGATCATTCTAAACTGATCATTAGAAAGGCTACTAAGTTAAGCAGAATGCATGGCGTCATGCAGTTTAGGATAGATTGGATTACTTGAATGCTTTGTGGTAGTTCTTGCAGTCTCAAATAATGACACAATATAGAAAATTGAGCTAATTTAATGTGGGCATTGGATTCCGGTCATTCCGAACTCTAAATCAAAAGTTACAAACGATTTAGTGCGTTCATGTCAAATTGATAGGCCAGTTAAAATGATCATTCTAAACTGATCATTGGTGTTCATTGAGCAAATGTTTACAAATGAAGCATAACACAAGGCATCATGCCGTTTGGGATAGAATGGATTACTTGGAGACTTTATGGAAGCTATTTCAGCCTTAAATTTAATCACAATATTTGAGCTAGCTTAAAGTGGGCATTGGACTCATGTCACTCTAAAATTTAAATCAAAAGTTATGGAGGATTTAGTGCGGACTTCCGACTAGTTAAATTAATCATTCTAAACTTATGATTTGTGCTCATTTAGCATAGCTTTAGAAATGAAGCATAATGCTTGGCATCACACATTTTAAGATCAATTGGATTACTTGGAGGCTTTATTGTAACTTTTTCAATCTCAAGTTTTGTCACAATATTGAAAATTGAGCTAGATTAACGTGGGCATTTGATTCATGTCATTTTGAGCTCTAAATCAAATGTTACGGACAATTTTGTGCGCATATGTCAAGTTGATCGGCCAGTTAAAATGATCGTTAGAAACTGATTATTGGTGCTACTTGAGTAAAGGCTTTTAAATGAAGCATAATGCATGGCATCACGCAGTTTGAGATTCATTGGATTACTTAGAGGCTATGTCGTAGCTCTTTCAGTCTCAAATGTTGTCACAATATTGAAAATTAAGCGAGATTAATGTGGGCATTGGATTCATGTTATTTTGAACTCTAAATCAAAAGTTAAAGACGATTTAGCGCAGACATGTTAAGTTAATCAGTTAGTTAAAATGTTCATTTTAAACTGATCATTTTTGCTCATTGAGCAAAGGTTAATAAATGATGCATAATCCATGGCATCGCGCATTTTGAGATAGATTGGATTACTTGGAGGCTTTGTCGTAGCTCTTTCAATCTCAAATGTTGTCACAACATTGAAAATTGAACTAGATTAACGTGGCGGTTGGATTCATGTCATTTTGAGCTCTAAATCAAATGTTATATATGATTTAGTGCGGTCATTTTAAGTTGATCATCTAGTTAAAATCATCATTCTAAAATGATCATTGGTGCGGATTGCGCAATGGTTTACAAATGAAGCATAATGCATGGCTTCACGCAATTCGGGACAGATAGGATTTTTTGGAGGCTTTGTCGTAGCTATTTCAGTCCCAAATACTGTCACAATATTGAAAGTTGATCTAGATTAACGTGGACATTTGAATCATGTCATTTTTAGCTCTAAATCAAATGTTAAAGGCGATTTATTGCGGATATTTTCAAGTTGATCAGCTAGTTAATCATCATCCTAAACTGATCATTGCTGCTTATTGAGCAATGGTTTACAAATTAAGCATAATGCATGGTTTCACACAGTTTGAGATAGATTAGATTGCTCGGAGGCTTTGTCGTATATATATCAGTCTTAACTTTTATCATAATATAGAATATTGAGTTACCTTAAGGTGGGTGTTTGATTCGTGTAATTCCAAACTCTAAATCAAAAGTTTCGGAAGAGTTAGTGCGGAAATGTTACGTTGATCAGCTAGATAAAGGGATCATTCTAAACTGATCATTCAAAACTGATCATTATAAACTGGTCATTATTACTCTTTGAGTAAATGCTACTAAATTAAGCATAATGCATGGCATCACGCAATTTAGGATAGATTGGATTACTTGAATGCTTTGTTGTAGTTCTTGCCGTCTCAAATGTTGAAACAATATAGAAAATTGATCTAGCTTAATGTGAGTGTTGGATTCGTGTCATTTCGAACTCCAATAAGAAAGTTACGAACGATTTAGTGCGTACATGTCAATTTGATAGGCCAATTAAAATGATCATTCTAAACTGATCATTGGTGCTCATTGAGTAAATGTTTACAAATGAAGCATAATGCATGGCACCATGCCATTTGGGATAGAGTGGATTACTTGGAGGCTTTGTCATCCCTATTTCTGCCATAAATTTAATCACAATATATGAGCTAGCTTAACGTGGGCATTGGACTCATGTCATTCCGAACCCAAAATCAAAAGTTACGGACGATTTAGTACGTACATTTCAAGTTTATCGGCTAGTTAAATTAATCATTCTAAACTTATCACTTGTGCTCATCGAGCAAAGCTTTAGAAATGAAGCATAATGCATGGCATCACGCAGTTTGGATAAATTGGATTAGTTGGAGGCTTTATCGTAGCTTTTGAAGTCTCAAATGTTATCACAATATTGAAAATTGAGGTAGATTAACGTGGGCATTCGATTCATGTCATTTTGAGCTCTAAATCAAATGTTACAAAAGATTTTGTGCGGACATGTCAAGTTGATCAGCCAATTAAAATGATCATTCGAATCTGATTATTGGGGCTACTTGAGTAAAGGCTTATAAATGAAGCATAATCTATGCTATCGCGCAGTTTGGGATACATTGGATTACTTGGAGGCTTTATCGTAGCTCTTTTATTCTCAAATATTGTCACAATAATGAAAATTGAATGAGATTAATGTGGGTGTTGGATTCACGTCATTTTGAGCTCTAAATCAAATGTATAAGATGATTTAGTGCGAACATTTTAAATTGATTATCTAGTTAAAATCATCATTCTAAACTGATTTTTGGTGCTGATTGAGCAATGGTTTACAAATGAAGCATAGGTCATGGCTTCACGCAGTTTGGGATAGATTGGATTACTTGAAGGCTTTTTCATTACTATTCCGGTCTTAAAGTTTGACATAATATAGAGTATTGAGCTAGATAAACGTGGGTGTTGGATTCGTATAACTCTGAACTCTAAATCAAAAGTTTCGAATGATTTAATGGGAAATGTCAAGTTGATCGGCTAGTTAAAGTGATCATTCTAAGCTTATAATTTTAAACTGATCATTCTACACTGATCATTAGTGCTCCTTGAGTAAAGGCTGCTATATTAAGCATAATCCATGGCATCACGCAGTTTATGATATATTGGATTCCTTGAAGGCTTTGTGGTAGTTCATGCAGTCTCAAAATATGTCACAATACAGAAAATTGAGCTAGCTTAATGTGGGGGTTGGATTCCAGTCATTCCGAACTCTAAATCAAAATTTACGAATGATTTAGTTCGGACATGTCAAGTTTATCGGCTAGTTAAATTGATCATTCAAAACTTATCATTGGGGCTCATTGAGCAAAGCTTTACAAATGAAGCATAATGCATGGCATCACATAGTTTCGGATAGATTGGATTACTTGTTGGCTTTATCGTAGCTCTTTCAATCTAAAGTGTTGTCACAATATTGAAAATTGAGCTAGTTTAAAGTGGGCGCTCGATTCTTGTCATTTTAATCTCTAAATCAAATGTTATGAATGATTCTGTGCGTACATATCAAGTTGATCGGCCAGTTAAAATGATCATTAGAAACTGATTATTGGTGCTACTTGAGTAAAGGCTTTTAAATGAAGCATAATGCATGGCATCACGCAGTTTGAGATTCATTGGATTACTTAGAGGCTATGTCGTAGCTCTTTCAGTCTCAAATGTTGTCACAATATTGAAAATTAAGCGAGATTAATGTGGGCATTGGATTCATGTTATTTTGAACTCTAAATCAAAAGTTAAAGACGATTTAGCGCAGACATGTTAAGTTAATCAGTTAGTTAAAATGTTCATTTTAAACTGATCATTTTTGCTCATTGAGCAAAGGTTAATAAATGATGCATAATCCATGGCATCGTGCATTTTGAGATAGATTGGATTACTTGGAGGCTTTGTCGTAGCTCTTTCAATCTCAAATGTTGTCACAACATTGAAAATTGAACTAGATTAACGTGGCGGTTGGATTCATGTCATTTTGAGCTCTAAATCAAATGTTATATATGATTTAGTGCCGTCATTTTAAGTTGATCATCTAGTTAAAATCATCATTCTAAAATGATCATTGGTGCGGATTGCGCAATGGTTTACAAATGAAGCATAATGCATGGCTTCACGCAATTCGGGACAGATAGGATTTTTTGGAGGCTTTGTCGTAGCTATTTCAGTCCCAAATACTGTCACAATATTGAAAGTTGATCTAGATTAACGTGGACATTTGAATCATGTCATTTTTAGATATAAATCAAATGTTAAAGGCGATTTATTGCGGATATTTCAAGTTGATCAGCTAGTTAATCATCATCCTAAACTGATCATTGCTGCTTATTGAGCAATGGTTTACAAATGAAGCATAATGCATGGTTTCACACAGTTTGAGATAGATTAGATTGCTCGGAGGCTTTGTCGTATATATATCAGTCTTAACTTTTATCATAATATAGAATATTGAGTTACCTTAAGGTGGGTGTTTGATTCGTGTAATTCCAAACTCTAAATCAAAAGTTTCGGAAGAGTTAGTGCGGAAATGTTACGTTGATCGGCTAGATAAAGGGATCATTCTAAACTGATCATTCAAAACTGATCATTATAAACTGGTCATTATTACTCTTTGAGTAAATGCTACTAAATTAAGCATAATGCATGGCATCACGCAATTTAGGATAGATTGGATTACTTGAATGCTTTGTTGTAGTTCTTGCCGTCTCAAATGTTGAAACAATATAGAAAATTGATCTAGCTTAATGTGAGTGTTGGATTCGTGTCATTTTGAACTCCAATAAGAAAGTTACGAACGATTTAGTGCGTACATGTCAATTTGATAGGCCAATTAAAATGATCATTCTAAACTGATCATTGGTGCTCATTGAGTAAATGTTTACAAATGAAGCATAATGCATGGCACCATGCCATTTGGGATAGAGTGGATTACTTGGAGGCTTTGTCATCCCTATTTCTGCCATAAATTTAATCACAATATATGAGCTAGCTTAACGTGGGCATTGGACTCATGTCATTCCGAACCCAAAATCAAAAGTTACGGACGATTTAGTACGTACATTTCAAGTTTATCGGCTAGTTAAATTAATCATTCTAAACTTATCATTTGTGCTCATCGAGCAAAGCTTTAGAAATGAAGGATAATGCATGGCATCACGCAGTTTGGATAAATTGGATTAGTTGGAGGCTTTATCGTAGCTTTTGAAGTCTCAAATGTTATCACAATATTGAAAATTGAGGTAGATTAATGTGGGCATTCGATTCATGTCATTTTGAGCTCTAAATCAAATGTTACAAAAGATTTTGTGCGGACATGTCAAGTTGATCAGCCAGTTAAAATGATCATTTGAATCTGATTATTGGGGCTACTTGAGTAAAGGCTTATAAATGAAGCATAATCTATGCTATCGCGCAGTTTGGGATACATTGGATTACTTGGAGGCTTTATCGTAGCTCTTTTATTCTCAAATATTGTCACAATAATGAAAATTGAACGAGATTAATGTGGGTGTTGGATTCACGTCATTTTGAGCTCTAAATCAAATGTATAAGATGATTTAGTGCGAACATTTTAAATTGATTATCTAGTTAAAATCATCATTCTAAAGTGATTTTTGGTGCTGATTGAGCAATGGTTTACAAATGAGGCATAGGTCATGGCTTCACGCAGTTTGGGATAGATTGGATTACTTGAAGGCTTTTTCATTACTATTCCGGTCTTAAAGTTTGACATAATATAGAGTATTGAGCTAGATAAACGTGGGTGTTGGATTCGTATAACTCTGAACTCTAAATCAAAAGTTTCGAATGATTTAATGGGAAATGTCAAGTTGATCGGCTAGTTAAAGTGATCATTCTAAGCTTATAATTTTAAACTGATCATTCTAAACTGATCATTAGTGCTCCTTGAGTAAAGGCTGCTATATTAAGCATAATCCATGGCATCACGCAGTTTATGATATATTGGATTACTTGAAGGCTTTGTGGTAGTTCTTGCAGTCTCAAAATATGTCACAATACAGAAAATTGAGCTAGCTTAATGTGGGGGTTGGATTCCAGTCATTCCGAACTCTAAATCAAAATTTACGAATGATTTAGTTCGGACATGTCAAGTTTATCGGCTAGTTAAATTGATCATTCAAAACTTATCATTGGGGCTCATTGAGCAAAGCTTTACAAATGAAGCATAATGCATGGCATCTCATAGTTTCGGATAGATTGGATTACTTGTTGGCTTTATCGTAGCTCTTTCAATCTAAAGTGTTGTCACAATATTGAAAATTGAGCTAGTTTAAAGTGGGCGCTCGATTCTTGTCATTTTAATCTCTAAATCAAATGTTATGAATGATTCTGTGCGTACATATCAAGTTGATCGGCCAGTTAAAATGATCATTAGAAACTGATTATTGGTGCTACTTGAGTAAAGGCTTTTAAATGAAGCATAATGCATGACATCACATAGTTTGAGATTCATTGGATTACTTAGAGGCTATGTCGTAGCTCTTTTAGTCTCAAATGTTGTCACAATATTGAAAATTGAGCGAGATTAATGTGGGCATTGGATTCATGTTATTTTTAGTTCTAAATCAAAAGTTAAAGACGATTTAGCGCAGACATGTCAGGTTAATCAGTTAGTTAAAATGTTCATTTTAAACTGATCGTTTTTGCTCATTGAGCAAAGGTTAATAAATGATGCATAATCCATGGCATCGCGCATTTTGAGATAGATTGGATTACTTGGAGGCTTTGTCGTAGCTCTTTCAATCTCAAATGTTGTCACAACATTGAAAATTGAACTAGATTAACGTGGCGGTTGGATTCATGTCATTTTGAGCTCTAAATCAAATGTTATATATGATTTAGTGCGGTCATTTTAAGTTGATCATCTAGTTAAAATCATCATTCTAAACTGATCATTGGTGCGGATTGCGCAATGGTTTACAAATAAAGCATAATGCATGGCTTCATGCAATTCGGGATAGATTGGATTTTTTGGAGGCTTTGCCGTAGCTATTTCAGTCCCAAATGCTGTCACAATATTGAAAGTTGATCTAGATTAACGTGGACATTTGAATCATGTCAATTTTAGCTCTAAATCAAATGTTAAAGACGATTTATTGCGGATATTTCAAGTTGATCAGGTACTTAATCATCATTCTAAACTGATCATTGGTGCTGATTGAGCAATGGTTTACAAATGAAGCATAATGCATGGCTTCACACAGTTTGAGATAGATTAGATTGCTCGGAGGCTTTGTCGTATATATATCGGTCTTAACTTTTTTCATAATATAGAATATTGAGTTACCTTAAGGTGGGTGTTTGATTCGTGTAATTCCAAACTCTAAATCAAAATTTTCGGAAGAGTTAGTGCGGAAATGTTACGTTGATCGGCAAGATAAAGGGATCATACTAAACTGATCATTCAAAACTGATCATTATAAACTGGTCATTATTACTCTTTGAGTAAATGCTACTAAATTAAGCATAATGCATGGCATCACGCAATTTAGGATAGATTGGATTACTTGAATGCTTTGTTGTAGTTCTTGCCGTCTCAAATGTTGAAACAATATAGAAAATTGATCTAGCTTAATGTGAGTGTTGGATTCGTGTCATTTCGAACTCCAATAAGAAAGTTACGAACGATTTAGTGCGTACATGTCAATTTGATAGGCCAATTAAAATGATCATTCTGAACTGATTATTGGTGCTCATTGAGTAAATGTTTACAAATGAAGCATAATGCATGGCACCATGCCATTTGGGATAGAGTGGATTACTTGGAGGCTTTGTCATCCCTATTTCTGCCATAAATTTAATCACAATATATGAGCTAGCTTAACGTGGGCATTGGACTCATGTCATTCCGAACCCAAAATCAAAAGTTACGGACGATTTAGTACGTACATTTCAAGTTTATCGGCTAGTTAAATTAATCATTCTAAACTTATCATTAGTGCTCATCGAGCAAAGCTTTAGAAATGAAGCATAATGCATGGCATCACGCAGTTTGGATAAATTGGATTAGTTGGAGGCTTTATCATAGCTTTTGAAGTCTCAAATGTTATCACAATATTGAAAATTGAGGTAGATTAACGTCGGCATTCGATTCATGTCATTTTGAGCTCTAAATCAAATGTTACAAAAGATTTTGTGCGTACAAGTCAAGTTGATCAGCCAGTTAAAATGATTATTCGAAACTGATTATTGGGGCTACTTGAGTAAAGGCTTATAAATGAAGCATAATCTATGCTATCGCGCAGTTTGGGATACATTGGATTACTTGGAGGCTTTATCGTAGCTCTTTTATTCTCAAATATTGTCACAATAATGAAAATTGAACGAGATTAATGTGGGTGTTGGATTCACGTTATTTTGAGCTCTAAATCAAATGTATAAGATGATTTAGTGCGAACATTTTAAATTGATTATCTAGTTAAAATCATCATTCTAAACTGATTTTTGGTGCTGATTGAGCAATGTTTTACAAATGAAGCATAGGTCATGGCTTCACGCAGTTTGGAATAGATTGGATTACTTGAAGGCTTTTTCATTACTATTCCGGTCTTAAAGTTTGACATAATATAGAGTATTGAGCTAGATAAACGTGGGTGTTGGATTCGTATAACTCCGAACTCTAAATCAAAAGTTTCGAATGATTTAATGGGAAATGTCAAGTTGATCGGCTAGTTAAAGTGATCATTCTAAGCTTATAATTTTAAATTTATCATTCTAAACTGATCATTAGTGCTCCTTGAGTAAAGGCTGCTATATTAAGCATAATCCATGGCATCACGCAGTTTATGATATATTGGATTACTTGAAGGCTTTGTGGTAGTTCTTGCAGTCTCAAAATATGTCACAATATAGAAAATTGAGCTAGCTTAATGTGGGGGTTGGATTCCAGTCATTCCGAACTCTAAATCAAAATTTACGAATGATTTAGTTCGGACATGTCAAGTTTATCGGCTAGTTAAATTGATCATTCAAGACTTATCATTGGGGCTCATTGAGCAAAGCTTTACAAATGAAGCATAATGCATGGCATCACATAGTTTCGGATAGATTGGATTACTTGTTGGCTTTATCGTAGCTCTTTCAATCTAAAGTGTTGTCACAATATTGAAAATTGAGCTAGTTTAAAGTGCGCGCTCGATTCTTGTCATTTTAATCTCTAAATCAAATGTTATGAATGATTCTATTCGGACATATCAAGTTGATCGGCCAGTTAAAATGATCATTAGAAACTGATTATTGGTGCTACTTGAGTAAAGGCTTTTAAATGAAGTATAACGCATGGCATCACGCAGTTTGAGATTCATTGGATTACTTAGAGGCTATGTCGTAGCTCTTTCAGTCTCAAATGCTGTCACAATATTGAAAATTGAGCGAGATTAATGTGGGCATTGGATTCATGTTATTTTGAGCTCTAAATCAAAAGTTAAAGACGATTTAGCGCAGACATGTCAAGTTAATCAGTTAGTTAAAATGTTCATTTTAAACTGATCATTTTTGCTCATTGAGCAAAGGTTAATAAATGATGCATAATCCATGGCATCGCGCATTTTGAATAGATTGGATTACATAGAGGCTTTGTCGTAGCTCTTTCCTGTCTCAAATGTTGTCCCAATATTGAAAAATGAACTAGATTAACATGGGTGTAGGATTCATGTCATTTTGAGCTCCAAATCAAATGTTAAATACGATTTATTAGGGATATGTCAAGTTGATGAGCTAGTTAATCATCATTCTAAACTGATCGTGGTGCTGATTGAGCAAAGGTTTACAAATGAAGCATAGTGCATGGCATCACACAGTTTGGGATACATTGGCTTACTTAAAGGCTTCATTGAGCAATGGTTTACAAAATAAACTGATCATTGGTGTTCATTGAGAAATGGTTTACAAATGAAGCAAAATGCATGGCATCACGCAGATAGGGATAGATTTGATTACTTGGAGGCTTTGTGGTAGTTCTTGTAGTCTTAAATGTTGTCACAATATAGAAAATTAAGCTAGATTAATGTGGGCGTTGGATTCCAGTCATTCCGAACTCTAAATCAAAACTTTCGAACGATTTAGTGCATACATGTAAAGTTTATAGGCCAGTTAAAATGGTCATTCTAAACTGATCATTGGTGCATAATGAGCAAAGGGTTACAAATGAAGCATAGTGCATGGCATCACACAGTTTAGGATAGATTGGATTACTTGAAGGCTTTGTGGTAGTTCTTGCAGTCTCAAATGGTGTCACAATATAGAAAATTAAGCTAGATTAATATAGACGTTGGATTCTTGTCATTCCGAACTGTAAATCCAAAGTTTCAAACGATTTAGTGCGTACATGTCAAGTTGATAGACCAGTTAATATGATCATTCTAAACTGATCATTGGTGCTCATTGAGCAAAGGTTTATAAATGAAGCATAGTGCATGGCATCACGCAGTTTGAGATAGATTGGATTACTTGGAGGCCTCATCGTTGCTATTTCAGCCTTAAATTTATCACAATATTGAAAATTGAACGAGATTAATGTGGGCGTTATATTCATGTCATTTTGAGCTCTAAATCAAAAGTTAAACACGATCTAGTGCAGACATGTCAAGGTTATCCGTAAGTTAAAATGATCATTTTAAACTGACCATTAGTGCTCATTGAGCAAAGGTTAACAAATGAAGCACAATGCATGGATCCAAAAAGTTTGGGATAGATTGGGATTACTCGGAGGTTTTGTCGTAGCTTTTTCAATCTCAAATGTTGTCACAATAATGAAAATTAAACTAGATTAACGTGGGCATTGGATTCATGTCATTTTGAGCTATGATTCAAAAGTTAAACAAACTTTATTGCGGATATGTCAAGTTCATCAATTAGTTATAATAATCATTTTAAACTGATCATTGGTGCTCGTTGAGCAACGATTTACAAATGAAACATAATGTGTGGCATCATGCAGTTTTGGATAGAATGGATTACTTGGAGGTTTTGTCATAGCTCTTTTAGTCTCAAATGTTGTCCCAATATTGGAAATTGAACTATATTAACGTGGCCTTTGGATTCATGTCATTTGGAGTTCTAAATCAAATGTTAAAGACGATTGAGTACGGACATGTCAAGTTGATCAGCTACTTAAAACCATTATTCTGAAATGATCATTGGTGCTGATTTAGCAATGGTTTAAAAATAAAGCACAATGCATGGCTTCATGCAGTTTGGGATAGATTGGATTACTTGGAGGCTTTGTTGTAGCTATTTTGTTCTTAAATTTTGTCATAATATAGAATATTGAGCTACCTTAACGTGGGGGTTGGATTCGTGTGATTCTGAACTATAAATAAAAAGTTTCGGAAGATTTAGTGCGGACACGTAATGTTGATCGTCCAGTTAAAGTGATCATTCTTAACATATAATTCTAAACTGATCATTCTAAAATGATCATTTTAAACTGATCATTCTAAACTGATCATTAGTGCTCCTTAAGTAAAGGCTACCAAATTATGCATAATGCATGGAATCATGCATTTTAGGAAAGATTAGAGTACTTGATGGCTTTGTGGTAGTTCTTGCAGTTTCAAATGTTATTATAATATAGAAAATTTAGCTAGCTTAATGTGGGCATTGGATTTCTATCATTCCAAACTGCAAATCAAAAGTCATGAACGATTTAGTGCGTACATATCAAGTTGATATGCCAGTTAAAATGATCTCTAAACTGATCATTGGTGCTCATTGAGAAAACGTTTACAAATGGAGCATAATGCATGGCATCATGCAGTTTGGGATAGATTAGATTACTTTGAGGCTTTGTCGTAGCTATTTCGGTCTTTAATTTAATCACAATATAGATAGCTTAACGGGGGTGTTGGATCTCTGTCATTCAAAACTTTAAATTATCCATGATTTAGTGTGGATATGTCATGTCATGTTGATCGGCCAGTAAAATGATCATTTTCAACTGATCATTATTGATTCCTGAGTAAACGCTTATAAATGAAGCAGAATGCATGGCATCACGCAGTTTGGGATACATTGGATTACTTGTAGGCTTTGTCGTTGCTCTATGAGTCTCAATTGTTGTGACAATATTGAAAATTGAGCTAGATTAACATAGGCGTTGGATTTATGTCATTTTGAGCTCTAAAGAAATGGTACAGAAGATTTAGTGGGGACATCTCAAGTTGATCAGAAAGTTAAAATGATCATTCTAAACTGATCATTGGTACTCACTGAGCAAAGGTTTACAAATGAAGGATAATGCATGGCATTACACAGTTTTCGATAGACTCGATTACTTGGAAGCTATCGTAGCTATTTCAGTCTTAAATTTTGTCAAAATATAGAATATTGACCTAGCCTAACGTGGGCATTGGTTCCATGTAATTCTGAACTCTAAATGAAATGTTACGGACGATTTAGTGCAGACATTTCAAGTTTATCGGCTAGTTAAATTGATCATTCTAAACTGATCATTAGTGCTCATTGAGAAAAGGTTTACAAATGAATGTAATGCATGACATCACACATTTTGGGATAGATTGGAATTTTTGGAGTCTTTGTCATAGCTATTTTTGTCTTAAATTTAATCAAAACATAGAAAATGGAGATAGCCTAACGTGGGCATTGGATTCGTGTTATTCTTAACTCGAAATCAAAAGTTACAGATGATTTAGTGCGGATATGTCAAGTTTATAGGCTAGTTAAATTGATCATTTTAAGCTGATCATTGCTGCTCATTGAGCAAAATTTTACAAATGAAGCATTATGCAAGGCATCACGCAGCTTGGGATAGATTGAATTACTTGGAGGCTTTCTCGTAGATATTTCAGTCTTAAATTTAGTCAAAATATAGAAAATTGAGCTAGTTTAATGTGGGCCTTGGATTTGTGTCATGCTGAACTCTAAATAAAAATTACTGACAATTTAGTGTGTACATGTCAAGTTGATCGGGCGGTTAAAATGATCATTCTACACTGATCATTGCTGCTCCTTGATTAAGGGCTTATAAATGAAGCATAATGCATGGCATGACGTAGTTTGGGATACATTTGATTATATGGAGGCTTTGTCTCGTCTCTTTTAGTTTCATATTTATCACAATATGGAAAATTGAACTTGCTTAATATGGGCGTTGGATTCATGTCATTTTGAGCTCTAAATCAAATGTTAAAAACGATTTAGTGTGGACATGTCAAGTTTATCAGCAAGTTAAATGATCATTCTACACTGATCATTGGTGGTCATTGAGGAAAGGTTTACAAATGAAGCATAATGCATGACATCACGAAGTTTGGGATATATCTGATTACTTGGAGTCTTTGTTATAGCTATTTCGGTCCTAAATTTTGTCACAACATAAAATATTGAGCTAGTTTATCATGGACGTTGAATTCGTGTCATTCTGAACTGTAAATCAAAAGTTACTGACGATTTACTGCAAACATGTCAAGTTCAGCCAGTAAAAATGATAATTCTTTACTGATAATATTCTGAACTATAAATACTAAGTTACGGACGATTTAGTGCGGACATGTCAAGTTTATCGGCTAATTAAACTGATCATTGGTGCTCGTTGCGTAGAGCTTATAAATGAAGCATAATGCATGGTATCACGTAGTTTGGGATAGATTGGATTACTTGAAAGCTTTGTGGTACTGTTTCAGTCTCAAATTTTATTACAATATAGAAAATTAAGGTAGCTAAACATGGACGTTGGATTCGTGTCATTCCAAACTCTAATTCAAAAGTTACAGACAATTTAGTGCGGACATGACAAGTTGATCGTCCAGTTAAAACGATCATTCTAAACTGATCATCCATTTCCCCTTGTTTACTAATCCACTTAAGAGCTCACACATCCTTAAGTTACAATCATTTGGCGTTGATCAGGGGCTAGATCCTCATCAGGATCACATCAGTCGTTGGATTCATGTCATTCGGAACTCTAAATCAAAACTTATGGACGATTTTGTGCGGACATGTCAAGTTGATCAGTCAGTTAAATGATCAATATAAACTGATCAGTGTTGCTCCTTCAGTAAAGCTTATAAATGAAGCATAATGCATGGCATCACGTAGTTTGGGATAGATTAGATTACTTGAAGGCTTTGTGGTAGCTCTTTCAGTCTCAAATGTTGTTACAATATAGAAAATCAAGCTAGATTAACGTTGTTGTTGGATTCATGTCATTTTGAGTTCTAAATCAAATGTTAATGATGATTTAGTGGGGACATGTCAAGTTCATCAGCTAGTTAAATTGATCAATTCAAACTGATCATTGGTGCTCATCAAGCAAAGGTTTACAAAGGAAGCATAATGCAGGGCATCACGCAATGTGGGATAGATTGGATTAATTGGATGCTTTTTCTTTGGTAATTCGGTCTTAAATTTAATCACAAAATAGAAATTTGAGCTACCTTAATGTGAGCATTGGATTCGTGTCATTTTGAACTCTAAATCAAAAGTTATGAACGATTTAGTGCGGACATGTCAAGTTTATCGTCCAGTTAAATTGATCATTCTTAACTCATCTTTGGTGCTCCTTGAGTAAAGGTTTATAAATGACGTATTATGCATGGCATCACGCAGTCTGGGATACATTGGATTACTTGGAGGCTTTCTCATAGCATTTCTGCCTAAAAGTTTAACACAATATAGAAAATTGAGCTAGCTTAAAGTAGGAGTTGGAATCATGTCATTCTGAACTCTAAATCAAAAGTTACGGATGATTCAGTTCGGACATGTCAAATTTATCGGTTAGCTAAATTGATCATTCTAAACTGATCACTTGTGCTCATTGAGCAAAGGTTTATAAATGGAGCAGAATGCATGGCATCACGCAGTTTGGGATAGATTGGATTATTTGGAGGTTTGTCATAGCTATTTCGGTCTAACATTTTATCACAATTTAGAAAATTGAGCTACTTTAATGTGGGTGTTGGATACGTGTCAGTTTGAACTCTAAATCAAAAGCAACAGACGATTTAGTGCAGATATGTGAAGTCGATCGGCCAATTTAAATGATCATTCTAAACTGATCATTGTTGCTCCTTGAGTAAAGTCTTATAAATGAAGCATAATGCATGGTATCACGCTGTTTGAGATACATTGGATTACTTGGATGCTTTTTCGTATCGCTTTTAGTCTCAAATTAAGCTACATTAATGTGGGTGTTGGATTCATGCGGTTTGGAGCTCTAAATCAAATGCTAAAGAAACTTTATTGCAGACATGTGAATTAGATGAGCTCCTTAAAATGATCATTGGGAATAGGTTTACAAATGATGCATAATGCATGGTATCACACAGTTTGGGAAAGATTGGATTAGTTAGAGGCCTTATGGTAGCTATTTTGGTCATTGATTTCGTCACAATATAGAAAATTAGGCTAGCTTAACATAGGTGTTGGATTTGTATCATTTTGAACTCTAAATCAAAAGTAAGGGATGATTTAATGCGGACATGTCAAGTCGGTCGGCCAATCAAAATGATCATTCTAAACTGATCAGTGGTGCTTCTTGAGTAAAGGCTTATAAATGAATCATAATGCATGGTATCACACAGTTTGGGATAAATTGGATTACTTGGACGCTTTATCGTAGTGCTTTTAGTCTCGAATTTCGTCACAATATTGAAAATTGAGCTAGATTAACGTGGGAGTTGGATTCATGTTCTTTGGAACTCTAAATCAAATGTTAACAACAATTTATTGCAGACATGTGAAGTAGATATGCTAGTTAAAGTGATCATTCTAAACTAATTATTGGTGCTGATTGGGCAAAAGTGTAAAAATGAAGTATAATGCATGGCATCACATAGTTCGGGAAAAATTCGATTAATTAGAGGCTTTATCGTAGAAATTTTGGTCATAAATTTCGTCACAATATAGAAAATTGAGCTAGCTAAACATGGGCGTTGGATTCGTGACATTTTGAACTCTCACTTAAGAGTTATAGATAATTTAGTGCGGACATGTCAAGTTGGTCGGCCAGTTACAATGATCATTCCAAACTGATCATTGGTGCTCCATGCCTAAAGCTTATAAATGAAGCATAATGCATAACATCACATAATTTGGGATAGATTGGATTACCTGAAAGCTTTGTGGTACACTTTTTGTCTCAAATTTTATCACAGTATAGAAAATTGAGCTAGCTAAACATGGGCGTTGGATTCGTGTCATTCTAAACTCTAAATCAAAAGTCACGGACGATTTAGTGCGTACATGTCAAGTTGATCGGCCAGTTAAAACTATCATTCTAAACTGATCACTGGTGCTCATTGAGTAAAGCTTATAAATGAAGCATAATGCATGACATCACGTAATTTGGGATATATTTGATTACTTGAAGGCTTTGTGGTAGCTCTTTCAGTCTCAAATATTGTCACAATATAGAAAATCAAGCTAGATTAACGTTGCCGTTGGATTCATGTCATTTTGAGCTGTAAATGAAATGTTAAGTTCATCAGATAGTTAAATTGATCATTCCAAACTGATCATTGGTGCTCATCGAGCAAAGGTTTACAAAGGAAGCATAATGCATGGCATCACGCAGTGTGGGATAGTTTAGATTACTTGGATGCATTTTCTTAGCTAATTCGGTTTTAAATTTAATCACAATATAGAAATCTGACCTAGCTTAAAATGGACGTTGGATTCGTGTCATTTTGAACTCTAAATCAAAAGTTACGGATGACTTAGTGCGGACATGTCAAGTTTATCGGCCACTTAAATTGATCATTCTTAATTCATCATTGATGCTCCTTGAGTAAAGGGTTATAAATGACGCATTATGCATGGTATTACGAAATTTGGGATACATTGGATTACTTGGAGGCTTTCTCATAGGTTTCGGTCTAAGAGTTTATCACAATACATAAAATTGAGCTAGCATAAAGTAGGCATTGGATTCGAGTCATTCTGAACTCTAAATCAAAAGTTAAGGATGATTTAGTTCGGACATGTAAAATTTATCGGTTAGTTAAATTGATCATTCTAAACTGATCACTTGAGCTCATTGAGCAAAGGTTTACAAATGAAGCAAAATGCATGGCATCACGCAATATTTGGAGGCTTTGTCGTACCTTGGAGGCTTTTACGTAGTTTTGGATAGATTGGATTATTTGTAGGCTTTGTCGAAGCTATTTCGGTCTAAAATTTTATCACAGAATACAAAATTGAGCTAGTTTAACGTTGGTGTTGGATTCGTGCAATTTTGTACTTTAAATCAAAAGTAACGGATGATTTAGTCCGGATTATCAAGTCGATCGGCCAATTTAAATGATAATGCTAAACTGATCATTGGTGCTCCTTGAGTAAAGGCTTATAAATGAAACATAATGTCTAGTATCACGTAGTTCGGGATACATTGGATTACTTGGATGCTTTTTCTTAGCGCTTTTAGTCCCAAATGTTGTCACAATATTGAAAATTGAGCTAGATTAATGAGGCCGTTGGATTCATGTCATTTGGAGCTCAAAATCAAATGTTAAAGACAATTTATTGCAGACATGTGAAGTAGATGAGCTAATTAAAATGATCATTCTAAACTCATCATTGGTGCTCATTGGGAAAAGGTTTACAAATGAAGCATAATGCATGGCATCACACAGTTTGGGAAAGATTGGATTATTTAGAAGCTTTATCGTAGCTATTTCGGTCAAAACATTTGTAAAAATATAAAAAAATTGAGCTATCTTAACGTGGGCGTTGGATTCGGGTCATTTTGAACTATAAATTAAAAATTACAAACGATTTAGTTCGGATATGTCAAGTTAATCGGATAGTTAGATTGATTATTCTATAATGATCATTGGTGCTCATTGAGCAAAGTTTTACAAATGAAGCATAATACATGACATCACCCAGTTATGGATAGATTTGATTCATTGCAGACTTTGTCGTAGCTATTTTGCTCTTATATTTTATCACAATATAGAAAATTGAGCTAGCTTAACGTGTGCGTTTGATTCCTATCACTCTTAACTCTAAATCTAAAGTTACACACGATTTAATTCGGATATGTCAAGTTAATCGGCTAGTTAGATTGATCATTCTAAACTGATCTTTGGTGCTCATTGAGGAAACGTTTACATATGAACCATAATGCATGGCATCACGCTGTCTGGGATAGATTGGATTCCTTGCAGGCTTTGTCATAGCTATTTCTATCTTAAATTTTATCACAATATAGAAAATTGAGCTAGCTTAACGTGTGCATTGGATTGCTGTCATTCGGAACTCTAAATCAAAAGTTACGGACGATTTAGTATGGACATGTCAAGTCGGTCGGCCAATTAAAATGATCATTCTAAATTGATCATTGGTGCTTCTTGAGTAAAGGCTTATAAATGAAGCATAATGCATGGTATCACGCAATTTGGGATGCATTGGATTACTTGGATGCTTGTTTGTAGCGATTTTAGTCTCAAATGTTGTCACAATATTGAAAATTGTTCTAGATTAATGTGGGCATTGGATTCATGTCCTTTGGAGCTCTAAATCAAATGTTAACAACAATTTATTGCAGACATGTGAAGTAGATATGCTAGTTAAAATAATCATTCTAAACTAATCATTGGTGCTCATTGGGAAAAAGTTTACAAATGAAGCATAGTGCATGGCATCACATAGTTTGGGAAAGATTGGATTAATTAGAGGCTTTATCGTTACTATTTTGGTCATAAATTTTGTCACAATATAGAAATTTGAGCTAGCTTAACGTGGGCATTGAATTCATGTCGTTTTGAACTCTAAATTAAAAATTACAAACGATTTAGTTCGGATATTTCAAGTTAATCAGCTAGTTAGATGATCATTGGTGCTCATTGAGCAAAGTTTTACAAATGAGGCATAATGCATGACATCACCCAGCTCATGATAGATTGGATTCCTTGCATACTTTGTTGTAGCTATTTTGGTCTTAAATTTTCTCACAATATAGAAAATTAGCTAGCGTAACGTATGCGTTGGATTCCTATCTTTCTTAACTCTAAATCAAAAGTTACAGAACATTTAGGTCGGATATGACAAGTTAATCGGCTAGTTAGATTGATCATTCTAAACTGATCATTGGTGCTCATTGAGCAAACATTTTCAAATGAACCATAATGCATGGCATCACGCAGTTTGGGATAGATTGGATTCCTTGCAGGCTTTTTTCATAGCTATTTCGGTCTTATATTTTATCAAAATATAGAAAATTGAGCTGGCTTAACGTGTGAATTGGATTACTGTCATTCTGAACTCTAAATCAAAATTTACGGACGATTTAGTGCAGATATGTCAAGTTGATGAGCTAATTGAAATGATAATTCTAAACTGATCATTGGTGCTCCTTGAGAAAAGGCTTATTAATGAAGCATAATACATGGCATCACGCTGTTTGGGATACATTGAATTACTTGGAGGCTTTTTCCTAGCTCTTTTGGCTTTAAATTTTGACACAATATGAAAAATTGAGCTAGTTTAACCTGGGTGTTGGATTCATGTAATTATCAACTCTAAATCAAAAGTTATGAACGATTTAGTTCAGATATATCAAGTTAATCGGCTGGTTAGATTGATCATTCCAAACTGATCATTGGTTCTCATTGAGCAAAGGTTTACAAATGAAGCATAATGCACGTCATCACGCAGCTTGGGATTGATTGGATTCCTTGCAGGCTTTGTCGTCTCCATTTCGGTCTTAAATTTTATCACAATATAGAAAATTTAGCTACCTTAACGTGTGCATTGGATTCATGTCATTTTTAGCTCTATATCAAATGTTAAAGATGATTTAGTGTGAACATGTCAAATTGATCAGCTAGTTTAAATAATCATTCTAAACTGATCGTGGGTGCTCATTGAGCAAAGGTTTACAAATGAAGAATGATGCATGGCATCACGCAGTTGGATAGATTGGAATCCTTGCAAACTTTGTCGTAGCTATTTTGGTTTTAAATTTTATCACAATATAGAAAATTGAGCTAGCTTAACGTGTGCGTTGGATTCCTGTCATTCTGAAGTCTAAATCAAAAGTTACGGACGATTTAGTGCAGATATGTAAAGTTGATGGGCTAGTTGAAATGATAATTCTAAACTGATCATTGGTGCTCCTTGAGTAAAGTCTTATAAATGAAACATAATACATGGCATCATGCTGTTTGGGAAACATTGAATTACTTGGAGGCTTTGTCGTACCTCTTTCAATCTCAAATGTTGTCACAATATTGACAATTGAACTAGATTAACGTGGGCGTTGTATTCGTGTCATTTTGAACTTTAAATCAAAATTTACCGACGATTTAGTGCGGTTATGTCATATTTATCGTCCAGTTAAAGTGATCATTCTAAACTGATCTTTATTAACTGATTATTAGTGTTCCTTGAATAAAGGCTTATACATGAAGCATAATGCATGACATCACAGAATTTGGGATACATTGGATTACTTGGAGGCTTTTTCGTATCTCTTTTAGTCTCAAATGTTGTCACAATATTGAAAATTAAGCTACATTAACGTGGCCGTTGGATTCATGTCATTTTGAGCTCTAAATCAAATGTTAAAAACGATTTAGTGCGAACATGTCAAATTGATCAGCTAGTTAAAATAATCATTCTAAAATGCTCATTTGTGCTCATTGAGCAAAGGATTACATATGAAGCAGAATGCATTGCATCACGTAGTTCAGGATATATTAGATTACTTAGAGGCTTTTTGGTAGCTATTTCCGTCTTCAATTTTGCCACAACATAGAGAATTGACCTAGCTTAACGTTGGCATTGGATTCATGTCATTCTGAACTCTAAATCAAAAGTTGTGGACGATTTAGTGCGTACATGTCAAATTTAAGGCTGGTTAAATTGATCATTCTAAACATATCATTGGTGTTCATTGAGCAAAGGTTTACAAATGAACCATAATGCATGGCATCATGCAGTTTGAGATAGATTAGATTACTTGAAGGCTTTGACATAGCTATTTCGGTCTTAAATTTAATCGCAATATAGAAATCTGAGTTAGCTTAACATGAGCATTAGATTCGTGTCATTTTGACCTCTAAATCAAAAGTTACGGAAATGTCAAGTTCATCGGCAAGTTAAAACGATCATTCTAAACTGATTATTGGTGCTCCTTGAGTAAAGACTTACAAATGAAGCATAATGCATGGCACCACACAGTTTGAGATACATAAGATTGCTTGGAGGCTTTGTCGTAGCTCTTTCAGTCTCAAATGTTTTGTCACAATATTGAAAATTGAGCTAGATTAACGTAGGCATTTGATTCATATCATTTTGAGCTCTAAATTTAATCTTAATGATGATTTAGTGCGAACATATCAAGTTGATCATTTAGTTAAAATGATCATTCTAAACTGATCATTGCTGCTCATCGAGCAAATGTTTACAAATGAAGCAAAATGCATGCCATCACGCACTCTGGGATAGATTGGATTACTTGGATGCTTTTTCATAGCTATTTTGGTCTTAAATTTTGTCGAAGTATATAATATTGAGATAGCTTAACGTGGCTGTTGAATTCGTGTCATTCAGAACTCTAAATCAAAAGTTACAAATGATTTAGTGCAAACATGTAAAGTTGATCGGCCAGATAAAATGATCATTCTAAACTGATCATTGGTTTTTATTAAATAAAAGGCTTATAAATGAAGTATAATGCATGACATCACGCAGTTTGGGATACATTGGATTATTTGGAGGCTTTGTCGTAGCTCTTTTAGTTTTAAATGTTGTCACAATAATTAAAATTGAGCTAGATTATCGTGGCTGTTGGATTCATGTCATTTTGAGCTCTAAATCCAATTTTGAGCTCAGTAAGTAAAGGCTTATAAATCAAGCATAATGCATGGCATCACACAGTTAAGGATATATTAGATTACTTGGACGCTTTGTCGTAGCTCTTTAAGTCTCAATGATGTCACAATATTGAAAATTGAGCTAGATTAACGTAACCATTGGATATATGTCGTTTTGAGCTCTAAATAAAATGTTAAAATCGATTTAATGCGGAAATGTCAAATTGATCATTAAGTTAAAATTATCATTATAAACTGATCATTGTTGCTCATCGAGCAAAGGTTTACAAATGAATCGTAATGCATGGCGTCACGTAGTTTGGGGTAGATTGGATTACTTGGATGCTTTTTCACAGCTATTTAATCACAATATTGAAAACTGAGCTAGCTTAACGTAGGCATAGGATTCGTGTCACTCTAAACTCTAGATCAAAAGTTACTGGCGATTTAGTGCGCACCCGTCAAGTTGATTGGCCAGTTAATATGATAATTCTAAGCTGACCATTGGTGCTCCTTGAGTAAACTTTTATAAATGAAGCATAATTCCTCGCATCATGTTGGTTGGGATACATTGGATTACTTGGAGGTTTTGTCGTAGCTCTTTCAGTATCAAATGTGTTCACAATATTGAAAGATGAGTTAGATTAACTTGGGCGTTGGATTCATGTCATTTTGAGCTCTAAATCAAATGTTACAGACGATTTAATGAGGGAATGTCAAGTTGATCAGTTAGTTAAAATGATCATTCTAGACTGATCATTGGTGCTCATTGAGCAATGGTTTACAAATGAAGCATAATGCAATGCATCACGGAGTTTGGGATAGACTGGAGTACTTCGAGACTTTCTTATAGCAATTTTGGTCTTAAATTTAATCACTAAATAGAAAATTGAGCTTAACGCGGGCTTTAGATTCGTGTCATTCTGAACTTTAAATCAAAAGTTACGGACGATTTAGAAATGATATATCATGTTGATCGGCCAATTAAAATGACAATTATAATCTGATCATTGGTGCTGCTTGAGTAAAGGCTTATAATGAAGCATAATGCATGACATCACACTGTTTGGGATACATTGGATTACTTGTTAGCTTTGTCGTAACTCTTTCAATCCAAAGTGTTGTCACAATATTTAAAATTGGGCTAGATTAACCTGGCCATTGGATTCATTTAAAATGGATCTCTAAATCAAATGTCAAAGATGATTTATTGTAGATATGTCAAGTTGATCAGATAGTTAAAATGATCATTCTAAACAGATCATTTGTACTCATTGGTCAAGGGTTTACAAAACAAGCATAATGCATGACATTACGTAGTTTGAAAAATTTATTACAACGCCCACGGTAATCTAGCTCAATTTTTTATATTTTGAAAAATTTAGGACAGAAATAGCTACGACAAAGCCTCCAAGTAATCCAATGTATCTCAAACTGCGTGCTGCCATGCATTATGCTTCATTTTTAAACCTTTACTTGCTAACCACAAATCATCATTTTAGATTTATCAATTTAACTAGCCGATAAATTTGACATGTCCGCACTAAATCCTGCATAACTTTTGATTTAGAGTTCCAAATGACACGAATCCAATACCCACATTAAATTAGATCAATTTTCTATATTAAGACGTAATTTTATACCAATATAGATACGATAAAACATCCAAGTTATACAAACTATCCCAAATTGCGTTATGCAATGCAGTATGCTTCATTTATAATCATTTTCTCAAGGAGCACCAATGATCAGTTTAGAATGATCAATTTAACTAGCCTATAAAGTTGAGATGTCCGCACTAAATTGTCTGTAACTATTGATTTAGAATTTAAAATGATGCAAATCCAATGCCCACACTAAGCTATCTCAATTTAATACCAAAATAGCTACGATAAAGCCTACAAGTAATCCAATCTATCCCAAACTTCGTGATGCCATGCATTATGCTTCATTTATAAGCCTTTACTCAAGGACCACCAATTATTAGTTAGGAATGACTATTTTAACCGCCTAATGAACTTAATATGTCCGCACTAAATCGTAATTAACTTTTGATTTAAAGCTCAAAATGTGATGAATCCAATGCCCAAGTTAAGCTAACTGAATTTTCCATATTGTGACAATAATTGAGACTAAAAGAGCTATAGCAAAGCCCCCAGGTAATCCAATCTATCCAAAAATGTGTGATGCCATGCATTATGGTTTGTCTATAAGCCTTTACTCATAGAGCACCAATGGTCAGTTTAGAATGATCATTTTAACTAGTCGATCAACTTGACATGTACGCGCAAAAGTATCCGTCACTTTTGATGTAGAGTTAAAAATGACACGAATCCAATGCCCATGTTAAGCTAACTCAATGTTCTATACTGTGGACTGAAAGAGCTACCACAAAGCCTTCAAGTACTCCAATCTATCATAAACTATGTGATGCCATGCATTATGCTTCATTTTATTACCTTTTTTCAGTGAGCACCAATGATTAGTTTAAAATGATCAATTTAACAAGCCGATACACTTCACATGTACGCACTGAATCGTCTGTAACATTTGATTTAGAATTCAGAATATACGAATCCAACGCCCACGTTAATCAAGCTCAATTTTTTATATTAAGACAAAATTTAAGACAAAAATAGCTACGACAAAGACTTCAAGTAATCCAATCTATCCTAAACTGCGTGATGCCATAAATAATGCATCATTTGTAAACCTTTGTTCAACGAGCATCAATGATCGGTTTTGAATGATCAGTTTATCTAGCCGATAAACTTGTGATGTCCACATTAAACCGTCTCTAGCTTTTGATTTGGAGTTCAGAATGACACACGTTAAGGTAGCTCAATTTTCTATATTGTGACAAAATTAAAGATTGAAATAGCTACTATAAAGCCTACAAGTAATCCAATCTATCCCAAACTGTGTGATGCCATGCATTATGCTTCATTTGTAAACCTTTGGTCAATGAGCACCAATGATCATTATACAATGATCATTTTAACTAACCGATAAACTTGACATGTCCGCACCAAATCGTGCGTATTTTTTTATTTAGAGTTCTAAATGACACGAATCCAACGCCTACGTTAAGCTAGCTCAATCTTCTATATTGTGAAAAATTTAGGAGCAAAATAGCTACGGAAAAGCGTACAAGTAATCCAATCTATCTCAAACTGCATGGTGGGATGCATTATGCTTCATTTGTAAACCTTTGCCCAACAAGTACCAACAATCATTTTAGAAGGATCAATTTAACTAGCTGAAAAAGTTGACATGTACACACTAAATCGTGCGTAACTTTTGATTTAGAATTCCGAATAAAGGGAATCCAACCCCCACGTTAAGCTAGTTCAAATTTCTATATTGGGACAAATTCTACGACGAAAATATCTACGAAAAGCCTCCAAGAAATCCAATCTATCCCAAAAAGCGTGATGCCATGCATTATGCTTCATTTCTAAACCTTTGTTCAATGAGCACCAATGATCAGTTTAGAATGATCATTTTAACTAGCTGATACACTTGACGTGTACGCACTCAGTTCAGAATACACAAATCGAATGCCCAGGTTAAGCTAACTTAATTTTCTATATTAAGACAAAATTTAAGACGGAAATACTTACAAAAAAGCTTCAATGTAATCCAATCTTTCCCAAACTGCTTGATGTCATGCATTATGCTTCATTTGTTAACCTTTGTTCAGTGAGCAACAATGATTAGTTTAGAATGATCAATTTAACTAGCCGATATACTTGACATGTACGCACTAAATTGTTTGATTCTTTTGATTTAGAGTTCAGAATATACGAATCCAACGCACACGGTTAGCTAGGTCAATTTTCTATATTAAGAAAACATTTAAGATAGCAATAGATACAACAAAGCCTCCAAGTAATCCAATCTATCTCAAACTGTGTGATGCCATGCATTATGCTTCATCTGTAAACCTTTGTTCAGTGAGCAACAATGATTAGTTTAGAATGATCAATTTAACTAACCGATACACTTGACATGTACGCACTAAATTGTTTGATTCTTTGATTTAGAGTTCAGAATATACGAATCCAACACCCACGTTTAGCTAGGTCAATTTTCTATATTAAGAAAACATTTAAGACAGCAATAGATACAACAAAGCCTCCAAGTAATCCAATCTATCCCAAACTGCGTGATGCCATGCATTATGCTTCATTTGTAAACCTTTGCTTAGTGAGCACCAATGATAAGGTTAAAATGATCAATTTAACTAGCTGATACACTTAAAATGTACGAACTAAATCGTCTATATCTTTGATTGATATTTCAGAATGACACGAATCCAACGCCCACATTAAGCTAGCTCAATTTTCGATATTAAGACAAAATTTAAGACCGAAATAGCTACGACAAAGCCTCCAAGTAATCCAAATTATCCCAAATTGCTTGATGACATGCATTATGCTTCATTTATAATTCTTTACTCAATAAACACCAATGATTAATTTAGATATATCAGTTATGAATGATCATTTTCACTGGCCGATCAATTTAAAATGTACGCACGAAATCGTACCGAACTTTTGATTTAGAGTTCTTAATGAAACGAAGCCAACGCCCACATTAAGGGAGTTCAATTTTCTATATTGTGAAAATTTTTGGCCCGAAATAGTTACGACAAAGCCTCTAAGTAATCCAATCTATCTCAAACTGCGTGCTGCCATGCATTATGCTTCATTTTTAAACCTTTGCTCAATGACCACAAATCATCATTTTGATCAATTTAACTAGCCAGTAAACTTGACATGTACGCACTAAATCATGTGTAACTTTTGATTTAGAGTTTTGAATGACACAAATCCAACATCCACGTTAAGCAAGATCAATTTTCTATATTGGGGAAAAATTTAGAACCAAAATAGCTACGACGAAACCTCCAAATAATCCAATCTATGCCAAACTGCATGATACCATGCATTATGCTTCACTTTTAAACCTTTGCTCAGTGCTCACCAATGATAAGCTTTAAATGATCAATTTAACTAGTTGATACACTTGACATATACGTACTAAATCGTCTGTAACTTTTGATTTAGAGTTAAGAGTGACACGAATCCAACGCCCACATTAACCTATCTCAGTTTTCTATATTAAGAAGAAATTTAAGCCCAAAATAGCTAGGACAAATCCTTCAAGTAATCCAAACTATCCCAAAATTCGTGATGGTATGCATTATGCTTCATTTATAAGCCTTTACTAAAGAAACGACCATGATCAGTTTAGAATTATAAGTTTAGAATGATCACTTTAATTGGTTGATCAACTTGACATGTCCGCACTAAATTGTGCGTAACTTTTGATTTAGAGTTCCAAATGAGACAAATCGAACGCCCATGTTACACTAGATCAGTTTTATATATTGTGGAAAAATTTAAGACAAAAATAGCAACGACGTAGCCTCCAAAATAATCCAATGAATCCCAAACTGTGTGATGCCATGCATTATGTTTCATTTGTAAAACTTTGCTTAGTGAGCACCAATGATAAGCTTAAAATGATCAATTTAACTAACAGATACACTTGACATGTACGGACTAAATCGTCTATAAATTTTGATTTAGTGTTCAGAATGACACGAATCCAACACCCACATTAAGCTACCTCAATTTTCTATATTAAGTCAAAATTTAATACCGAAATAGTTACAACAAAGCCTCCAACTAATCCAAAATATCCCAAATTGGTTGATGTCATGCGTTATGATTCATTTATAAGACTTTTCTCAAGAAACACCAATGATCATTTTAGAATTATCAGTTTAGAATGATCATTTAAACTGGCTGATCAACTTGACATGTCAGCACTAAATCGTCCGTAACTTTTAATTTGGAGTTCAGAATGACACATATTAAGGTAGCTCAATTTTCTATATTGTGAAAAATTTAGGACCAAAATAGCTACAACAAAGCCTCCAAGTATTCCAATCTATTTCAAACTGCGTGCTGCCATGCATTATGCTTCATTTGCAAACCATTCCTCAAAGGCCACATATCATCATTTTAGAATTAGCAATTTAACTAGCTGATAAACTTGACATGTCTGCACTAAATCGTCTGTCACTTTTGATTTAGAGTTCCAAACAACACGAATCGAACGCCCACGTTAAGCTAGATCAATTTCATATATTGCAACAAAATTTAAGAACAAAATAGCTACGACGTAGCCTCCAAGTAATCCAATGAATCCCAAACTGTGTGATGCCATGCATTATGCTTCATTCGTAAACCTTTGCTTAGTGAGCACCAATGATAAGCATAAAATGATCAACTTAACTACCTGATACACTTGACATGTACGGACTTAATCGTCTATACCTTTTGATTGAGATTTCAGAATGACACAAATCCAACGCCACATTAAGCTAGCTCAATTTTCTATATTAAGACAATTTAAGACCAAAATATCTACGAGAAAACATCCAAGTAATCCAAATTATCCCAAATTACTTGATCCCATGCATTATGCTTCATTTATAAGCCTTTACTCAAGAAACAACAATGATCAGTTTAGAAATATCAGAAGAATGATCACTTTAACTGGCCGATCAACTTGACATGTCCACACTAAATCGTCCCTAACTATTGATTTAGATTTCAGAATGACACGAATCCAATGCCCATGTTAAGCTAGCTCAAGTTTCTATATTGTGAAAACTTTAGGGCCAAAATAGCTTCGACAAAGCCTCCAAGTAATCCAATCTATCTCAAACTGCATGCTGCCATGCATTATGTTTCATTTCTAAACCTTTGCTCAATGACCCCAAATCATCATTTTGATCAATTTTACTAGCCGATAAACTTGACATGTCCGCACTAAATCCTGCGCAACTTTGGATATAGAGTTCCGAATGACACAAATCCAACGCCCATGTTAAGCTAGATGTTTTTTTATATATTAGGGCAAAATATAAGACGAAAATAGCTACGATGAAGCCTCCCAGTAATCCAATCTATATAAGACTGCATGCTGCCATGCATTATGCTTCATTTGTAAACATTTGCTCAGTGAGCACCAATGATAAGCTTAAAATGATCAATTTAACGAGTCGATACACTCGACATGTGCATACTAAATCATCTGTAACTTTTGATTTAGAGTTCAGAATGACACGAATCCAACGCGCACATTAAGCTAGCTCAGTTTTCTATATTAAGACAAAATATAAGCCCAAAATAGCTACGCCAAAGCCTCCAAGTAATCCAAACTATCCCAAATTGCGTGATGCCATGCATTATGCTTCATTTATAAGCCTTTACTCAACAAACACCAATGATCAATTTAGAATTATAAGTTTAGAATGATCACTTTAACTGGCCAATCAACTTGACATGTCCGCACTAAATCATTCATAGCTTTTGATTTAGAGATCAGAACAACACGAATCCAACACCCACATTAAGCTAGCTCAATTTTCCATATTGTTTAAAAATTTATGACTTAAATAGCTACGATGAAGCCTCCAAGTAATCCAATATATCTCAAAATCCGTGCTGCCATGCATTATGCTTCATTTGTAAACCTTTCCTCAATGACTACAAATCATCGTTTTAGAATGATAAATTTAACTAGCCGATAAACTTGGCATGTCCGCACTAAATTGTGCGTAACTTTTTATTTAGAGTTCCAAATGACACGAATCGAATGCCCACGTTAAGCTAAATCAATTTTATATATTGGGGAAAAAGTTAAGACCAAAATAGCTACAACGAAGCCTCCAAGTAATCCAATATAATCCCAAACTGCATGATGTCATGCATTATGCTTCATTTGTATACCTTTTCTCAGTGAGCAACAATTATAAGCTTAAAATGATCAATTTAACTAGGCAGACATATATGGACTAAATCGTTTGTAACTTTTGATTTGGAGTTCCGAATAACACGAATCCAACACCCACATTAAGATAACTCAATTTTCTATATTAAGACAAAATTTAAGACCGAACTAACTATGACAAAGTCTCTAAGAAATCCAAACTATCCCAAATTGCATGATGCCATGCGTTACGCTTCATTTATAAGCCCTTACTCAAGAAACACCAATGCTTAGTTTAGAATTATCAATTTAGAATGATCAATTTAACTGGCTGATCTACTTGACATGTCTGCACTAAATCAATCGTAAATTTTGATTTAGAGTTCAGAATGACATGAATCTAAGCCCCACATTAAGCTAGCTCAATTTTCTATATTTTAAAAAGTTTAGGACCGAAAGAGCTACGACAAAGCTTCCAAGTAATCCAATCTATCTCACACTGCATGCTGCCATGCATTATCCTTCATTTTTAACCTTTGCTCAGTGACCACAAATCATCATTTTAGATTGATCAATTTAACAAGCCGATAAATTTGACATGTCTGCACTAAATCATGTGTAACTTTTGATTTAGAGTTTTGAATGACACAAATCCAACATCCACGTTAAGCAAGATCAATTTTCTATATTGGGGAAAAATTTAGAACCAAAATAGCTACGACGAAACCTCCAAATAATCCAATCTATGCCAAACTGCATGATACCATGCATTATGCTTCACTTTTAAACCTTTGCTCAGTGCTCACCAATGATAAGCTTTAAATGATCAATTTAACTAGTTGATACACTTGACATATACGTACTAAATCGTCTGTAACTTTTGATTTAGAGTTAAGAGTGACACGAATCCAACGCCCACATTAACCTATCTCAGTTTTCTATATTAAGAAGAAATTTAAGCCCAAAATAGCTAGGACAAATCCTTCAAGTAATCCAAACTATCCCAAAATTCGTGATGGTATGCATTATGCTTCATTTATAAGCCTTTACTAAAGAAACGACCATGATCAGTTTAGAATTATAAGTTTAGAATGATCACTTTAACTGGCTGATCAACTTGACATGTCCGCACTAAATTGTGCGTAACTTTTGATTTAGAGTTCCAAATGAGACAAATCGAACGCCCATGTTACACTAGATCAGTTTTATATATTGTGGAAAAATTTAAGACAAAAATAGCAACGACGTAGCCTCCAAAATAATCCAATGAATCCCAAACTGTGTGATGCCATGCATTATGTTTCATTTGTAAAACTTTGCTTAGTGAGCACCAATGATAAGCTTAAAATGATCAATTTAACTAACAGATACACTTGACATGTACGGACTAAATCGTCTATAAATTTTGATTTAGTGTTCAGAATGACACGAATCCAACACCCACATTAAGCTACCTCAATTTTCTATATTAAGTCAAAATTTAATACCGAAATAGTTACAACAAAGCCTCCAACTAATCCAAAATATCCCAAATTGGTTGATGTCATGCGTTATGATTCATTTATAAGACTTTTCTCAAGAAACACCAATGATCATTTTAGAATTATCAGTTTAGAATGATCATTTAAACTGGCTGATCAACTTCACATGTCAGCACTAAATCGTCCGTAACTTTTAATTTGGAGTTCAGAATGACACATATTAAGGTAGCTCAATTTTCTATATTGTGAAAAATTTAGGACCAAAATAGCTACAACAAAGCCTCCAAGTATTCCAATCTATTTCAAACTGCGTGCTGCCATGCATTATGCTTCATTTGCAAACCATTCCTCAAAGGCCACATATCATCATTTTAGAATTAGCAATTTAACTAGCTGATAAACTTGACATGTCTGCACTAAATCGTCTGTCACTTTTGATTTAGAGTTCCAAACAACACGAATCCAACGCCCACGTTAAGCTAGATCAATTTCATATATTGCAACAAAATTTAAGAACAAAATAGCTACGACGTAGCCTCCAAGTAGTCCAATGAATCCCAAACTGTGTGATGCCATGCATTATGCTTCATTCGTAAACCTTTGCTTAGTGAGCACCAATGATAAGCATAAAATGATCAACTTAACTACCTGATACACTTGACATGTACGGACTTAATCGTCTATACCTTTTGATTGAGATTTCAGAATGACACAAATCCAACGCCACATTAAGCTAGCTCAATTTTCTATATTAAGACAATTTAAGACCAAAATATCTACGAGAAAACATCCAAGTAATCCAAATTATCCCAAATTACTTGATCCCATGCATTATGCTTCATTTATAAGCCTTTACTCAAGAAACAACAATGATCAGTTTAGAAATATCAGAAGAATGATCACTTTAACTGGCCGATCAACTTGACATGTCCACACTAAATCGTCCCTAACTATTGATTTAGATTTCAGAATGACACGAATCCAATGCCCACGTTAAGCTAGCTCAAGTTTCTATATTGTGAAAACTTTAGGGCCAAAATAGCTTCGACAAAGCCTCCAAGTAATCCAATCTATCTCAAACTGCATGCTGCCATGCATTATGTTTCATTTCTAAACCTTTGCTCAATGACCCCAAATCATCATTTTGATCAATTTTACTAGCCGATAAACTTGACATGTCCGCACTAAATCCTGCGCAACTTTGGATATAGAGTTCCGAATGACACAAATCCAACGCCCATGTTAAGCTAGATGTTTTTTTATATATTAGGGCAAAATATAAGACGAAAATAGCTACGATGAAGCCTCCCAGTAATCCAATCTATATAAGACTGCATGCTGCCATGCATTATGCTTCATTTGTAAACATTTGCTCAGTGAGCACCAATGATAAGCTTAAAATGATCAATTTAACGAGTCGATACACTCGACATGTGCATACTAAATCATCTGTAACTTTTGATTTAGAGTTCAGAATGACACGAATCCAACGCGCACATTAAGCTAGCTCAGTTTTCTATATTAAGACAAAATATAAGCCCAAAATAGCTACGCCAAAGCCTCCAAGTAATCCAAACTATCCCAAATTGCGTGATGCCATGCATTATGCTTCATTTATAAGCCTTTACTCAACAAACACCAATGATCAATTTAGAATTATAAGTTTAGAATGATCACTTTAACTGGCCAATCAACTTGACATGTCCGCACTAAATCATTCATAGCTTTTGATTTAGAGATCAGAACGACACGAATCCAACACCCACATTAAGCTAGCTCAATTTTCCATATTGTTTAAAAATTTATGACTTAAATAGCTACGATGAAGCCTCCAAGTAATCCAATATATCTCAAAATCCGTGCTGCCATGCATTATGCTTCATTTGTAAACCTTTCCTCAATGACTACAAATCATCGTTTTAGAATGATAAATTTAACTAGCCGATAAACTTGACATGTCCGCACTAAATTGTGCGTAACTTTTTATTTAGAGTTCCAAATGACACGAATCGAATGCCCACGTTAAGCTAAATCAATTTTATATATTGGGGAAAAAGTTAAGACCAAAATAGCTACAACGAAGCCTCCAAGTAATCCAATATAATCCCAAACTGCATGATGTCATGCATTATGCTTCATTTGTATACCTTTTCTCAGTGAGCAACAATTATAAGCTTAAAATGATCAATTTAACTAGGCAGACATATATGGACTAAATCGTTTGTAACTTTTGATTTGGAGTTCCGAATAACACGAATCCAACACCCACATTAAGATAACTCAATTTTCTATATTAAGACAAAATTTAAGACCGAACTAACTATGACAAAGTCTCTAAGAAATCCAAACTATCCCAAATTGCATGATGCCATGCGTTACGCTTCATTTATAAGCCCTTACTCAAGAAACACCAATGCTTAGTTTAGAATTATCAATTTAGAATGATCAATTTAACTGGCTGATCTACTTGACATGTCTGCACTAAATCAATCGTAAATTTTGATTTAGAGTTCAGAATGACATGAATCTAAGCCCCACATTAAGCTAGCTCAATTTTCTATATTTTAAAAAGTTTAGGACCGAAAGAGCTACGACAAAGCTTCCAAGTAATCCAATCTATCTCACACTGCATGCTGCCATGCATTATCCTTCATTTTTAACCTTTGCTCAGTGACCACAAATCATCATTTTAGATTGATCAATTTAACAAGCCGATAAATTTGACATGTCTGCACTAAATCATGCATAACTTTTGATTTAGAGTTCCGAATGACACGAATCCAATGCCCACGTTAAGCTAGATCAATTTTCTATAGTAAGACCAAATTTAAGACCAAAATAGCTACGACAAAGCATACACGTAATCCAAACTATCCCAAATTGTGTGATACCATTCATTACGCTTCATTTATAAGCCTTTTCTCAAGGAGCACCAATGATGAGTTTAGAATGATCAATTTAACTAGCCTATAAAGTTGGATTTCGCACTAAATCGTCTGTAAATATTGATTTAGAGTTCAGAATGACACGAATACAGTGCCCACGCTAAACTACCTCAATGTTTTTATATTGTGTCAGAATTAAATACCGAAACAGCTACGATAAACCCTACAAGTATTCCAATCTATCCCAAACTTTGTGATGCCTTGCATTATGCTTCATTTATAAGCCTTTACTCAAGGAGCACCAATGATCAGTTTAGAATGATCATTTTAACCACCTGATCAACTTGACATGTCCGCACTAAATCGTCTTTAACTTTTAATTTAAAGTTCAAAATGTGATGAATCCAACCCCCAAGTTAAGCTAACTGAATTTTCCATATTGTGACAATAGTTGAGACTAAAAGAGCTATGACAAAGCCTCCAGGAAATCCAATATATCCCAAAATGCATGATGCCATGCATTATGCTTTATCTATAAGCCTTTACTCAAAGAGCACCAATTGTCAGTTTAGAACGATCATTTTAACTGGCCGATCAACTTGACATGCACGCGCAAAATCATACGTAACTTTTGATGTAGAGTTAAAAATAACACGAATCCAATGCCCATGTTAAGCTAACTCAATGTTCTATACTGTGGACTGAAAGAGCTACCACAAAGCCTTCAAGTAATCCAATCTATCCTAAACTGCGTGATGCCATGCATTGTGCTTCATTTGTTTACCTTTTTCAGTGAGCAGCAATTATTAGTTTAGAATGATCATTTTAACGAGCCGATACACTTGACATGTACGCACTAAATCATCAGTAATTTTTGATTTATAGTTCAGAATATACGAATCAAACGCCCACATTAATCAAGATCAATTTTCTATATTAAGACAAAATTTAAGACAAAAATAGTTACGACAATGCCTCCAGGTAATCCAGTCTATCCTAAACTGCGTGATGCCATAAATAATGGATCATTTGTAAACCTTTGCTCAATGAGCATCAATGATCGGTTTTGAATGATCGGTTTTGAATGATCAGTTTATCTAGCCGATAAAATTAAGATGTCCGCACTAAATCGTGCGTAACTTTTGATTTGGAGTTCAGAATGACACACGTTAAGGTAGCTCAATTTCTATATTATGATAAAATTAAAGACTAAAATAGCTACTATAAAGTCTACAAGTAATCTATTCCCTCCAAAACTGTGTGATGCCATGCATTATGCTTCATTTGTTAACCTTTACTCAATGAGCACCAATGATCATTATAGAATGATCATTTTAACTAACCAATAAACTTGACATGTTGCACCAAATCGTGCATAACTTTTGCTTTAGAGTTCAAAATGACACGAATCCAACGCCTACGTTAAGCTAGCTCAATCTTCTATATTGTGAAAAATTTAGGCCCAAAATAGCTACGGCAAACCTTCAAGTAATCCAATCTATCTCAAACTGCCTTGTGGCATGCAATATGCTTCATTTGTAAACCTTTTCCCAACGAGTACCAAGGATCATTTTAGAAGGATCAATTTTACTAACTGAAAAACTTGACATGTCTACACTAAATCGTGTGTAACTTTTGATTTAGAGTTCGGAATAAAGTGAATCCAATGCCCACGTTAAGCTATTTAAATTTTCTATATTGGGACAAATTCTACCACAAAAATAGCTACGAAAAGCCTCCAAGAAATCCAATATATCCCAAAGTGCGTTATGCCATGCATTATGCTTCATTTGTGAACCGTTGTTCACAGAGCACTAATGATCAGTTTAGAATAATCATTTTAACTAGCCGATACACTTGACGTGTACGCACTAAATCCTATGTAACTTTTGATTTAGAGTTCAGAATATAAGAATCGAACCCGCACGTTAAGCTAGCTTAATATTCCATATTAAAATAAAATTTAAGACGAAAATAGTTACGAAAAGGCTTTCAAGTAATCCAATCTTTCACAAACTGTTTGATGCCATGCATTATGCTTCATTTGTTAACATTTGTTCAGTGAGCAACAATGATTAGTTTAGAATGATCAATTTAACTAGCCGATACACTTGGCATGTACGCACAAAATCGTTTGTAACTTTTTATTTAGAGTTTGGAAAATACGAATCCAACGCCCACGTTAAGCTAGGTCAATTTTCTATATTAAGAAAATAATTAAGATAAAAATAGCTACAACAAATCGTTCAAGTAATCCAATCTATCGCAAACTGCGTGATGTCATTCATTATTCTTCATTTGTAAACCTTTGCTCAACAAGCATCAATGATCGATTTCGAATGATAATTTAACTAGCCGATAAACTCGAGATGTCCGAACTAAAACATACTTAACTTTTGATTTAGAGTTCAGAATGACACGAATCTAGTGCCCATATTAATCTAGCTCAATTTTTTTTACTGTGACAAAATTTAAGAACGAATTTGCTACCATAAAGCATCCAAGTAATCCAATCTATTCCAATCTGCTTGATGCCATGCATTATGATTCATTTGTACACCTTAGCTCAATGAACCCCAATGATCATTTTAGAAAGGTCAATGTAACTTGTCAATAAAGTTGACATGTCCGCAGTAAATCGTACGTAACTTTTGATTTCGAATTCAGAATGACACGAATCCAACCCCCACGTTAACCTAGATCAATTTTCTATATTGTGAAAAAATGTAGGACCAAAATAGCTACGCAAGGCCTACAAGTAATCTAATCTATATCAAATTTTGTCTTACTATAGAAAATTGAGCTAGCATAACGTGGGCATTTGATTCGTGTATTCGGACTCTAAATCAAAAGTTATAGACGATTTAGTGCGTACATGTCATCCGCTAGTTCAATCGATGATTCTCAACTTATAATTAGTGCTCACTGAAAAAAGGTTTACAAACGAAGCATAATATATGGCATCACGCAGTTTGAGATAGATTGGATTACTTGGAGGCTTTTTTGTAGCTACTTGGGATAGTGCGGAGATGTCAAGTTAATCGGCTAGTCAAATTGCTACTTTTAAAATGATCGTTGGTTCTCATTAGGCAAAGGTTTACAAATAAAGCATAATTCATGGCACCACGCAGGTTTATATAGATTGGATTACTTGCAGTCTTTGTCGTATCTATTTCGGTCTTAAATGTTTTAACATTATAGAAAATTGAGCTAGATTATCGTGGGCGTTGGATTCGTGTCATTCTGAATTCTAAATCAAAAGTACACACGATTTAGTGCGTACATGTAAAGTGTATCAGCTAGTTAAATTGATCATTCTAAACTAATCTTTCGTGCTCACTGAGGAAAGGTTAACAAATGAAGCATAATGCATGGCATCACACAGTTTAACGTTGGGTGTTGGATTCGTGTACTCTTAACTCTGAATTAAAAGTTATGGATGACCATTGTAGCTCCGTGAGTAGAGCTCCTTGAGATTCATGTCATTACAAATGAAGCATAATGCATGGCGTCACAAAATTTGGGATAGATTGTATTACTTTGAGGCTTTGTATAGCTCTTTTAGTCCCAAATGTTTTCAGAATATGGAAAATTGAGCTAGCTAAATATGGGCGTTGGATTCATGTCATTTTGAGCTCTAAATAAAAAATTAAAAGACGATTTAATGTGGACATGTCAAGGTGACCAGCTAGTTAAAATGATCATGCTAAGCTAATCATTGGTGCCCCTTGAGTAAAGGCTTATAAATGAAGCATAATACATGGCATCACGCAGTTTGGGATAGATTGGATTACTTGGAAGCTTTTTCTTAGTTATTTTGGTTTTAAATTTTGTCACAATATAGAAAGTTGAGCTAAGTTAACATGGGCGTTGGATTCCTGTCATTACAACTTTAAATCAAAACTTACGGACGATTTATTGAGGACATGTCAAGTTGATCGAAAAGTTAAAATGATCATTCTAACCTGATCATTGGTGCTCCTCGATCAGCTGCTTAAAATAATCATTCTAAATTGATCATTGGTGCTCATTGAGTAAAGGCTTATAAATGAATCATAATAAATTGCATCACGCAGTTTGGGATAGATTGCATTACTTGAGGCTTTGTCTAGCTCTTTCAGTCTCAAATGTTATCACAATATGGAAAATTGAGCTAGCTTAATGTGGGCGTTGGATTCATGTCATTTTGAGCTCTAAATCAATAGTTAAAGACGATTTAGTACGGACATGTCAAGTTGATCAGCTAGTTAAATTGATCATTCTGAACTGATCATTGGTGCTCCTTGAGTAAAGGCTTATAAATGGAGCATAATGCATGACATCACGCAGTTTAGGATAGATTCGATTACTTGGAGGGTTTGTCGTAGCCATTTAAGTCATAAATTTTGTCATAAAATAGAAAACTGAGCTAGCTTTTCCTGGGCATTGGATTCGTGTACTCTGAACTTTAAATCAAAAGTGACGGACGGTTTAGTTCAGCCATGACAAGTTTATCGGCTAATTAAAATGATCATTCTAAACTAATCATTGGTGCTCATTGAGATAAAGGATTACAGATGTAGCATAATGCATGGCATCACGCAGTTTGGGATAGATTGGATTATTTAGAGGTTTTGTTGTAGCTATTTCGGTCTTAAATTTGTCACAATGTAGAAAATTGAGCTAGCTTTACTGAAGTGTTTGATTCGTGTACTCTGATATCTAAATCAAAAGTTAAAAACGATTTAATGCAGACATGACAAGTTGATCAACTAGTTAAAATGATCGTTCTAAGCTGATCATTTGTGTTAATTGTTCAAAGGATTACAAATGAAACACAATGCATGACATCACGCAAATTAGGATAGACTGGATTACTTGAAGGCTTTATAGTATCTCTTTCAGTCTCAAATGTTGTTACAATATAAAAGAGTTGAGCTAGCTTAAAGTGGGTGTTGGATTCGTGTCATTCTGAATTCTACTTCAAAAGTTACGGACAATTTAGTGCGTATATGGTAAGTTGATCGCCGGTTAAAATGATCATTTTAAATTGATCATTTGTGCTCCTTGAGTAAAGGCCCATAAATCAACTTTAATGCATGCCATCACATAGTTTGGGATAGATGGATTACTTGGAAGTTTTGTCGTAACTCTTTTAGTTTCAAATGTTGTCACAATATGAAAAAATTGAGTTAGCTTAATGTGGGCGTTAGATTGATGTCATTTTGAGCTCTAAATAAAATGTTACGGACGATTTAGTGCGGACATGTCAAGTTCATAGGCTAGTCAAAATGATCATTCTAAACAGATAACGGGTGCTTCTTGAGTGGAGGCTTATAAATGAAGCACATCACGCTGTTCGGGATAGGTTGGATTACTTTGTCATAACTATTTTGGTCTTAAATTTTTTCACAATATAGAAACTTGAGCTATTTTTATTTGGGTGTTGGATTTGTGTAATCTGAACTCTAAAAATAAGTTATAGACGATTTAGTGCGGAGATGACAAGTTGATAAGCTAGTTAAAATGATCATTCTAAACTGATCACTGGTGCTCAGTGAGCAAAGCATTACAAATGAAGCATATCGCATAGCATCACGCAGTTTGGGATAGATTGGATTACTTGGAGGCTTTGTCGTAACTATTTTGCTCTTAAATTTTGAACTGATCATTGGAGCTCCTTGAATAAAAGCTTATATATGAAGCATAACACATGCTATCACGCAGGTTTGGATACATTGGATTACTTGGAGGCTTTGTCATAGCTCTTTCAGTATAAATTTTTATAACAATATAGAAAATTGAGCTACCTTAACGCGGACATTGGATTCATGTGATTTTGACCTCTAAATCAAAAGTTAAAGCCGATTTAGTGCGGATATGTCAAGTTGATCAGCTACTTAAAATGATCATTCTAAACTGATCATTAGTGCTCATTGAGTAAAACCTTATAAATGAAGCATTATGCATGACATCACGCAGTTTGGGTTTGATAGGATTACTTGGAGGCTTTTTCGTAGCTATTTCGGTCTTAACTTTTGTCACGGTATAGAAAATTGAGCTAGCTTTACTTGGGTGTTGGATTCGTGTATTCTCAACTCTAAATCAAAAGTTACGAACCATTTACTATAGTTATGACAAGTTGATCAGCTAGTTGAAGTGATCATTCTAAACTGATCATTGGTGCTCATTGAGTAAAGAATTACAAATGAAGCATAATGCATGGCATCCCGCAGTTTGGGATCAATTGTATTACTTAGAGGCGTTGTCGCAGCTTTTTCAGTCTCAAATTTTGTAACAATATAAAAAATTGAGCAAGCTTAACGTGGGCGTTGGATGCATGTCGTTCTGAACTCTGAATCAAAAGTCACAGAAGATTTAGTGCAGACATAAAAGTTTATCGGCCATGTAAATTATCATTCTAAACTAATCATTGGTGCTCATTGAGTAAATATTTTATAAATGAAGCATAACGCATGCTATCACGCAGTTCGGGATACTTTGGATTATTTGGAGGCTTTGTAATAGGTTTTTCAGTCTAAAACTTTTTCACTGTATAGAAAATTGAGCTACCTTGACATGTAAAGAAAATTGAGCTACCTTAACGCGGGCGTTGGATTCATGTAATTTTGAGTTATAAATCAAAAGTTAAAAACGATTTAGTGCAGATATGTTAAGTTGATCAGCTACTTAAAATGATCATTCTAAATTGATCATTGGTGCTCATTGAGTAAAGGCTTATAAATGAAGCATAATGCATGGCATCACGCAGTTTGGGTTGGATTGGATTACTTGGAGGCTTTGTCATAGATCTTTCAGTCCTAAATGTTTGCACAACTTGGAAACTTCAGCAAGCATTACGTGGGCGTTGGATTCAGGTCATTTTGAGCTCAAAATCAAAAGTTACGGATGATTTGGTGTAGACATGTCAAATTGATCGGCCAGTTAAATTGTTCATTATAAACTGATCACTGGTGCTCCTTGAGTAAAGGTTTATAAATGAAACATAATGCATGGCATCACGCAGTTTGGGATAGATTGGATTACCTGGAGGCTTTTTCATAGCTATTTCGGCCTTAAATTTTTGCACAATATAGAAAATTTAGCTAGTTTCACTTGGGGGTTAGATTCGTGTACTCTGAACTCTAAATCAAAAGTTACAGACGATTTAATGCGGACGTGACAAGTTAATCGGCTACTTAAAATGATCGTTCTAAACTGATCATTGGTGCTCATTGAGTAAATGATGGGGACATCAGGTCGTATGGCCAGCCAGTAGACCAGACTGGCCGACCAGGGAGCTTGCCCAAGACAACCGGGCCATTTGGCACGTCTGCCGGCCCAAGCGGTACCGCCGGACTTTTGACCAACCGGGCCGGACCAATCAACATTGCCGGCGGAGAGGTCCAAACCTCCGGCCAAACTGGAGGCGACGTGGATGAAACCGCTGGTCCAATTGGCGACGCCGCTGGCTCCGGAATCAACTTGGCCGGCTCAGAAGACATTTTGGCCAGTACCTCGCACAGTCCACCCGGTACAGCCAATCCAGCCGAGTGCACCACCATTTCAACGTCTACACAAGGAGACTCGGACCAGATAAGCTACCAGCTTCAAGACATGCATCTAGAAGAAGTCTCTACACCAGTGGTGCCACAAGGAGCAATGACAAGGAGCAGATCAAGGGCACTCTTCCACAAATTCAGCTTGTGGGTCGATAAGCTCCTAGAGGATGATCGACGAAGGGCATTGGGCCAGGATTGTAAAGAAGAGTCCAAAGGCTTCTTAACAATGCAAGGGACTTTAGAGACTTGGGCTTTAGTGGCAAGAGAGGTCAGGGCCCAAAGATTCCTAACCCTACTCCAAGTCGAAGACTAGGAGCAAGGCACGTGCATGCCACAAGGCCGGCCACCTTCCATTTCTTGGCCGTGAGGTAAGAAAGTGATACAAGCCTTGATTCAAGGATGTATGCGCGTGGGCTGTTTGTAGAAGATTAGGTGAGAAACTCAACCTTAGGCTTCTGGATAGGGGTTTTCTGGTTGGTAAACGGTGGAAGGGTGAAGTGAACCACACGAAGGGTGATGAACCTCGTGATAAATCACAAACTTAGAGCTAGGAGGGCTGGTCTCAACTAGGTTCTAAGCGCACAAGTCTCTCTTGAGAGAAAGCTCGTAGGGAAAAAGTTCTACTTTATTAATAATCAAAAAGGTTGTCGAACTACAATGCTGGAAGGAGCCTTATTAATATGCTCGACAGCTTGACCTACTAGGGTCGACTCAAATAAGAAAAAGGAAAGTTTACAAAAGTGCACAAAAGGAAAAAATACAAAAGTGTATAACCGAAAAAGGACCTATTCCTAAAATGTTCTTGACTCAAAAATGTAAAGCAACTAGATCCTACCCTGCAAAACAGAAAGAGGCATATATTCGAATGTAAACTTACCTTAACTCACCTCACGGCCAAGAAATGGAAGGTGGCCGTCCTTGTGGCATGCAGCGCCTTGCTCCTAGTCTTCGACTTGGAGTAGGGTTAAATATCTTTGGGCCTTGACCTCTCTTGCCACTAAAGCCCACGTCTCTGATGTTCCTTGTGTTGTTGAGAAGCCTTTGGACTCTAATTTGCTCTTCTGGCCCATTGTCCTTAGCTGCTCTTCCTCTAGAAGCTTGTCGACCCATAAGCTGAATTTGTGGAAGAGTGCTCTTGATCTGCTTCTTGTCATTGCTCCTGGAGGTACCACTGGTGTAGATACTTCCTCTAAGTGCATGTCCTGGAGCTGGTAGCTCATTTGGTCCGAGTCCTCTTGTGTAGAAGTGGAAGTGTGCGTGTACTCGGCTGGATGGCCTGTACCGGCTGGATTGTGCGCGGTACTGGCCGGAATGACTTCAGGACCGGCCAAGTTGATCCCGGAGTCGGCGGTGTCATCAGGGGGACCGGCGGTGTCATTCACGTCCCCACCAAGTGTGCCGGAAGCTTGGGCCTCTCCGCCGGCGATGTTGACCGGTCTGGTCCTATAGGTCGAGGGTCCGGCGGTACTGTCTGGTCCGGCAGGCGCGCCAGATGGTCCTGCTGTCTCGGGCAAGCTTCCTGGTCGGCCAGTCTGGTCTCCTGGCTGGATGTACGACCTGATGTCCTCATCATTCCCTCCCTCTTCAGTAGGTTTTGTCCTCAAAACTGGATCATCTGCATGGAAAGGGGCCAAGTCAGTAACATTGAACGTATTGGACACATTAAACTCACCTGGCAGCTCGATCCGGTAGGCGTTGTTGTTGATCCTCTCGAGCACTCTGAATGGTCCATCTTTTCTTGGTGCTAGCTTGGAACTCCTTAGGTTTGGGAACCTCTCCTGCCGTAGGTGTAGCCACACCCAATCGCCTGGTTGAAAGATCACCTCCTTTCTTCCTTTGTTGGCATGAGTCACGTACTGTCCGGTCCTCTTCTCCAAGTTCTCTGCTACCTTCTGGTGTAACCTCCTTATGAACTCTGCTTTGGATGCTCTGTTGAGGTTGGTCATCTCAGCTGGTGGCAGTGGTGTTTGCTCCAATGGGGTGAGAGGGTTGAAACCGTATACCACTTCAAATGGGGTCTTCTTGGTTGCTGAGTGCACGGCTCGGTTGTAGGCGAACTCAATGAATGGCAGGCACTCCACCCAAGTCTTTAGGTTCTTCCCTAGTGTTGTTCTGAGAAGAGTTGATAGGGTCCTGTTGACAACTTCAGTTTGGCCATCGGTTTGAGGATGGCAAGTGGTTGAGAAGAGTAGCTTCGTGCCTAGTTTTCTCCAAAGGGTCCTCCAGAAATGGCTGAGGAACTTGGTGTCCCTATCTGATACGATGGTCCTTGGCACTCCATGAAGCCGTACTATCTCCCTGAAGAACAGCTCAGCTGTTTGTGTTGCATCATTGACATTGGCACATGGGATGAAGTGTGCCATCTTGGAGAATCTGTCCACCACTACAAAGATTGCATCTTTGTGGTTGATCTTGGGCAGACCTAGAACAAAATCCATTGAGATGTCCACCCATGGATGTGTTGGTATGGGCAGTGGGAGATACAACCCGTGAGGTTGCACTCGGGACTTTGCCTTCTTGCAAGTAATGCATCTTGCACAATGTGCTTCTACTGTCCTCTTGATGTGTGGCCAGTAGAAGTGCTCCTTGACCACTGCTAGAGTCTTGTCGACACCAAAGTGGCCCATGAGTCCTCCTCCATGAGCTTCTCGGATGATAAGCTCCCTTAGTGATCCTGTGGTATGCACAGCCTTCTTTCTCGGAACAAAAATCCCTCATGGATGTAGAATTTGCCATGACTCCCTGTGCTACACTCCTTGTAGCTCTCAGCAAGTTCAGGATCATCCTTGTATAGATCCTTGATGTGCTCGAATCCTAGGACTTTTGCCTCCATGGTTGATATCAAGGCAAACCTCCTTGATAGTGCATCGGCTACCACATTGTCTTTGCCCTTCTTGTACTTGATGATGTACAGGAAGGTTTCTATGAACTCCATCCACCTGGCATGTCTCCTCTTGAGATTGGTTTGCCCTCTGAGGTGTTTGAGAGTCTCGTGATCAGTGTGGATCACAAACTCCTTGGACAGCAAGTAATGCTGCCAAGTTTCCAATGCTCGGACAAGGGCATAGAGCTCCTTGTCATAAGTGGGGTAGTTCAGTGAGGCACCACCTAGCTTCTCACTGAAGTATGCCACTGGTCTCCCTCCTTGAGTTAGCACTGCTCCTATGCCTATTCCAGAGGCATCACACTCCACTTCAAATGTCTTGTTGAAGTCGGGCAGGACTAGCACTGGTGCATGTGTAAGGCTGTCCTTCAAGGCCTGGAATGCGTTCTCCTGGGCTTCTCCCCAGCTGAATCCACGTTCTTCTTCACTACTGCCGTCAGTGGTGAGGCAATACTGCTGAAGTTGGGCACGAATCTCCTATAGAAGCTGGCCAGTCCGTGGAAGCTCCTTACTTGGCTGATGTTTCCTGGTGTTGGCCATTCTTGTATGGCTCGAATCTTCTCCTCATCAACCTGTAGGCCCTGTGAACTCACAACAAAACCTAAAAGACAAGCTTATCAGTACAAAGGTGCACTTCTTGAGATTGGCATAAAGCTCTTCTTGTCGAAGGGTTTTAAGTACCATCTCAAGATGTGTGAGGTGTTCCCGTAGGCACTTACTATAAACCAAGTATGTCATCAAAGTAAACTACTACAAACTTACTGATGTACGCCCTAAGAACTTGGTTCATAAGGCGCATGAAGGTGCTTGGGGCATTAGTCAAGCCAAATGGCATGACTGTCCACTCGTAGAGCCCTTGCTTTGTCTTGAAAGCAGTCTTCCACTCATCACCTTCCTTCATTCTTACCTGGTGGTATCCACTTTTGAGGTCTATCTTAGAGAAGACCGTGGCTCCACTCAGCTCATCTAGCATGTCATCCAGTCGTGGTATTGGATGCCTATACTTGACTGTGATGTTGTTGATTGCTCGGCAGTCCACGTACATGCGCCAAGTCCCATCCTTCTTGGGCACTAGTAGCACTGGTACAGCACATGGACTGAGGCTCTCTCGAACATATCCTTTCTCCAGGAGCTCCTTGACTTGCTTCTCAAGTTCCTTGGACTCCTCTGGACTCATCCGGTAGGCTGGCCGGTTGGGCAGGGCTGCTCCGGGCACTAGATCAATCTGATGTTCTATGCCACGTAAAGGAGGCAAGCCTGCTGGTATCTCCTCTGGAAATACATCCTGGAATTTGTTGAGGAGTGTTGCTACTTCATGAGGTAGCTCTACCTGTCCCTGTTCTATACTCAACACTTCCTTGAAAACCATTAGTAACATTAAGTCCTTGAGGCTAAAGCTCTCCGGACATGACTAGGTTGAATAAGAAAGTTAGACTTGACAAGTTTCTTTTCCTTACTCATTTGGAGTTGTAGCTCATGTACTTGGGCAGGTGTAAGAGGAGCTAGGCTGACCTTTCTCTTGTCATGCACGAAGGTGTAGAGATTGGTTCTGCCATCATGCCTGGTCTCTTTGTCAAACTGCCATGGTCTTCCTAGCAGAAGATGGCCAGCTTGCATGGGCACCACGTCGCACACGACCTGGTCTTGGTACTTGCCCACACTGAATGGCACAGTGACTTGCTCATGAATCTTGAGCTCCACTTTGTCATCAAGCCATCTCAGTCTATATGGTCGAGGATGCCGTGTCCTCTCTAGACCTAGCTTATCAACCATATACGCACTAGCAACGTTAGTGCAAGAACCACCATCTATGATGAGGTTACATACCTTTCCTTTGATGGTGCAACGGCTGTGGAAGATGTTCTCCCTTTGGATGGTCTCTGAAGGATCCACCATTGCACTGAGGATACGTCTAGTGACCAGCACTTCCCCCATATCAAGGTACTCAATGTCACCATATTCTCCTTCTGGTTCATATTCCTCTTCATCTTGGGACTCATATTCTCCTGCCTCCGTAATCAGCATGACTCGGTTGTTTGGGCACTCCCTTGAGATGTGTCCACGTCCCCTGCACTTGAAACAAGTTATGTCACGTGATCTTTGAGGGTTAGAAGACTTACCAGGCTCTCTCTGGTCACGGGTGGGTTCAGGAGGCTTGCTCTTGAACCTTGACTCGATCTCTACGCTTTTGCCTTTGTCCACTGTCTTAGGCATGTTGCTTGGTGCCCAAGGTGTCTTAGGCTTGCTGCGGATGTCTTGGCTCTTACGTTTGATGTGCTGCTCAGCTTGCACAGATAGGTGGAACAAGTCCTTGAAGTCGTTGTAGATTTGCCTTTCCACCTTGCAGCTGATCCTTTCTTGGAGTCCATCCAAGAATTGTGCCATCAATGCTTCTTCATCATCATTGAGCTCCAATCTGTTCCTTAACCTCTCGAACTCTTCATAGTACTCCTCTACTGATCTGGTACCCTGCTTAAGAGTCAAAACGTCGTTGCAAATCCCTATGAAAGTAAGGTGGAACATACCTTTGTCGCATGAGGTCTTTCATGTCGACCCATGAGTCTACTGGTCTCATTCTCTTCCTCCTTCTGTCAGATACCTCACGATCCCACCAGATGAGGGCATTGTCCGTGAGTTGTGCTACTGCCATTGAGACTCTCCTAGGTCCTGGTTGGTTGTAGTGATCAAAGATATGATCCATTCTCTTCTCCCAATCTAGGTAAGCCTCGGGGTCTACTTTTCCTGCAAAACTTGGAGGAGTTAGTTTAACATCAGGATGAATTACCCGGTTGTAGGTGTGTTCATCTCCATCCTCATGATGTCTAGGAGGCATTCTTGGTCTCTGGTGAAGACCATATGGCTCAAAGCCATCATCTTCTGCCTCTGGTTGCCGTGGAGGTCCTCTCGGCCTATGGTGATAGTTATGAGGTTGCGTGTCCTCATCTCCATCTGGCTGGGGTTCCTCCTGTTCGTGCCGGTACTCAGGACCCTCAGGACTAAGGTACTCAGGACTCCTCAGGACGATCTGGCTCAGCTCTCACGTGCCTTATGGCCTGGAATCTTACTGGTCTCTCCACGCGCTCCAACCTCTCGCCTATGGATGCGAGTTGTGTTTGGAGTGTGGTGAACATGGCCATCATGGCTTCAGCTGCGTCTCTATTCTCTTCTCCCATGTGTGCTACAAAGAAAGAAGACAATTAGGGTGCTCCTAAATTATTAGGAGAGTTTTCTTTTTATATGTGGTTTGAAAAAATGCAAAAGGAAAAATTCTAAAGAAAGGAAATTCGAAAAAGGAAACTTCCTAGACAACTTGTGCTAGCTGTCCAATTCGAATTCTTTTAGTATCTTTTCTATTTTCTTTTTCTTTTCTTTTTAATTAGACTTAAAAATAAAGGAAATATGACTTAAACAAAAAGGAAAACGTGTATGCAATGCAAAAAGTGAATCTAAACCCTAGTGATACACGTAGGAGGCTAGATGCACTCGGTTTGGAGTTTGAGGTTATTTTTTTGATTTTCTTGAATGCGACTTAAACTAATGCAAGAACACAAAACAAAACAAGCAAAAGGATAGAAACAACCTGGTTTAGGAGCTTTAAGCTCTGATACCAAAATGATACAAGCCTTGATTCAAGGATGTATGCGCGTGGGCTGTTTGTAGAAGATTAGGTGAGAAACTCAACCTTAGGCTTCTGGATTGGGGTTTTCTGGTTGGTAAACGGTGGAAGGGTGAAGTGAACCACACGAGGGGTGATGAACCTCGTGATAAATCACAAACTTAGAGCTAGGAGGGCTGGTCTCAACTAGGTTCTAAGCGCACAAGTCTCTCTTGAGAGAAAGCTCACAGGGAAAAAGTTCTACTTTATTAATAATCAAAAGGTTGTCGAACTACAATGCTGGAAGGAGCCTTATTAATATGCTCGACAGCTTGACCTACTAGGGTCGACTCAAATAAGAAAAAGGAAAGTTTACAAAAGTGCACAAAAGGAAAAATACAAAAGTGTATAACCGAAAAAGGACCTATTCCTAAAATGTTCTTGACTCAAAAATGTAAAGCAACTAGATCCTACCCTGCAAAACAGAAAGAGGCATATATTCGAATGTAAACTTACCTTAACTCACCTCACGGCCAAGAAATGGAAGGTGGCCGTCCTTGTGGCATGCACGCGCCTTGCTCCTAGTCTTCGACTTGGAGTAGGGTTAAATATCTTTGGGCCTTGACCTCTCTTGCCACTAAAGCCCACGTCTCTGATGTTCCTTGTGTTGTTGAGAAGCCTTTGGACTCTAATTTGCTCTTCTGGCCCATTGTCCTTAGCTGCTCTTCCTCTAGAAGCTTGTCGACCCATAAGCTGAATTTGTGGAAGAGTGCTCTTGATCTGCTTCTTGTCATTGCTCCTGGAGGTACCACTGGTGTAGATACTTCCTCTAAGTGCATGTCCTGGAGCTGGTAGCTCATTTGGTCCGAGTCCTCTTGTGTAGAAGTGGAAGTGTGCGTGTACTCGGCTGGATGGCCTGTACCGGCTGGATTGTGCGCGGTACTGGCCGGAATGACTTCAGGACCGGCCAAGTTGATCCCGGAGTCGGCGGTGTCATCAGGGGGACCGGCGGTGTCATTCACGTCCCCACCAAGTGTGCCGGAAGCTTGGGCCTCTCCGCCAGCGATGTTGACCGGTCTGGTCCTATAGGTCGAGGGTCCGGCGGTACTGTCTGGTCCGGCAGGCGCGCCAGATGGTCCTGCTGTCTCGGGCAAGCTTCCTGGTCGGCCAGTCTGGTCTCCTGGCTGGATGTACGACCTGATGTCCTCATCAGAAAGGTAAGTTTTCAAATTGGATATTTGCCTCTTTCTGTTTTGCAGGGTAGGATTTAGATTATTTACATTTTTGAGTCAAATACATTTCGGTTATGCACTTTTGTAAGTTTTCCATTTGTGCACTTTTGTAAGTTTTCCATTTTTCTATGAGTCGACCCTAGAAAGTTAAGCTGTCGAGCATATTAATAAGGCTCCTTCCAGAATTGTAGTTCGACAACCTTTTTGATAATTAATAAAGAACAAATTTTCTTTCTACAAGTTATTCTCTCAAGAAACTTGTACGCTTAGAATCTAGTTGAGACCAGCCCTCCTAGCTCTAAGTTTATGATTTATCACGAAGTTCATCACCTCTCGTGTGGTTCACTTCACCCTTCCATCTTTTACCAACTAGAAACCCCCCATCCAGAAGCCTAAGGTTGAGTTTTGCACCTAATCTTCTCCACATAGCCCACACGTATACAACCTTGAGTCGAGGCTTGTATCATTTTGGTATCAGAGCTTAAAGCTCCTAAAACAGGTTGTTTCTATTCTTTAATTAGTTTTGTTTCTAGTTCTTGCATTAGCTGAAGTCGCATTCAAGAAAAATCAAAAAACAATAACATCAAACTCAAACAGAATGCATCTACCTTCTACGTGCATCACTAGGGCCTAGATTCATTCTTGCATTGCAAATTTCGACTTTCCTTTTTGTTAAAATCATATTTCCATTATTATTAAGTTAAATTAATAAGAAAAGAAAAAGAAAATAGGAAAAACACCAAAAGAGTTCGACCAAGACAGCTAGCACTAGTTGTTAGAAAGTTTACACTTTTTTCAAATCTTACATTTTTTTGAATTTCCTTTTTTCCCCAGTTTTTTCATTTTTGCATTTTTTCGAATTTTTAATATAAGGAACCCTCCTAATCGATTCTATAAAGAGAGTAACTTGTTCCTTTCTTTTGTAGTACGCAATGGCAGAAGAAAATAGAGATGCAGCCGAGGCCATGATGGCCATGTTCACCACACTCCAAACACAACTCGCATCAATCGGCGAGAGGTTGGAGCGCGTGGAGAGGCCAGTGAGATTCCAGGCCATAAGGCACGTGAGGGCTGAGCAAGACCGTGCTGAGGGTCCTGAGCACCATAGGAGGCGGCACGAACAGGAGGAGCCCCAGTCGGATGGAGATGAGGACGCACAGCCTCATGACTATCACCCCCTAGGCCGAGAGGACCTCCACGGCGACCAGAAGTAGAAGGCGATGGCTTTGAGCCATATGGTCATCACGAGAGACCAAGAATTCCTCCTAGACATCATGAGGATGGAGATGAATACGCCTACAACCGGGTAACTCATCCTGATGTCAAGTTAACACCTCCTAGTTTTACAGGAAAAGTAGACCCCGAAGCCTATCTTGATTGGGAGGGGAGGATGGATCACATCTTCGATCACTACAACCAGCTAGGCCCTAGGAGAGTCTCCATGGCAGTAGAACAACTCGCGGACAATGCCCTCATCTGGTGGGATCGTGAGGTGTCTGACCGAAGGAGGAAAAGATTGAGGCCCGTAGACTCATGGGTCGACATGAAAGACCTCATGAGACAAAGGTTTGTTCCACCTTATTTTCATAGAGATTTGGAACGACGTTTTCGTACTCTTAAGCAGGGCACCAGATCAGTAGAGGAGTACTATGAAGAGTTTGAGAGGCTAAGGAACAGGCTGGAGCTCAATGGCGATGAGGAGGCTTTGACGGCACAGTTCTTGGATGGACTGCAAGAAAGAATCAGCCGCAAGGTGGAAAGGCAAATCTACAATGACTTCAAGGATTTGTTCCACCTATCTGTCCAGGCTGAGCAGCACATCAAACGTAAGAGCCAAGACATCCGCAGCAAGCCTAAGACGCCTTGGGCACCAAGCAACATTCCCAAGCCCGTAGACAAAGGCAAAAGCATAGAGATCGAGTCACGGTTCAAGAGAAATCCTCATGAGCCAACCCGTGACCAGAGAGAGCCTAGTAAGTCCTCTAACCCTCAAAGATCATGTGACATCACTTGTTTCAAGTGTAGGGGTCGCAGACACATCTCAAGGGAGTGCCTAAACAACTGGGTCATGCTGATTACAGAAGCTGGAGAGTATGAATCCCAAGATGAATAGGACTATGAACCAGAAGGAGAATACGGTGACATTGAGTACCCTGATGTGGGGGAAGTGCTGGTCACTAGACGCATTCTCAGTGCAATGGTGGATCCTTCAGAGACCATCCAAAGAGAGAACATCTTCCACAGCCGTTGCACCATCAAGGGCAAGGTATGTAACCTCATCATAGATGGTGGTTCTTGCACTAACATTGCTAGTGCGTACATGGTTGATAAGCTAGGTCTAGAGAAGACAAGGCACCCTCGACCGTATAGACTGAGATGGCTCGATGACAAAGTGGAGCTCAATATCCATGAGCAAGTCACTGTGCCATTCAGTGTGGGCAAGTACCAAGACCAAGTAGTGTGCGACGTTGTGCCAATTCAAGCTGGCCATCTTCTGCTAGGAAGGCCATGGCAGTTTGACAAGGAGACCAGGCATAATGGCCGAACCAATCTCTACACTTTTGTGCATGACAAAAGAAAGGTCAGCCTAGCTCCTCTTACACCTGCCCAGGTACACGAGCTACAACTGCAAATGAGTAAGGAAAAGAAACTTATCAAGTCTAATTTTCTTATTCAACCAAGCCATGCTCGGAGAACTTTAGCCTCGAAGGATTTAATGCTACTAATGGTTTTTCAAAGAAGTTTTGAATGTAGAGAAAGAACAGGTAGAGCTACCTCCTGAAGTTGCAGCTCTCCTCAACAAATTCCAGGATGTCTTTCCTGAGGAGATACCAGCAGGCTTGCCTCCCCTACGCGGCATAGAGCACCAGATCGACCTCGTGCCCATAGCAGCCCTGCCAAACCGGCCAGCCTACCGGATGAATCGAGAGGAGTCTAAGGAACTTGAGAAGCAAGTCAAAGAGCTCCTGGAGAAAGGCTTTGTTCGAGAGAGCCTCAATCCATGTGCCGTACCAGTGCTACTAGTGCCCAAGAAGGATGGGACTTGGCGAATGTGTGTGGACTGCTGAGCAATCAACAACATCACAGTCAAGTACCAGCATCCGATACCATGCTGGATGACATGCTAGATGAGCTGAGTGGAGCCACGGTCTTCTCCACGATAGACCTCAAGAGTGGATACCACCAGGTCAGGATGAAGGAAGGTGATGAGTGGAAGACTGCTTTCAAGACAAAGCAAGGGCTCTACGAGTGGACAATCATGCCATTCGGCTTGACTAATGCCCCAAGCACCTTCATGTGCCTTATGAACCAAATTCTTAGGGCGTACATCAGTAAGTTCATTGTAGTTTATTTCGATGACATTTTAGTTTATAGTAAGTGCTTAAGGAATCACCTCACACATCTTGAGTTGGTGCTTAAAACCCTTCGACAAGAAGAGCTTTATTCCAATCTTAAGAAGTGCATTTTTGTACTGCTAAACTTGTCTTCTTAGGTTTTGTTGTAAATTCACAGGGCTTACAGGTTGATGAAGAGAAGATTCGAGCCATACAAGAATGGCCAACACCAAGGTACATAAGCCAAGTAAGGAGTTTCCAGGGTCTGGCCAGCTTATACAGAAGATTCGTGCCCAACTTCAGCAGTATTGCCTCACCATTGACAGCAGTAGTGAAGAACAACGTGGGATTCAGCTGGGGAGAAGCTCAGGAGAATCCGTTCCAGGCCTTGAAGGACAGCCTCACACATGCACCAGTGCTAGTCTTGCCCGACTTCAACAAGACATTTGAAGTGGAGTGCGATGCCTCTGGAATAGGCATAGGAGCGGTGCTAACTCAAGGAGGAAGGCCAGTGGCATATTTCAGTGAGAAGCTAGGTGGTGCCTCACTGAACTACCCCACTTATGACAAGGAGCTTTATGCCCTAGTCAGAGCATTGGAGACTTGGCAGCATTTCTTGCTGTCCAAGGAGTTTGTGATCCACACTGATCACGAGACTCTCAAACACCTCAGAGGGAAAACCAACCTCAAGAGGAGACATGCCAGGTGGATGGAGTTCATAGAGACCTTCCCATACATCATCAAGTACAAGAAGGTCAAGGACAATGTGGTAGCCGATGCACTATCAAGGAGGTTCGCCTTGATATCCACCATGGAGGCAAAGGTCCTAGGACTCGAGCACATCAAGGACCTATACAAGGATGATCCTGACTTTGCTGAGAGCTACAAGGAGTGTGGTACAGGGAGTCATGACAAGTTTTACATCCATGAGGGATTATTGTTCCGAGAGAGAAGGCTGTGCATACCACAAGGATCATTACGAGAGCTTATCATCCGAGAAGCTCATGGAGGAGGACTCATGGGCCACTTTGGTGTCGACAAGACTCTAGCAGTGGTCAAGGAGCACTTCTACTGGCCATACATCAAAAGGTCAGTAGAAGCCCATTGTGCAAGGTGCATCACTTGCAAAAATGCGAAGTCCCGAGTGCACTCTCACGGGTTGTATCTCCCACTGCCCATACCTACACATCCATGGGTGGACATCTCAATGGACTTCGTTCTAGGTCTGCCCAAGATCAACCACAAATATGCAATCTTTGTAGTGGTGGACAGATTCTCCAAGATGGCACATTTCATTCCGTGTGCCAATGTTAATGATGCCACGCAAACAGCCGAGCTGTTCTTCAGGGAGATAGTATGGCTTCATGGAGTGCCAAGGACCATCATGTCAGACAGGGACACCAAGTTCCTCAGCCATTTCTGGAGGACCCTTTGGAGGAAGGTAGGCACGAAGCTGCTCTTCTCTACCACCTGCCATCCTCAAACCGATGGCCAAATTGAAGTTGTCAACCGGACATTGTCAACTCTTCTCAGGACTACACTAGGGAAGAACCTCAAGACGTGGGTGGAGTGCCTGCCATTCATAGAGTTCGCATACAACAGATCCGTGCACTTAGCAACCAAGAAGACTCCTTTTGAAGTAGTCTACGGCTTCAATCCCCTCACACCGTTGGTGCAAACGCCACTGCCACCAGAAGAGATGACCAACCTCAACGGAGCATCCAAGGCGGAGTTCATAAAGAAGTTACACCAGAAGGTAGCAGAGAACTTGGAGAAGAGGACCGGGCAGTATGTGACTCATGCCAACAAGGGAAGAAAGGAGGTGATTTTTCAACCAGGCGATTGGGTGTCGCTACACCTACGGCAGGAGAGGTTCCCCAACCTAAGGAGTTCCAAGCTAGCACCAAGAGGAGATGGACCATTCAGAGTGCTGGAGAGGATCAACAACAACGCCTACCTGATCGAGCTTCCAGGTGAGTTTAATGTATCCAACATGTTCAACATAACTGACTTAGCTCCTTTCCATGCATATGAACCAGTTTTGAGGTCAAAACCTACTGAAGAGGGAGGGGATGATGGGGACATCAGGTCATATGGCCGGCCAGGAGACCAGACTGGCCGACCAGGGAGCTTGTGCGAGACAGCTGGGCCATTTGGCAGCACGTCTGCTGGCCCAAGCGGTACCGCCGGACCTTTGACCAACTGGGCCGGACCAATCAACATTGCCAGCGGAGATGCCCAAAACTCTGGCCCAGCTGGAGGCGACGTGGATGACACCGCCAGTCCAATTGGTGACGCCGCCGGCTCTGGAATCAACTTGGCCGGCTTAGAAGAAATTTCGGCCAGTACCCCGCACAGTCAAGCCGGTACAGCCGATCCAGCCGAGTGCACCACCATTTCAATGTCTACACAAGGAGACTCGGACCAGATAAGCTACCAGCTTCAAGACATGCATCTAGAGGAAGTCTCTACACCAGTGGTGCCACCAGGAGCAATGACAAGGAGCAGATCAAGGGCACTCTTCCACAAATTCAGCTTGTGGGTCAACAAGCTCCTAGAGGATGATCGACGAAGGGCATTGGACCAAGAGTGTAAAGAAGAGTCCACAGGCTTCTCAAAAATGCAAGGGACTTCAGAGACTTGGGCTTTAGTGGCAAGAGAGGTCAGGGCCCAAAGATTCCTAACCCTACTCCAAGTTGAAGACTATGAGCAAGGCGCGTGCATGCCACAAGGTCGGCCACCTTCCATTTCTTTGCCGTGAGGTAAGAAAGGTAAGTTTCCAAATTGGATATTTGCCTCTTTCTGTTTTGCAGGGTAGGATTTACATTATTTACATTTTTGATTCAAAGAAATTTTAGGAATAAGTCCTTTTTCGGTTATACACTTTTGTAAGTTTTCCATTTGTGCACTTTTGTAAGTTTTCCATTTTTCTTTGAGTCGACCCTAGAAGGTCAAGCTGTCGAGCATATTAATAAGGCTTCTTCCAGCATTGTAGTTCGACAACCTTTTTGATAATTAATAAAGATCGAATTTTCTTTCTACAAGTTATTCTCTAAAGAGACTTGTACCCTTAGCATCTAGTTGCGACCAGCCCTCCTAGCTCTAAGTTTGTGACTTATCACGAGGTTCATCACCCCTCGTGTGGTTCACTTCACCCTTCCATCTTTTACCAACCAGAAAACCTACATCCAAAAGCCTAAGGTTGAGTTTCTCACCTAATCTTCTCCACACAGCCCACGCGCATACAGCCTTGAGTCGAGGCTTGTATCATTAAAGGATTAGAAATGAATGATAATGCATAGCATCACGCAGTTAGGGATAGATTGGATTACTTAAAGGCTGTGTGTGGTATCTCTTTAATTCTCAAATATTGTCACATTATTGAAAACTGAGTTACCTTAACGTGGACATTCTGAACTCTACATCAAATGTTATGGACGATTTAAGGCGGACAAGTCCATTTGACCGGCCAGTTAAAAGAATCATTCTAAACTGATCATTATGCTCCTTGAGTAAAGCTTTATAAATGAAGCATAATGTATGGCATCACGCAGTTTGGGATAGATTGGGATAGATTGGATTACTTGGAGGGTTTGTCGTACCTCTTTCAGTCTCAAATGTTGTCTCAATATGGAAAATTTTGCTAGCTTAACATTGGCGTTGGATTCATGTGATTTTGAGTTGTAGATCAAATGTTTGCGGACGATTTGGTGTACACATGTCAAGTTGATCAGCCAGTTAAATGGATCATTTTAACTTGATCATTGGTGGTCCTTGAGTAAAGGTTTATAAATGAAGCACAATGCATGGCATCACGCTATTTGCGATAGATTGCTTTACTTTGAGGCTTTGTCTAGCTGTTTTAGTCTCAAATGTTGTCGTAATATTGTAAATTGAGCTAGCTTAACGTGGTTATTGGATTCATGTAGTTTTGAGCTCTAAAACAAAAGTTAAAGACGATTTAGTGCGGACATGTCAAGTTGACCAGCTAGTTTAAATGAATATTCTAAACTGATCATTGGTCCTCCTTGAAAGGCTTATAAATGAAGCATAATGCATGGCATCACGCTGTTTGGGATATATTGGATTACTTGGAGGTTTTGTTATAGCTATTCCGGTCTTAAATTTTGTAACAATATAGAAAAAGCTAGCTTTACTTGGTGGTTGGATTCGGGTACTCTGAACCGTAACTCAAAAGTTACATAAGATTTAGTGTAGATATGACAAGTTAAACGGCTAGTTAAAATGATTGGATTACTTGGAGGCTTTGTCGTAGCTATTTTGGTCTTAAATTTTGTCACGGTATAGAATATTATGCTAGCTTAACGTGGGCGTTGGATTTGTGTCATTTTGAACTCTAAATAAACAGTAACATGCGATTTAGCGCAGACATGTCAAGGTGATGGACGAGTTAAAGTGATCATTCTAACTGAACATTAGGGCTGCTTGTGTAAATGCTTAAAAATGAAGCATAATGTATGGCATCACGCAGTTTAAGATAGATTGGATTACTTGAAGGCTTTGTGGTTGCTCTTTCTTTCTCAAATGTTGTCACAATATAGAAAATTGAGCTAGATTATCATGGGCGTTGGACTCGTGTCATTCAGAACTCTAATCAAAACTTACAGACGATTTAATGCGGACATATGAAGTTGATCAGCTCGTTAAAACGATCATTCTAAATTTCTCACTGGTGCTCCTTGTGTAACGGCTTATAAATGAAGCATAATGCATGGCATCGTATAGACTGGCTTAGATTGGATTACTTGGAGGCTTTGTCGTACCTATTTGGTCTTATATTTTGTCACAATATAGAAAATTGAGCTAGCTTAACGTGGGCATTGGATTCATGTCATTTTGAGATCTTAATCGAACGTTAAAGAAGATTTAGTGCCCACATTTCAAGTTGATCAGCTAGTTAAAATTATCATTCTATACTGATCATTGGTGCTCATTGAGTAAAGGCGTAAAAATGAAGCATAATGCATGGCATCACGTAGTTTAGGTTAGATTCCATTACTTGAAAGCTTTGTCGTAACTATTTTGGTTTTAAATTTTGTCACAATATAGAAAATTAGCTAGCTTAACTTGGGCATTCGATTCATGTACTCTGAACTATAAATCAAAAGTTACGGATGATTTAGTGCTGACATAACAAGTTGATATGCTCGTTAAACTGATAATTCGGAACTGATCATTCATGCTCATTGAGAATAGGATTACAAATGAAGCATTATGCATGGCATCACACAGTTTGGTATAGATTGGAAAATTTGGAGGCCTTCCATAGCTATTTAGCTCTTAAATTTTGTCACAATATATAGAATATTGAGCTAGTTTAATGTGTACGTTGGATTCGTGTCATTCTAAACTATAAATAAAAAGTTACGTATGATTTAGTGAGGACATGTCAAGTTGATTGGCCAGTTAAAGACATCATTCGAAAATGATCATTATAAACTGATCATAAGTGCTCCTTGAGTAATGGCTTATAAATAAAGCATAATGCATGGCATACCGTAGTTTAGGAGAGATTGGATTACTTGAAGGCGTTGTGGTAGCTCTTTCCAGCTAAAATGTGTCACAATATAGAAAATTAGCTAGATTAACATGGGCGTTGGACTCGTGTCATTCAGAACTCTAATCAAAACTTACGGACGATTTAATGCGGACATATGAAGTTGATCAGCTCGTTAAAACGATCATTCTAAACTTCTCACTGGTGCTCCTTGTGTAAAGGCTTATAAATGAAGCATAATGCATGGCATCACATAGATTCATGTCATTTTGAGATCTTAATCGAACGTTAAAGAAGATTTAGTGCACACATTTCATGTTGATCAGCTAGTTGAAATGATCATTCTATACTGATCATTGGTGCTCATTGAGTAAAGGCGTAAAAATGAAGCATAATGCATTGCATCACGTAGTTTAGGTTAGATTCCATTACTTGAACGCTTTTTCGTAACAATTTTGGTTTTAAATTTTGTCACAATATAGAAAATTAGCTAGCTTTACTTGAGCATTGGATTCATGTACTCTGAACTATAAATCAAAAGTTACGGATGATTTAGTGCCGACATAAAAAGTTGATATGCTTGTTAAACTGATAATTCGGAACTGATCATTCATGCTCATTGAGAATAGGATTACAAATGAAGCATTATGCATGGCATCACGCAGTTTGGTATAGATTGGAAAACTTGGAGGCCTTCCATAGCTAGCTTAATTTGGGATTTGTTTTTGTGTCATTCTGAACTCTGAATTAAAAGTTACAAACAATTTAGTGTGTACATGTCAAGTTGATCGGCCAGTTAAAACGATCCTTTTAAACAGATCATTGGTGCTCCCTGAGTAAGGGCTTGCAAATGAAGCATAATGCATGGCATCAAAGAGTTTGGTATACATTGGATTACTTGGAGGCTTTATCATAGCTATTTCGGTCCTCAATTTTGTCACAATATAGAAATTCAGCTACCTTTACTTTGGCATTGGATTCATGTACTCTGAACTCTAAATAAAAAGTTATGGACGATTTAGTGCTTACATGTCAAATTAATCAGCCAGTTAAAATGACCATTCTAAACTGATCATTGGTGGTACTTGAGTAAAGGCTTACAAATGAAGCATAATGCATGGCATCACGCAGTTTGGGATACATGGGAGTACTTGGAGACTTTGTCGTAGCTATTTTGCTCTTAAAAATTGTCACAATATAGGAAATTGAGCTAGCTTAATGTGGGCGTTGGATTCATGTCATTTTGAGATTTAAATCAAAAGTTACAGAAACGTTAGTGCGTACAAGTTGACCGGCCAGTCAAAATGATAGTTCTAAACTGATCATTGGTGCTCCTTTACTAAAGGTTTATAAATGTAGCATAATGCATGGCATAACGCAGTTTGAGATACATTGGATTACTTGGTGGCTTTATCGTAGCTATTTCGATCTTAAATTTTATCACAATATAGAAAATGTTGTTAGCTTAACGTGGGCATTGGATTAATGTCATGTTGAGATCTTAATCAAAAGTTAAAGACAATTTAGTGCGGACATCTTAAGTTGATAACATAGTTAAAATGATCATTTTATACTGATCATTGGTGCTCATTGAGTAAAAGCGTATAAATGAAACATAATTCATAGCATCACACAGTTTAGGTTTGATTGGATTACATGGAGGCTTTGTCGTAGCTTTTTCGGTCCTAAATTTTGTCACAATATAGAAATTTAGCTTGCTTTACTTTGGCATTGGATTCGTGTACTATGAACTCTAAATAAAAAGTTATGGACGATTTAGTGCGTACATGTCAAATTGATTGGCCAGTTAAAATGATAAGTCCCAACTGATCATTGGTGCTGCTTGAGTAAGAGCTTATAAATGAAGCATTGTGCATGGCATCACGTAGTTTGGGATACATTGGATTACTTAGAGGCTTTTTTGTAGCTCTTTCATCTGAATTTTTTTTTTCACCATATAGAAGAAGGAGCTAGCCTTACTTGAGCGTTCGATTCGTGTTATTCTGAACTCTAAATCAAAAAATACAAACGATTTAGTGTGGACATGTCAAATTTATCGGCTAGTTAAATTGATCATTATAAACTAATTATTAGTGATTCTTGAGTAAAGGCTTATAAATGAAGCATAATGCATGGCATCACGCAATTTAGGTTTGATTGGATTACATGGAGGATTTGTCGTAGCGATTTAGGTCTTATATTTTGCCACAATATAAAAAATTAGGTAGCTTTACTTTGACATTGGATTCGTGTACTCAAAACTCTAAATAAAAAGATACAGATGATTTAGTGCGTACATGTTAAATTGATCGGCTAGTTAAAATGATAAGTCTCAACTGATCATTGGTGCTGCTTCAGTAAGGGCTTATAAATGAAGCATACTGCATGGCATCACGTAGTTTGAGATATATTGGATTACTTAGAGGCTTTTTTGTAGCTATTTTGTCTTAAATTTTTTCACCATATAGAAGATGGAGCTAGCTTTACTTGAGCGTTCGATTCATGTCATTCTGAAGTCTCAATCAAAAGTTACAATCCATTTAGTATGGACATGTCAAGTTTATCGGCTAGTTAAATTGATCATTATAAACTGATCATTAGTGATTCTTGAGTTAAGGCTTATAAACGAAGCATAATGCATGGCATCACGCAGTTTAGGTTTAATTGGATTATATGGAGGATTTTCGTAGCGATTTAGGTCTTATATTTTGCCACAATATAAAAAATTAGGTAGCTTTACTTTGACATTGGATTAGTGTACTCAGAACTCTAAATAAAGAGATACAGACGATTTATTGCGTATATGTCAAATTGATCGGCCAGTTAAAGTGATCATTCTAAACAAATCATTGTTGCTCCTTCAGTGAAGGCTTAAAAATGAAGCATAATGCATGGCATCATACAGTTTGGGATACATGGGAGTACTTGGAGGCTTTTTCATAGCTATTTCTCTCTTAAAATTTATCATAATACAGAAAATTGAGCTAGTTTAGTGTGGGCGTTGGATTCATGTCATTTTGAGCTCTAAATCAAAAGCTACAGACAATTTAGTGTGTACATGTCAAGTTGACCAGCCAGTCAAAATGATAATTCTAAAATGATAATTGGTGCTCCTTCAGTAAAGGATTATGAAGCATAATGCATGGCATCACGCAGTTTAGGATACATTGGATTACTTGGAGGCTTTATTGTACCTATTTCGGTCTTAAATTTCGTCACAATATAGAAAACTGAGCTAGCTTAATGTCGGCATCGGACTCATGTCATTTTGAGAACTTAATCAATTGTTAAAGACATTTTAGTGCAGAAATCTCAAGTTGATAAGCTAGCTAAAATGATCATTTTATACTGATCATTTGTGCCCATTGAGTAAAGGCATATAAATGAAGCATAATGCATGGCATCACGCAGTTTAGGTTTGATTGGATTACATGGACGCTTTGTGGTAGCCATTTCGGTCCTAAATTTTTTGTCACAATATAGAAATTTAGCCAGCTTTTCTTTGGCATTGAATTCGTGTACTCTGAACTCTAAATAAAAAGTTATGGACGATTTAGTGCGTACATGTCAAAATGATCGGCCTGTTAAAATGATCATTCTAAACTGATCATTAGTGCTCCTTGAGTAAAGGCTTACAAATGAAGCATAATGCATGACATCACGTAGTTTGGTATACATGGAGTACTTGGAGGCTTTGGCGTACCTATTTCGCTCTTAAAATATTGTCACAATATAGAAAATTGAGCTAGCTTAATGTGGGCGTTGGATTCATGTCATTTTGATCTCTAAATCAAAAGTTACGGACGATTTAGTGCGTCGTGTCAAGTTGATCGGCCTGTGAAAATGATAATTCTAAACTAATCATTGGTGCTCCTTTAATAATGGTTTATAAATGAAGCATAATGCATGGCATCATGCAGTTTGGGATACATTGGATTACTTAGAGGCTTAGTCATACCTATTTCGATCTTAAAATTTGTCAGAATAATGTGGACATTGGATTCGTGTCATTTTGAGCTATAAATCAAAAGTTAAAGACGATTTAGTGCGGACATGTCAAGTTAATGAGCTGGTTAAAATGATCATTCTAAACTGATCATTTGCTCATTGAGTAAAGGCGTATAAATGAAGCATAATGCATGGCATCACGCAATTTGGTATAGATTGGATTACTTGGAGGCTTTATTATAACAATTTTGGTCTTATATTTTGTCACAATATAGAAAATTCAGCTAGCTTAATGTGGGCGTTGGATTCATGTCATTTTAAGCTCTTAATCAAAAGCTAAAGTGCTTGTCAAGTTGATCAACTAGTTAAAATGATCATTCCATACTGATCATTGGTGCTCATTGAGTAAAGGCGTATAAATGAAGCATAATGCATGGCATCACGCTGTTGGGGTTAGATTGGATTACTTGGATGATTTGTGGTACCTATTTCGGTCTTATATTTTTTAACGATACAAAATATTGAGCTAGCATAACGTGGGCATTGGATTCGTGTCATTCTGAACTCTAAATCAAAAGTTATGCATGATTATTACGACCATATCACATTGATCAGCCAGTTAATGTGATTATTAAAAAATGATCATTATAAACTTATCATTAGTGCTCCTTGAAGAAAGGCTACTAAATGAAGCATAATGCATTGCATCACGCAATTTATGATAGATTGGAATACTTGGAGGCTTTGTGGTAGCTATTTTGGTCTGAAATTTTGTCACTAAATAGAAAATTGAGCTAGTTTGGGACATATTGGATTAATTGGAGGCTTTATTGTAGCTATTTTGGTATTAAATTCTATCACAATATAGAAGATTGAGCTATCTTTACTTCGGCATTGGATTCGTGTCATTCTGAAGTATAAATCAAAAGTTATGAATGATTTAGTGCGGACATGTCAAGTTTATCGACTAGTTCAATTGATCATTCTAAACTGATCATTGGTGCTCATTGAGCAAAGGGTTACAAATAAAGCATAATGCATGGCATCACGCAGTTTTGGATACATTGGATTACTTGGAGGCTTCGTCGTAGCTATTTTGGTCCTACATTTTGTCAAAAATATAGAAAATTGAGCTAGCTTTATTTGGGTGTTGGATTCGTGTCATTCGGAACTCTAAATCAAAAGTTACGGACGATTGAATGCGGACATATCAAGTTGATCGGACTGTTAAAGTTATCATTATACACTAATCATTCTAAACTGATCATTAGTGTTCCTTGAATAAACGCTATTAAAGAAGCATAATGTATGGCATCACATTGTTAAGGATAGATTGCACTACTTGAAGACTTTGTGGTAGCTCTTACACTCACAGAAGTTGTCACAATATAGAAAATTGAGCTAGCTTTACGTGGGTACTGGACTCGTGTCGTTCCAAACATTAAACCAAAAGTTACGGACGATTTAGTGCGGACATGTCAAGTTGATCGGCCAGTTTGTTGATCGGCCAGTTAGTTAATCGGCCAGTTAAAGTGATCATTCTAAACTGATCATTGGTGCTCCTTGAGTAAAGGCTTATAAATGAATCACAATGCATGACATCACGCAGTTTGGGTTGACTGCTTGGAGGCTTTGTCGTAGCTATTTCGGTCTGAAATTTTGTCACAATATAAAAGTTTGGGTGGACTGCTTGGAGGCTTATAAATGAAGCATAATGCATGGCATCACACTATTTCGAATAGATGGAATTACTTGGAGGCTTTGTCGTAGCTATATCGGTCCTAAATTTGTTCACAATATAGAAAATTGAGATAGCTTAACGTGGGAGTTCGATTCGTGTTATTCTGAACTCTAAGTCAAAAGTTACGCACAATTTAGTGCGGACATGTCAAGTTTATAACCTAGTTAGATTGATCATTCTAAAATAATTATTGGTGCTCATTGTGCAAAGGTTTACATATGAAGCATGATCCATGACACAACGCAATTTGAGATAGATTGGATTACTTGGAAGCTTTGCTGTAGCTATTTTCGTCCTATATTTTTTCACGATATAGGAACTAGCATAACTTGGGCACTGGCTTCGTGTGATTCGGAACTCTAAATCAAAAGTTACAGATGATTCAATGCAGACATGTCAAGTTGATGGGCCGGTTAAACTGATAATTCTAAACTAATCATTACTGCTCATTGAGTAAAGGCTTATAAATGAGGCATAATGCATGTCAACATGCAGTTTAGGTTAGATTGGATTATTTGAAGGTTTTATGGTAGCTCTTTCCATTTTAAATGTAGTCATGATATAGAAAATTGAGCTACCTCAACGTGGGCATCGGATTCATGTCATTCTAAACTCTACATCAAAAGTTACGTACGATTTAGTGCGTACATGGTAAGTCAATCGGCCAGGTAAAATGATCATTCTAAACTGATCATTGGTGCTCCTTGAGTAAAGGCTTATAAATAAAGCATAATGCATGGCATCCCACAATTTTGAATAGATGGGATTTACTTGGATGCTTTGTTGTATCTATTTCGGTCCTAAATTTGTTCACAATATAGAAAATTGAGCTAGCTCAATGTGGACGTTGGATTCTTGTAATTCTGAACTCGAAATCAAAATTTACACACGATTTCGTGCGGACATGACAAGTTTATAACCTAGTTAAATTGATCATTCTAAAATAATCATTGGTGCTCATTGAGCAAAGGTTTACAAATGAAGCATGATGCATGATGCCACGCTGTTTGAGATAGATTGGATTACTTGGAGGCTTTGTTGTAGCAATTTCTGTCCTTAATTTTTTCACAACATAGAAAATTGAGCTAGCATAACGTGGGCATTGGATTCGTGTGATTCTGAACTCTAAATCAAAAGTTACGGACGATTCAATGCGGACATGTCAAGTTGATGACCCAGTTAAACTGATAATTCTAAACTAATCATTAGTGCTCATGGACTAAAGGCTTATAAAAGAAGCATAATGAATGCTATCATGCATTTTAGGTTAAGGCTTATAAATGAAGCATAATGCATGTCCTCATTGGTCCTTATTTACAAAACGTTTACAAATAAACAATAATGCATGACACCATGCAGTTTGAGATATATTGGATTACTTGGAAGATTTGCCGTAGCTATTTCCGTCTTAAATTTTCTCTTAGTATAGAAAATTGAAATACCTTAATGTGGGCGTTGGATTCGTGTATTCTGAACTCTAAATCAAAAGTTACAGATGCTTTAGTGCGAACATCTCAAGTCTATCGGCTACTTAAATTGACCATTCTAAACCTATCGTTGATGCTCATTGAGCGAAGGTTTACAAATGAAGCATAATGCATGGCATCATGCAGTTTGGGATAGATTGGGTTACTTGTAGGCTTTATCGTAGCTATTTCTGTCTTAAATTTTGTCACAATATAGAAAATTGATCTAGTTTAACGTGGGCATTGGATTCGTGTCATTCTGAACTCTAAATCAAAAGTTACACACAATTTAGTGCGTACATGTCAAGTGTATCGGCTAGTTAAATTGATCATTCCAAACTGATCATTGGTGCTCGTTGAACAAAGGTTTACAAATGAACCATAATGCATGACATCACACAGTTTGGGATAGATTGGATTACTTAGAGGCTTTGTCGTAGCTATTTCCGTCTTAAATTTTGTCTTAATATAGAAAATTGAGCTAGCTTGATGTGGGCATGGGATTCGTGTATTATGAACTCTAAATAAAAAGCTACACACGATTTAGTGCGTACAAGTCAAGTGTATCGGCTAGTTAAATTGATCATTCTAAACTGATCATTGGTGCTCACTGAAAAACGTTTTACAAATAAAGCATAATGAATGGGATCACGCAGCTTAGGATATATTAGATTACTTGAAGGTACTTTCGTAGCTATTTCGGTCTTAGATTTTGTCCCAATATAGAAAATTGATCTACCTTAACGTGGGCGTTGAATTCGCTTCATTCGGAACTCTAGATGAAAAGTTACGCGTGATTTAGTGCGTAAATATCATGTTTATCGCAAGTTAAATTCATCCTCCTCAAATGATCATTAGTGCTCAAATAATTCATTAACTGAAATTAATATATAAGTTTTTCCATAAATACTTAAAGAATAGATGGTTTTGTGTTAAAGAATACATGGTTTTTCCTTCTGTAATATATTATTTCTTTATGCATGATCTAATATATCAAAAAGAATTTGTATCCTTGTCATATGCTTGTGTATATGCAAGTCTACCTAATATATATTATATAAGAGTTTTTTTTGTTCATTCCCTATCTGCGTATGTGTTTGAAGACTAGTTACATTCTCCAATACTTTATATATATTTGAAGATATTAAACCTATTTTTAAAGTCGAAAAGAAAAGCTTTCAAGTGCATGGGTCACCGCATGCACACCGTATGTAATACGTCCTTTGATATATTTTCTAGTTATGATTATAAATTCAATCGAAAATAAATTTTTGAACTCTGATTGCTCAATGTGGGTGTTAGATTCGTGTAATTCTAAACACTAAATTAAAATTTACGCACGATTTCGTGCGGATATGTCAAGTTTATAACCTAGTTAAATTGATCATTCTAAAATAATCATTGGAGCTCATTAAGCAAAGGTTTACAAATAAAACATGATGCATGACACCATGCAGTTTGAGATAGATTGGATTACTTGGAGGCTATGTTGTAGCAATTTCCGTCCTAAATTTTTTCACAATATACAAAATTGATCTAGCATAACGTGGGCATTGGATTTGTGCGATTCTGAACTCTAAATCAAAAGTTACGGACGATTAAAGCGGACATGTCAAGTTGATGAGCCAGTTAAACTGATAATTCTAAACTAATCATTAGTGCTCATGAAGCATAATAAATGCCATCACACAATTTAGGTTAAAGCTTATAAATGAAGCATAATGCATGTCCTCATTGGTCCTCATTGACAAAAGGTTTACAAATGAGCAATAATGCATGGCACCACACAGTTTGAGATATATTGGATTACTTGGAAGATTTGTCGAAGCTATTTCCGTCTTAAATTTTTTCTTAGTATAGAAAATTGAACTAGTTTAACGTGGGCATTGGATTCGTGTATTCTGGACTCTAAATCAAAATTTACCCATGATATAGTGCGGACATGTAAATTGATCATTTTAACATGATCATTGGTGCTCATTGAGCAAAGGTTTACAAATGAAACATAATGCATGGCATCATGCAATTTGGGATAGATTAGATTACTTGAAGGCTTTAGCGTAGCGATTTTGGTATTATATTTTGTTACAACATAGAAAATTGAGCTGGCTTAATGTGGGCAGTGGATTCGTGTATTCTAAACTCAAAATCAAAATTTGGAGGCGATTTAGTACGTACACGTCAAGTGTATCGGCTAGTTAAAATGATCATTCGAAACTGATAATTGGTGCTCATTGAACAAAGGTTTACAAATGAAGTATAATGCAAGGCATCATGAAGGTTGGGATAAGTTGGATTACGTGGATGATTTGTCGTAGCTATTAACATGGGCGTTGGATTTGTGCCAATCTGAATTTCAAATCAAAAGTTACACACGATTTATTGTGTACATGTCAAGTGTATCAGCTAGTTAAATTGATCATTCTAAATTGATTATTGGTGCTCACTGAGCAAAAGTTTACAAATGCAAGATAATGCATGGAATAACGTAGTTCGGGATAGATTGGTCTACCTGAAAGCTTTTTGTAGGTTTTCGCTCTTAAATTTTGATTGAATATAGAAAATTGAGCTAGTTAACTTGGACATTTCATTCACGTCATCCAGAATTCTAAATAAAAAAGTTTATCGGCTAGTTAATTGATCATTTTAAATGATTATTGGTGCTCATTGGGCAAAGGTTTATAAATAACTCATAATGCATGGAAACACATAGTTTGAGATAAATTGGATTACTTGTAGGTTTTGATGTAACTATGTCATTCATAAATTTTTTCAAAATATAGAAAATTGAAATTGCTTAAAGTAGGTGTTGGATTCGTGTCATTCTGAACTTTAAATCCAAAGTTATGCACGATTTAGTGCGGAGATGTCAAGTTTATCGGCTAATTAAATTGATCATTCTAAACCGATCATTGATAATCGTTTAGGAACGGTTTACAAAAGAAGCATAATGCATGGGAGCACGCAATATGAGATAGATTGCTTTGCTTTTAGGCTTTGTCGTAGCTATTTCGGTCCTAATATTTTTTACAACATAGAAAATTGAGCTAGTTTAACATAGGCACTGAATTCGTGTCATTCAGAACTCTAAATAAAAATTTACGCCCGATTTAGTGCAGACATGCCGTTTATCGGCTAGTTAAATTGATCATTCTAAAATTATCATTGGTGCTCATTGAGCAACGTTTACAAAAGAAGCATAATGCATGACATCACGCAGTTTGGGATAAATTGGATTACTTGGAGGCTTTATCGTTCATATTTTGGCCTAAAATTTTGTCTTAATATAGAAAATTAAGCCAGCTTAACGTGGGTGTTGGATTCTTTTATTCTAAACTCTAAATATGAAGTTACAAACGATTTAGTGTGTACATGTCAAGTGTATCGGCTAGATCATTTGATCATTCTAAAGTGATCATTGGTGCTCACTGAACAAAGGTTTACAAATGAATCATAATGCATGGCATCACGCAGTTTGGTATATATTGGACTACTTGGAGGCTTTTTCCTAGCTATTTTGATTTTATATTCTGTCCAAATATAGAAAATTGAGCTAGCTTAATGTGGCCGTTAGATTCGCTTTATTCAGAACTCTAAATAAAAAGTTACGCACGATTTAGTGCATATATCTCAAGTTTATCGGCTAATTAAATTGATCATTCTAAAAGGATCATTGGTGCTCATTGGGAAAAGGTTTACAAAAGAAGCATAATGCATGACACCACGCAGTTTGAGATAGATTTCATTATTCGTTGGCTTTTTCATAGCTATTTTGGTCCTAAAGTTTTTTTACAATATAGAAAATTGAGCTAGCATAACGTGGGCGTTGGATTCATGTTATTTTGAATTCTAAATCAAAAGTTACACACGATTTAGTGTGCACATGTCAAGTGTATCTACAAGTTAAATTGATTATTCTAAACTAATCGATGGTGCTCACTGAGCAAATGTTTACAAATGAAGGATAATGCATGGAATCATGCAGTTTGGGATAGATTGGTCTATCTGGAGGCTTTTTGTAGGTGTTTTAGTCTTAAATTTTTTTCCAATATAGAAAATTGAGCTAGCTTAACTTGGGGATTTGATTCACGTCATTCGGAACTCTAAATCAAAAGTTATGTACATTTTAGTGCGGACATCTCAAGTTTATCGGCTAGTTAAATTGATCATTTTATAATGATCATTGGTGCTCATTGGGTAAACGTTTACAAATGAAGCATAATTCGTGGCACAACGTAGTTTGAGATAGATTGGATTACTTGTACGCTTTTAGTAGCTATTTCAGTCATAAATTTTTTCATAATATAGAAAATTGAACTAGCATAACGTAGGCGTTGGATTTGTGTCATTTTGAACTCTAAATCGAAAGTTACGCACGATTTAGTGTGGACATGTTAAGTTTATCAGTTAGTTAAACTGATCATTCTAAAATGATCATTGGTGCTCATTGAGAAACGGTTTACAAAAAAGTATATTGCATGGCATCATACAGTTTGGGATAGATTGGGTTACTTGGACGCTTGATCGTAGCTATTTTGGTCTTAATTTTGTGACAATATCAAAAATTGAGCTAGATTAATGTGGACATTGGATTCATGTCATTCTGAACGGTAAATCAAAAGTTACGAACAATTTAGTATGTACATATCATGTTTATCAGCTAGTTAAGTTTATCATTATAAACTGATCATTAATGCTCATTGATGATCAATTTAGTACGGACATGCCAAGTTGATCAACCAGTTAATGTGATCATTCTAAACTGATAATTCTAAAATGATTATTACTGTTTTCTGAGCAAATGCTTATAAATGAAGCATAATGCATGACATCACGCAGTTTGGGATAGTTCATATTACTTGGACGTTTTGTCGTAGCTATTCCGGTCTTAAATTTGGTCTTAATATTAAAAATTGAGCTAGCTTAACGTGGGCATTGGATTCGTCTCATTCTGAACTCTGAATCAAAAGTTATGCACGATTTACGGTGGACATGTCAAGTTGATCGGCCAGTTAAAGTGATCATCCTAAACTGATAATACTAAATTGATCATTAGTGTTCCTTGAGCAAAGGCTTATAAATGAAGCATAATGCATAGTATCACACAGTTTGGAATTGATTGGATTACATGGAGGCTTTGTCGTAGCTATTTTGGTCTTAAATTTGGTCTTAATATAGAAAATTGAGCTTGCTTAACGTGGGTGTTGGATTCGTGTCATTCTGAACTCTAAATCAAAAGTTATAGACGATTAAGTGTGTACATGTCAACTCTATCGGCTAGTAAAATTGATCATTCTAAGCTGATCATTGGTGCTCACTGAGCAAAGGTTTACAAATGAAGCATAATGCATAGCATTATGCAGTTTGAGATTGATTAAATTACCTGGAGGCTTTTTTGTAGCTATTTCGCTTTTAAATTTTCCCTCAATATAGAAAATTGAACTAGCTTAATGTGGGCATCTGATTTGTGTCATTTGGAACTCAAAATAAAAAGTTACGCACGATTTAGTGTGGGTATGTCAAGTTTATTGGCTAGTTAAATTGATCATTCGAAAATGATCATTGGTGGACATTGAGCAAAGGTTTACACATGAAGCATAATGCATGGCAGTACACAGTTTGACATATATTATATTACTTGGCGGCTTTGTCGTAGTTATTTTGGTCCTAAATTTTTCACAATATAGAAAATAGCTTAACGTGGGTGTTGGATTCGTGTCACTCTTAACTCTAAATAAGAAGTTACGCACGATTCAGTGCGGACATGTGAAGTTGATCTTCAAGTTAAAGTGATCATTCTAAACTGATCATCGGTGCTCATTGACGAAAGGCGTAGAAATAAAGCATAATGCATGGCATCACGCAGTTTGGGATACATTGGTTGACTTGGAGGCTTTGTCGTAGCTTTTTTGGTTTTAAATTTTGTCACAGTTTAGAAAATATAGCTAGCTTAAAATGGAAATTGGATTCCTGTCACTCTGAACTCTGAACCAAAAGTAGGGAAGATTTAGTGCGGACATGTCAAGTTGATCGGCCAGTTAACTTGATCACTCTAAACTGATCATTGCTGCTCATTGAGGAAAGGATTACAAATGAAGCGTAATGCATGGTATCACACAGTTTGGGATTGATTGGTTTACTTGGAGGCTTTGTCGTAGCTATTTCGATCTTAAATTCGGTCTTAATATAGAAAACTTAGCTATCTTAATGTAGGCTGGATTCATGTCATTCTAAATCAAAAGTAAACAGATGATTTAGTGCGTACGTGTCAAGTGTATTGGCTAGTTAAATTGACTATTCTAAACTGATCATTGCCGCTCACTGAACAAAGGTTTACAAATGAAGCATAATGCATGGCATCACACAGTTTGAGATAGACTAGATTACTTGTCGTAGCTATTTCGCTCTCAAATGGTTCCTCAATATATAAAATTGAGCTAGCTTAACTTCGGCGTTGGATTCGGAACTCTAAATCAAATGTTACAAACGATTTAGTGCGGACTTGTCTAGTTTATCGGCTAGTTAAATTGATCATTTTAAGATGATTATTGGTGGTCATTGAGAAAAGGTTTACAAATGAAGCATAATGCATGGCAGCACACAGGTTGAGATAGATTGAATTATTTGGAGGCTTTGTCGTAGCTATTTCGGTCCTAAATTTTTTCATAGTATAGAAAATTGAGCTAGATTAACATGGACGGTTGATTCATGTCATTCTGAACTCTAAATCAAAAGTTACAGATAATTTAGTACGGACATGTCAAGTTGATCAACCATTTAAAGTGATCATTCTAAACTGATCGTTAGTGTTCCAAGAGGAAAGGCTTATAAATGAAGCATAATGCATGGCATCACGCAGTTTGGGATAGTTCGGATTACTTGGAGGCTTTGTTGTAGCTATTTTGTTCTTAAATTTGGTCTTAATATTGAATATTGAGCTAACTTAACGTGGGCGGTTGATTCATGTCATTCTGAACTCTAAATCAAAAGTGATAGACAATTTAGTACGGACATGTCAAGTTGATCAACCACTTAAAGTGATCATTCTAAACTGATCGTTAGTGTTCCTTGAGCAAAGGCTTACAAATGAAGTATAATGCATGGCATCACACAGTTTAGGATAGATTGGATTACTTGGAGGCTTTGTTTTAGCTATTGCGGTCTTAATTTTTTCCTCAATATAGAAAATTGAGCTAGCTTAGCGTGGGAGTTGGATTCGTGTCATTTGGAACTCTAAATCAAATGTTACACACAATTTAATGAGGACATGTCAAGTTTATTGGGAAGTTAAATTGATCATTCTAAATTGATCATTGGTGGACATTGAGCAAAGGTTTACAAATGAAACATAATCCATGGCAGCACATGGTTTGAGATTTATTAGACTACTTGGCGGCTTTGTTGTAGCTATTTTGGTCCTAAATTTTTCACAATATAGAAAATTGAGCTAGCTTAAAGTGGGTTTTGGATTCGTGTCATTCTGAACTCTTAATCAAAAGTTTTAGACGATTTAGGGGATACATGTCAACTCTATCGGCTAGTTAAATATCACATTCTAAACTGATCATTCGTGCTCACTGAACAAATATTTACAAATGAAGCATAATTCATAGCATCATGCACTTTGAGATAGATTGCATTACTTGGAGGCTTTGTCGTAGCTATTTCTTTCTTAAATTTTGCCTCAATATAGAAAATTGAGCTAGCTTAATGTGGGCATTTTATTCATGTCATTCGGAACTATAATTCCAAGGTTACACACGATTTAATGCGGACATGTCAAGTTTATCGGCTAGTTAAATTGATCATTCTAAAATGATCATTGGTGGTCATTGAGCAAAGGTTTACAAATGAAGCATAATGCATGGCAGTACACAGTTTGATATATATTATATTACTTGCAGCTTTGTCTTAGCTATTTTGGTCCTAAATTTATCACAATATAGAAAATTGAGCTATATTAACGTGGGCATTGGATTCGTGTCATTCTGAACTCTAAATAAAAAGTTACGCACGATTTAGTGTGGACAGGTCAAGTTGATCGTACAGTTAGACTGATCATTCTAATCTGATCATCAATGCTCATTGAGGAATGGCGTACAAATGAAGCATAATGCATGGTATCACGCAGTTTGGGATACATTGGATTACTTGGAGGCTTTTTCGTAGTTGTTTTGGTCTTAAATTTTGTCACAATTTAGAAGATATAGCTAGCTTAACATGGGCATTGGATTCGTGTCATATGAACTCTAAACCAAAAGTAGAGAAGATTTAGTGTAGACATATCAAGTTGATCGGCCATTTAATTTGATCACTCTAAACTGATCGATACTGCTCATTGAGCAAAGGTTTACAAATGAAGCATAATGCATGGTATCACGCGGTTTGGGATTGATTGTATTACTTAGAGGTTTTATCGTAGCTATTTTGGTCTTAAATTTTGTCTTAATATAGAAAATTGATCTAGCTTAACGTGGGCATTAGATTCGTGTCATTCGTAACTCTAAATTAAAAGTTATAGATGATTTAGTGCATACAGGTCAAGTGTATCGGCTAGTTAAATTGATCATTCTAAACTGGTCATTAGTGCTCACTGAGCAAAGGTTTACAAATGAATCATAGTGCATGGCATCACACAGTATGGAATATATGGGATTACTTGGAGGCTTTTCGTAGCTATTTCGATCTTAAATTTGCCCCAATTTAAAAAATTGAGCTAGTTTAACGTGGGTGTTGGATTCGTATAATTTGGATCTCTAAATCAAAACTTACGCACGATTCAGTGTGGACATGTCAAGTTTATCTACTACTTAAATTGATCATTCTAAAATGATCATTGGTGGTTATTGAGCAAAGGTTTACAAATGAAGTAATTAACATGGCAGCACACAGTTTGAGATATATGAGATTACTTGGCGGCTTTGTCATAGCTGTTTTGGTCTTAAGTTTTTCACAATATATAAAATTGAGCTAGCTTAACGTGGGCGTTGGATTCATGTCATTCAGAACTCTAACTCAAAAGTTACGGAGGATTTAGTGCAGACATCTCAAGTTGATCGGCTTGTTAAATTGATCATTCTAAACTGATCATTGATGCTCATTGAGCAATGGTTTAGAAATGAAGCATAATGAATGCATGACATCATGCAGTTTGGGATACATTGGATTACTTGGAGGGTTTGTCACAGCTCTTCTAGTCTCAATTGTTGTCAAAGTATAGAATCTGGAGGTAGGTTAACATAGGCATTGGATTTGTGTCATTCTAAACTCTAAATCAAAAGTTACGAATGATTTGGTGCAGACATGTCAAGTTGATCGGCCAATTAAAATGATCATTCTAAACTGATCATTGGTGCTCCTTATGTAAAGGCTTATAAATGAAGTATACTAAATGGCATCACACTGTTTGTTATGCATTGGATTACTTGGAGGCTTTATCTTAGCTCTTTCATTCTCAAATGTTTTCATAATATATAAAATTTATCTAGCTTAACGTGGGTGCGGATCCGTATCATTCCGAACTCTAAATCAAAAGTAACAAACGATTTAGTGTGGAAATGTCAAGTTTTCGGCCAGTTAAAATGATCATTGAAAACTAATCATTGGTGGTCCTATAGTAGGGGCTTATAAATGAAGCATAATGGATGGAATCACGCAGTTTGTGATACATTGGATTACTTTGAGACGTCTCCGTAGCTCTCTCAGCCTCAAATGTTGTAACAATATGAAAAATTGAGCTAGCTTGATGTGGGCGTTGGATTCATGTCATTACGAGCTCTAAATTAAAATCTAAAGAGGATAAGTCTAGCAAAGATTACAAGCCTTTCACTAAACCTACGGTTGAAGATTCAAAACTTAAGAGAATGGATATGTGTAGCACAAAAACTAGGGAAATTCAGTGTTTTAAGTGTAAGGGCTTTGGTCACTACTCTAGGAAATGTACCAATAAGAGAACCACAGTTATTACGGCTAATGGTGTGGTAGAATCAGAGGATGACCATTCGGATGCTGAGTCCTTGGAAGAAAATGTAGACATGCCCCATTCTGGACAACTCTTAGTCACTAGGAGAACTCTACACTTACAAACTAGGACCAAAAAGAATGAGCAAAGAGAGAACCTATTCCCCACTTGCTGTTTAGTTAAGAGTAAGGTCTGTAGCTTAGTGATAGATGGAGGTAGCTGTCCCAATGTAGCTAGTGAGATTATAGTAGAGAAGTGAGGATTTGAGATTATTAAGAGGTCTAAACCCTATAAGTTGCAATGGCTTTATGATGAGGGTGATCTAGAAGTAGAGAAGCAGGTCCTAGTTCCTTTGTCCATAAGCAAATATGAAGATGAGGTTGTGTGAAGTTTTACCCATGGATGCTGGTCACATCTTGTTAGGTAGACCTTGGCAATCAGATAGAAGGGTTATTCATGATGGGTTTACTAATAGGTACTCATTTGAATTTTAGGGAAAGAAACATATTTTAGTACCTTTATCCCCACAAGAGATCCATTTAGATCAGATAGCTTTAAATAGAAACAAAACCCAATTTGAACCACAAAGCAAATCCCATGCCGACGACACCGCCAAACCGCAAACCAATCAACCAGCCAAACAACCGACTAATCTTATGATTAAGTCCAACCCAGGGAGTAACTTACCACACCTACTCTCTGTGCTCAAAGAATGCTTTCATACTAACCAATCTATGCAGGACATTCCTAGCAAAATTCAACCTCCTTTGCAAGAATATAATGATGTGTTTCCGGAGGAGCAACCGCAAAGTTTACCACCAATCCGAGGAATTGAGCACCAAATTGACTTTATACCAAGAGCATCTCTTCCCAATAAGCCAGAATACAGAACCGACCCCCTGGAGACCAAGGAGGTTCAACAGCAAGTCACTGAACTCATGGAGAAAGGACATATCCGCGAAAGTATGAGCCCATGTGCTGTTCCTGTTTTGCTTGTCCCAAAAAAGGATGGAAGCTGGAGAATGTGTGTTGATTGCAGAGCCATCAACAATATCACTGTAAAGTATCACCATCGTATAACTAGATTAGATGATATGTTAGATGAATTTCATGGTTCTAGCATCTTCTCTAAGGTAGATCTTAAGAGTCGTTATCACCAAATTAGGATGAAAGAAGGTGATGACTGGAAAACTGCATTTAAAACTAAACAAGGTTTATATGAGTGGTTAGTAATGCCATTTTGCTTGACAAATGCACCTATTACCTTCATGAGATTGATGAACCATGTCCTTAGGGAATTCATAGCTCATTTTGTGGTAGTATACATTGATGACATTCTAGTTTTTAGCCGAACCTTAGATTATCTTGTAGAACACCTCAGAAAGGTATTTGAAGTGCTTAGAAAGGAAACCTTGTATGCCAATCTTAAGAATTGTACTTTTGGAACAGATTACCTTGCCTTCGTAGGTTTTGTTATGAGTACAGAAGGTATTAAGGTGGATGAGGAAAAGATAAAAGCGATTAAGGAGTGGCCGAGTCCAAAGAATGTTGGGGAAGTAAGGAGCTTCCATGGCCTAGCTGGGTTTTACCGGAGATTTGTTATGGACTTTAGCACTATAGCAGTTCCACTCACTGAGGTTATCAAAACGAATGTGGGATTTAAGTTGGAGCAGATGCAAGAGGAGGCATTCCAAACCTTGAAAGACAAGCTCACACACTCCCCGGTGCTATCTCTTCCTAACTTTGATAAAACTTTTGAAATTGAATCTGATGCCTCAAGAGTTGGTATTGGTGCTGTTCTTATGCGGGAAAGGAAGCCCATAGCCTACTTTAGTGAGAAACTTTGAGGGGCCACACTCAATTACCCAACCTTTGACAAAAAAACTATATGCGCTTGTGGGGGCCTTGCAAACATGACAACATTATCTTTGGCCCAAGGAGTTTGTCATCCATACCGAACCATGAGTCACTCAAACATCTAAAAGGGCAACAAAAGCTAAACAAAAGACATGCTAGGTGAGTCGAATTCATTGAGACCTTCCCATATGTGATCAAAATACAAGAAAGGTAAAGAGAATGTAGTAGCCGATGCTCTTTCTCAAAGGTATGTGCTCTTGAACTCTTTAGAAGTTAGACTGCTAGGGTTTGAGAAAATAAAAACGTTATATGCTACTGATGCTGATTTTCAGGATATTTATGCTCCTTGTGAGAAGTTTGGTACTGGAAAATACTTTAAGAGTAAAGGCTTCTTGTTTTATGATAATTGGTTATGTGTACCTAACTCCTCTTTGCGAGACTTGTTTGTTAAAGAAGCACATTCAGGTGGTCTTATGGGTCACTTTGGCGTGGCAAATACATTAAATGTATTGCAGGAACACTTCTTTTGGCCACGCATGAGGAGTGATGTTGAGAAAGCTTGCCAAAGATGTGTAACTTGCAAGCAAGCCAAATCAACAATCCAAAAGCACGGTTTGTATACCCCTTTTCCTATACCTTTGCACCCTTTGCATGATATTTCTATGGATTTTGTTGTTGGATTGCCTAGAACTAAGACTGGAAAGGATTATGTGTTTGTTGTAATTGATAGGTTTTCCAAAATGGCTTGCTTTATTCCTTGTCATAAGACGGATGATGCCGTTAATATTGCCGGATTATTCTTTAAGGAGATAGTTAGACTTCATGGCATGCCTAGTACCATAGCATCAGATGAGACAGTAAGTTCCTTAGTTACTTTTTGAAAACACTTTGGTCTAAGTTTGGAACAAAGCTTTGTTTGTCCACAACTTGTCACCCGTAATCGGATGGTCAAACTGAAGTAGTTAATAGAATCTTGTCTACTTTGTTAAGAGCTTTTATTAAAAAGAGTCTTAGGAACTGGGAAGAATGCTTGCCTTATGATAAATTCGCATATAATAATGCTAGGCATACTGCTTCTAAGTACTCACCATTCGAAATTGTTTATGGGTTCAATCCCATCTCTCCTTTCGATCTAATGCCGTTACCTTTGAGAGAAAGGACAAGCCTTGATGGAAAGAAAAAGGCTGAGATAGTTAAAAAAATTCATGAGAAGGCTCGGCTGAATATTGAAAATAAGACTAAGATGTATGCTCAACAAGCCAATAAAGGTCGAAAGGAGTTAGCATTTGAGGAAGGAGACATGGATTGGATCCATTTGCGCAAAGATAGATTTCCGAGTAAAAGGAAATCCAAGCTAATGCCTAGAATTTATGGCCCATTCAAAGTCATCAAGAAGATCAATGACAATGCCTACTATTTGGATCTTCAAGGTAAGTACCAAGTGAGTTCAAGCTTCAATATTACTGATTTGGTTCCATATTTTGCAGATGAAACAGATTTGAGGTCACATCTTTCTCAACTGGGGGAGGATGATGTGAGCATGGCCAGCAAGGAACCACAACCTAAGGAACAGCTTGAACCAGAGGAGGAAGAAGCCACTAAAGATGCTAAGGAGAAGCTATAACCCGCGGATATTGGAGATGAAAGCCTACAAATCTTCAATGGCCCCATTACCCGATCCAAGCAAGCCAAACTTAAGATAACACTATAACACCTTCTCAACACCATTCAGTCCAGTTTAGTGTGTTCTAATCCAACCACATTGGTTGTGATTCAAGCCACCTAAACCTCACCAATAGAGGTGCCTTGGATTGTACTTGTTTTCCCTATTCATAGTTTTGTCCCAATGGGTTTTCTAAGATAGGTTTTTAATGAGGCAACCCCAAGGTACTTTACAACAGCCTCTTGGTGAGTCAAGACCCATTCTATCTCATCATCCACGAAATAATAGAGGAAGAATCAAGTCAAAACATTATTTACTTCTTAGTCTTTATCTTAGTTGTCTTTGTAATTCCCTAAGTATTTCCTTTAATGTTTTGGTAGAATTTTAGGAGTTATTTTCAATTTCCTAGACAGTAATGTACTCTCTTGTATCCTTCTTTCTGAATCATCAAATATTTTAATAGCAAATCTCATTCTTAAACTCGTTTGATCATCCTCTTGAATAAGAATTTTAGAACACTTTCTCATTCCTGTCAAGAGTCGAAAGTCTAAGGAGTCTTCATCACCCTTGTAAGTTTCAATTCGATTCACCCCTTGCCCAATGGGCCTGGCCTTTTTCATTCACACAGAGCAAGCAGATAGTCCAGATTTTTAACCATCCTTGAGAAGTATCATCAATTTCCCCTTGTTCTCGGATCCATCCACTTAAGAGTTAAGAACTCTAAATCAAAAGTTACGGACGATTTACTACGGACATGTCAAGTTGAACGACCTGTTAAAATGATCATTCTAAAATTATCTTTGGTGCTCCTTGAGTAAAGGCTTATAAATGAACCATAACGCATGGTATAATGGAATTTGGGATACAGTGGATTACTTGGAAGTTTTGTAGTAGCTCTTTTAGTCTCAAATGTTGTCACAATATGAAAAATTGAGATAGCTTAACATGGGTGTTAGCCTCATGTCATTTTGAAATCAAAATCCAAAGTTAAAGACGATTTAGTGCGGACATGCCAAGTTGACTTAAAATGATCATTATAAAATGATCATCGGTGTTGCTTTAGTAAAGGCTTATAAATGAAGCATAACGCATGACAGAACGCAGTTTGGGATAGATTGGATTACTTAGAGGCTTTGTCATAGCAATTTTTGTCACAAGTATACAAAATTGAGATAGCTTAACGTGAGCATTGGATTCGTGTGATTTTGAATTCTAAATCAAAAGTTACGGACAATTTAGTGTGGATATGTCAAGTGTATCGGCCATTTAAAAAGATCATTCTAAATTGATCATTGTTGCTTATTGAGTAAAGGCTTATAAATAAAGTATAATGCATGGCATCACGAAGTTTTAAGATACATTGGATTACTGGAGGCTTTGTCATAGCTCTTTCAGTCTCAAATGTTGTCACAATATAGAAAATTGAGCTAGCTTAAGATGGGCGTTTGATTCGTGTCATTCTGAAATCTAAATCAAGAGTTATGGACGATATAGTTCGCACATGTCAATTCGATCAGCCAGTTATAATTATCATTCTAAAATGATCATTGGTACTCCTTGAGTAAAGACATGTAAATGAAGCATAACGAATGGCATCACGCAGTTTGGGATAGATTGGATTACTTGGATGCTTTTTTGTATGTATTCCAGTCTTAAATTTTGTAACAATATGGAAAATTTAGCTAGCTTAACGTGGGTGTTGGACTCACGTCATTTTCAGCTCTAAATCAAAAGTTAAAGATGATTTAGTGCGGACATGTCAAGTTGATCATCTAGTTAAAATGATCATTCGAAACTGAATATTGGTGCTCCTGGAGTAAAGGCTTATGAATGGAGTAAACTTTGTCATAGCTATTTTCGTTTTAAAATTTATCTTAATATAGAAAATTGGGCTAGTTTAACGTGGGCGTTTACATTAGTGTATTCTAAACCCAAAATCAAAAATTACAGAAGATTTATTGTGGACATGTCAATTGTATCAACAAGTTAAATTGATCATTCTAAATTGATCAATGGTGCTCACTTAACAAAGGTTTACAAAAGAAGCATAATGCATTGCATCACGGAGTTTGGGATAGATTTGATTACTTGGAGGCTTTGTCGTAGCTATTTCCCTCTTTAATTTTCTTAGTATAGATAATTAAACTACTTTAATGTGGGTGTTGGATTCGTGTATTCTGAACCCTAAATCTAAAGTTATACACAATTAAGTGCGTACATGTCAAGTGTATCGTCTAGTTAAATTGATCACTCTAAACTGATCATTGGTGCTCACTAAACAAAGGTTTACATATAAACATAATGCATGGCCTCACGCAGTTTGGGATAGATTGGATTACTTGGAGGCCTTTTGTAGCTATTTTTGTCTTATATTTTGTCCCAATTTAGAAAACTGAGATAGCTTTATGTGGGCATTAGATTCGCTTTATTCGGAACTCTAAATAAAAAATTATGCTCCATTTAGTGCTGCCATCTAGAGTTTATCGGCTAGGTAAATTGATCATTCTAAACCGATCATTGATGCTCGTTGAACAAAGGTTTACAAATGAAGCATAATGCATGGCACCACGCAGTTGGGATAGATTAGATTACTTGGAGGGTTTATTGTAGCTATTTCCATCTTAAATTTTGTCTTAATATGGAAAATTGAGCTAGCTTAACGTTGGTGTTGGATTCATGTATTCTAAACCCTAAATTAAAACTTACAGACAATTTAGTGCATACATCTCAAGTGTATTGGCTAGTTAAACTGATAATTCTAAACTGATCATTCGTGCTCACTGAAAAAATGTTTATAAATGAAGCATGGTGCATGGCATCGCACAGTTTGGGATAGATTGGATTACTTGGAGGCTTTGTTGTAGCTATTTCCGTTATAAATTTTGTCTTAGAATAGAAAATTGAGCTAGCTAAACGTGGGCGTTAGATTTGTGTATTCTAAACCCTAAATCAAAAGTTACAGACAATTTAGTCTTTACATGTAGAGTGTATCACCTAGTTAAATTGATCATTCTCAATTGATCATTGGTGCTCACTGAACAAAAATTTACAAATGAAGCATGATGCATGGCATCACACAGTTTGGGATAGATTGGGTTACTTGGAGGCTTTGTCTAGCTGTTTCCATCTTTAATATTTTCTTAATAAAGAAAATTGAGCTAGCTTAACGTGGGCGTTGGATTCGCTTTATTCAGAATTCTAAATCAAAAGTTACGCACGATTCAATGCGGACATGTCAATTTTATCGTCTAGTTAAATTGATACTTCTAAAATGATCATTGGTGCTCATTGGGCTAAGGTTACAAATAAAGCATAATGCATGGCACCATTCAGTTTGAGATAGATTGGATTAGATGTAGGCTTTTTCTTAGCTATTTCAGTCCTAAATTTTTTGACTATATAGAAGATTGAGATAGCTTCACGTGGGCGGTGGATTCATGTCATTTTGAATTCTAAATCAAAAGTTACACACGATTTAGTGCATACATGTCAAGTGTATCAGCTAGTTAAATTGATTATTCTACACTAATCATCGGTAATTGCTGAGCAAAGGTTTACAAATGAAGCATAATGTATGGAATCACGTAGTTCCGGATAGATTGGTCTACTTGGAGGCTTTTTTGTAGCTATTTTGGTCTTAAATTTAGTCTCAATATAGAAAATTGAGCTAACTTTACGTGAGCGTTTGATTCGCATTATTCATAACTTTAAATCAAAAGTTACACACGTTTCAGTGCAGACATCTTAAGTTTATCAGCCAGTTAAATTGATCCGTCTAAAATGATCATTGGTGCTCATTGGGCAAAGGTTTACAAATGAAGCATAATGCATGGCATCACACAGTTCGGGATAGATTGGATTACTTTGAAGCCTTTTAGTAGCTATTTTTGTCTTTGAATTTGTCCCAATATTGAAAATTGAGCTTGGTTAATGTGTGAATTGGATTCGCTTCATTCGGAACTCTAAATCAATAGTTACGCGCGAATTAGTGCGGACATGTCAAGTTTATCGGATAGTTAAATTGATCATTCTATACTGATCAGTCATGCTCGTTGAGCAAGGGTTTACAAATGAAGCATAATTGATGACATCACGCATTTTATGATAGATTGGATTACTTGGAGGCTTTTTCGTAGCTATTTCCGTTTTAAATTTTGTATTAATATAGAAAATGGAGATAGCTTAACGTGGGCATTGGATTCTTGTACTATGAACTCTAAATCAAAACTTACAGACAATCTAGTTCGTCCATGTCAAGTGTATTAGCTAGTTAAATTGATCATTCTAAACTGATCATTGGTGCTCATTGAACAAAGGTCTATAAATGAAGCATAATGCATGGCATCACGAACTTTGCGATAGATTGGATTACTTGAAAGCTTTTTCATAGCTATTTTGGTCTTAGAATTTTTCCCAATATAGAAAATTGAGCTATTTTAACGTGGGCGTTGGATTCGATTTATGTAATGTGGACTTATCAATTTTATCGACTAGTTAAATTGATCTGTCTAAAATGATCATTGGTGCTCATTGGGCAATGGCTTACAAATGAACCATAATGTATGGCATAACGCATTTCGGGATAGATTGGATTACTTGGAAGCTTTTTCATAGCTATTGTGGTCTTAGAATTTGATCCAATATAGAAAATTGAGCTACCTTAACGGGGGCATTTGATTCGCATCATTTGGAACTCTAAGTCAAACGTTACACACGTTTTAGTGCGGACATCTTAAGTTTATCAGCCAGTTAAATTGATCCGTCTAAAATGATCATTGGTGCTCATTGGGCAAATGCATACAAATGAAGCATAAATCATGGCATCAAGCATTTTGGGATGGATTGGATTACTTTGAAGCTTTTTCGTAGCTATTTCGGTCTTAGAATTTGTCCCAATATAGAAAATTGAGCTTGCTTAATGTGGGAATTGGATTCGCTTCATTCGGAACTTTAAATCAATAGTTATGCGCGATTTAGTGCGGACATGTCAATTTTATTGGCTAGTTAAATTGATCATTCTAAAATGATCGTTGGTGCTCATTGAGCAAAGGTTTACAAATGAAACATAATTCATGGCATCACGCAGTTCAGGATAGACTGGATTACATGTAAGCTTTATCGTAGCTATTTCGGTCTTAAATTTTGTCACAATATAGAAAATTGAGGTAGCTTAATGGGTGCACTGGATTTGTGTCGTTCTAAACTCTAAATCAAAAGTTACGGACGATTTAATGCGTACATCTTAAGTTTGGCGGCTAGTTAAATTGATCATTCTAAACCGATCATTCATGCTTGTTGAGCAAAGGTTTACAAACAATGTGTACATCATAATGCATGGCATCACGCAGTTTATGATAGATTGGATTAATTGGAAGCTTTTTCGTAGCTATTTCCGTCTTAAATTTTGTCCTAATATAGAAAATTGAGCTAGATTAACGTGGGAATTGGATTCGTCTATTATGAACTCTAAACCAAAAGTTACAGAAAATTTAGTTCATACATGTAAAGTGTATCTACTAGTTAAATTGATCATTCTAAACTGATCACTGGTGCTCATTGAACAAAGGTTTACAAATGAAACATAATGCATGGCATCACGCAGTTCGGGATAGATTAGACTAATTGGAAGCTTTTTTGTAGCTATTTTGGTCTTAGAATTTGTCCCAATATAGAAACTTGAGGTAGCTTAACGTGGACATTTGATTTGTGTCATTCGGAAGTGTAAATCAAAAGTTATGCACGTCTTAGTGCGGACATCTTAAGTTTATCGGCCAGTTAAATTGATCCATATAAAATGATCATTGGTGCTCATTGGGCAAAGGCTTACAAATGAAGCATTATGCAATGTATCAGGCAGTTTGGGATAGATTGTATTACTTGGAGGCTTTATCATAGCTATTTCGGTTTTGATTTTTTTCACAATATAGAAAATTGAGCTAGCATAATGGGGGCATTGGATTCGTGCCGTTCTGAACTCTAAATCAAAAGTTACGGACGATTTAGTACGGACATCTTAAGTTTATCGGCTAGTTAAATTGATCATTCTAAACCAATGATTCATGCTCATTGAGCAAGGTTTACAAATGAAGCATAATGCATGGCATCACGCAGTTTATGATAGATTGGATTACTTGGAGGCTTTATCGTAGCTATTTCCCTCTTAAATTTTTTCTTAATACAGAAAATTGAGCTAGCCTAACGTGGGCATTCGATTCGTGTATTATGAACTCCAAATCAAAAGTTATATACGATTTAGTGTGTACATCTCAAATGTATCAGCTAGTTACATTGATCAGTCTCAACTGATCGTTGGTGAACAAAGGTTTACAAATGAAGCATAATGCATAGCATCACCTAGTTTGGGATATATTGGATTACTTGGAAACTTTTTCGTAGCTATTTCGGTCATTGAATTTGTCCCAATATAGAAAATTAAGATAGCTAAGCGTGGGTGTCTTATTCGCGTCATTGGGAACTCTAAGTCAAAAGTTACACACGTTTAAGTGTGGGCTTCTTAAGTTTATCAGCCACTAAAATTGATCCGCCTAAAATTATCATTGGTGCTCATTGGGCAAAGGCTTACAAATGAACTATAATGCATCGCATCACGAAATTTGGGATAGATTGGATTATTGTAAAGCTTCTTCGTAGCTATTTCGGTTTTACAATTTGTCCCATTATTGAAAATTGAGGTTGCTTAACGTGGGAATTGGATTCGCTTCATTCGGAACTCTAAATCAATAGTTAGGCACGATTTAGTGCGGACATGTCAAGTGTAACGGCTAGTTAAATTGATCATTCTAAAAATGATCATTGGTGCCCATTGAGAAAAGGTTTAAAAATGAAGCATAATGCATACTATCTCGCATTTTGGGTAAGATTGTATTACTTGGAGGCTTTATCGTAGCTATTTCGGTATTAAATTTTTTCACAATGTAGAAAATTGAGCTAGCTTAATGGGGGCATTGGATTCGTGTCGTTCTGAACTGTAAATCAAAAGTTACGGACGATTTAGGGGGTACATCTTAAGTTTGTCGGCTAGTTAAATTGATCATTCTAAACCGATCATTCATGCTCGTTGAGCAAAGGTTTACGAACGAAGCATAATGCATGGCATCACGCAGTTTATGATAGATTGGATTACTTGGAGGCGTTTTCGTAGCTATTTCCGTCTTAAATTTTGTCTTAATATAGAAAATTGAGCTAGCTTAATGTGGGCATTGGATTCGTGTATTATGAACTCTAAATCAAAAGTTACCGATCATTTAGTGCGTACATGTAAAGTGTATCAGCTAGTTAAATTGATCATTCTAAACTGATCATTGGTGCTCATTGAACAAAGGTTTACAAATGAAACATAATGCATGGCATCACACAGTTTGGGATAGATTGGATTACTTGGAAGCTTTTTCGTAGCTATTTCGGTCTTAGAATTTGTCCCAATATTGAAAACTGAGCTAGCTTAAGGTGGGCGTTTGATTCGTTTCATTCAGAACTCTACATCAAAAGTCATGCACGTCTTAGTGCGGACATCTTAGGTTTATCGGCCAGATAAATTGATCTGTCTAAAATGATCATTGGTTTTCATTGGGCAAAGGCTTACAAATGAAGCATAATGCAATGTATCACCCAGTTTGGGATAAATTGGATTACTTGGAGGATTTATCGTAGCTATTTCGGTCTTTAATTTTGTCTTAACATAGAAAATTGAACTTGATCATTATGACATGTCAAGTTTATCGGTTAGTTAAATTGATCATTATAAAATGATCATTGGCGCTCATTCAGCAAAGGTTTACAAATGAAGCATAATGCATGGCATCACGCAGTTCGGATAGATTGGATTACTTGTAGGCTTTATCGTAGCTATTTCATTCTTTAATTTTGGCATAATTTAGAAACTTTAGCTACTCTAACGTGGGCATTGGATTATTTATATTCTGAATTCCAAATCAAAAGTTACGGACGATTAAATGGGGACATCTCAAGTTTATCGCCTAGATAAACTGATCACTTTAAACCGATCATTATGCTCGTCGAACCCAGGTTTATAGATGAAGGATAATGCATGGCATCACGCAGTTTGGGATAGATTGGATTACCTGTAGGCTTCTTCGTAGCTATTTAAGTCATAAAATTTTCACAATATATAAAATTGAAATAGATTAACATAGTCGTATGATTCGTATGATTCTAAACTCTAAATCAAAAGTCTCGCACGATTTAGTTTGGATATTTCAAGTTTATCCATGTGTTTAATTGATCAGTGAAAAATGATCATTGGCGCTCATTGAGCAAAGGATTACAAATTAAGCATAATGCATGACATCACGCAGTTTTGGATAGATTGGATTACTTCTATGCTTTATCGTAGCTATTTCAGTCTTTAATTTTGTCACAATATAGAAAATTGAGCTACCTTGACATGGGCATTGGATTCGTGTCATTCTGAACTCTAAATCAAACGTTACGGACGATTTAGTGCAGACATATCAAGTTTATCGGCTAGATAAACTGATCATTCTAAACAAATCATTAATGCTCGTTGAGCAAAGGTTTACAAATGAAGCATGATGCATGGTATCATGCAGTTTGGGTTAGATTGGAGTACCTGGAGGCTTTATCGTAGGTATTTCAGTCTTTAATGTTGTCGCAATATAGAAAATTTAGTTAACGTGGGCATTGGATTAGTTTCATTCTTAACTTCAAATCAAAAGTTACGGACGATTTAGTGCGGACATCTCAAGTTTATCGGATAGATAAACCGATCATTATGCTCGCCGAACACATGTTTACAGATGAAGCATAATGCATGGCATCATACAGTTTGGGATAGATTGGATTACGTGTAGGCTTCTTCATAGCTATTTAAGTCATAAATTCACAATATAGAAAATTGAAATAGATTAACGTAGTCGTTGGATTTGTATGATTCTAAACTCTAAATAAAAAGTCTCCCGCGATTTAGTTCGGATATGTCAAGTTTATCGGTTAGTTAAATTGATCATTCTAAAATGATCATTGGCGCTCATTGAGCAAAGGTTTACAAATGAAGCATAATGCATTACATCACGTACTTTTGGATAGATTGGATTACTTCTACGCTATATCGTAGCTATTTCAGTATTTAATTTTGTCACAATGTAGAAAATTGAGCTAACTTCACGTGGGCATTGGATTAGTGTCATGGTGAACTCCAAATCAAAAGTTACGGACGATTTAGTGCAGACATATCAAGTTTATCGTCAAGATAAACGGATCATTCTAAACATATCATTATTGCTCGTTGAGCAAAGGTTTACAAATGAAGAATAATGCATGGTATCATGCAGTTTAGGTTAGATTGGATTACTTGTAGGCTTTATCGTAGCTATTGATGTTTTTACTTTTTGTCAAAATATAGAAAAAATAGCTACCTTAACGTTGGCATTGGATGATGTCATTCTGAACTGCAAATCAAGAGTTACAGATGATTTAGTGCGGACATCTCATCTTTATCGGCTAGAAAAATTGACCATTCTAAACCGATCATTGATGCTCGATGAGCAAAGGTTTACAAATGAAGCATATTGCATGGCATCACGCAGTTTGGGATAGATTGAAATACTTGGAGGCTTTGTCGGAGTTATTTCCGTCTTACATTTTGTCTTAATAGAAAATTGAGCTAGCTTAACGTGGGCGTTTAATTTGCATCATTCAGAACTCTAAATCAAAAGTATACGCATGTTTTAATGCGGACATGTCAAGTTTATTGTTTAGTTATATTGATCATTTTAAAATGATCATTGGTGCATGCAATGGACAAAGGTTTACAAATAAAGCATAATGCATGTCACCACACACTTTGAGATACACTGAATTACCTGTAGGCTTCTTCGTAGCTATTTCAGTCATAAATTTTTCACAGTATAGAAAATTGAGCTAGCTTAACATACTCGTTGGATTCGTGTCATTCTAAAGTTTTAGTCAAAAGTTATGCATGATTTAGTGCGGACATGTCAAGGTTATCAGTTTGTTAAATTGATCATTGGTGCTCATTGAGCAAAGGTTTACAAATGCAGCATAATGCATGGCATCACACAGTTCGGGATAGATTGGATTACATGTGGGCTTTATCGTAGTTATTTCAGTCCCTAATTTTGTCACAACATAGAAAATTGAGCTACCTTGGCGTAGGCATTGGATTCGCGTCATTTTGAACTCCAAATCAAAAGTTATGGACAATTTAGTGCGGACATCTCAAGTTTATCGGCTAGATAAACTGATCATTCTAAACCGATCATTGATGTTCGTTGAGCAAAGGTTTACAAATGAAGCATAATGCATGGTGTCACACAGTTTGGGTTAGATTGGATTACCTGGAGGCTTTATATTTGCTAATTCGGTCATAAATTTGGTCACAATATAGAAAATTTAGTTAGCTTAATATGGGCAATGGATTCATGTCATTCCGAACTCTAAGTCAAAAGTTACATCTCAAGTTCATCGGCTAGTTCAATTGATCATTCTAAACAGATCATTAATGCTCGTTGAGCAAAGGTTTACAAATGAACATAATGCGTGGCATCACGCAGTTTGGGATAGCTTGGATTATTTGGAGGCTTTGTCGTAGCTATTTCAGTCTTTAATTTTGTCACAATATAGAAAATTGAGCTACCTTAACACGGGCATTGCATTCATGTCATTCTGAACTCCAAATCCAAAATAAGGAACGATTTAGTGTGGATATCTCAAGTTGATCTGCTAGATAAACTGATCATTCTGAACCGATCATTGAAGCTCGTTGAGCAAAGTTTTATAAATGAAGTACAATGCAAGGCATCACGCATTTTGGGTTAGATTGCATTACTAGGAAACTTTATCATAGCTATTTCGGTCTTAAATTTTGTCACAATATAGAAAATTAAGTTAGTTTAATATGGGCATTGGATTCGTGTCATTCCGAACTCCAAATCAAAAGTTAAGGACGGTTTGGTGTGTACATCTCAAGTATATCAGCTCGTTAAACTGATCATTCTAAACTAATCATTGATGCTCGTTGAGCAAAGGTTTACAGAAAAAGCATAATGCATGGCATCACATAGTTTGGGATAAATTGGATTACTTGGAGGCTTTGTCATAGTTATTTCCATCTTAAATTTTGCCTTAACATAGAAAATTGAGCTAGCTTAATGTGGGCGATTGATTCACGTCATTCGGAACTCTGAATCAAAAGTTATGCGTGTTTTAGTGCGGCATGTCAAGTGTATCGGCTAATTAAATTGATCATTTTAAAATTATTATTGGTGCTCATTTGACAAAGGTTTACAAATGAAGCATAATGTGTGGTATCACACAGTTTTTGCTAGATTGGATTACTTGTAGGCTTCTTCGTAGCTCTTTCAGTCATAAATTTTTCACAATATAGAAAATTGTGCTAGCTTAACATATTTGTTGGATTCATGTCATTCAGAAGTCTAAATCAAAAGTTAGGCACGATTTATCGCGGATATGTCAAGTTTATCGGTTAGTTAATTTGATCATTCTAAAATGGTCATTGGCGCTCATTGTGCAAAGGTTTCCAAATGAAGCATAATGCATGGCATCACACAGTTTGGGATAGATAAGATTACTTGTAGGCTTTATCGTAGCTATTTCAGTCTTTAATTCTGACACAATATAGAAAATTGAGCTACCTTAACATAGGCACTGGATTTGTGTCATACTAAACTCCAAATGAAAAGTTACGGACGATTTGGTGAGGACATCTCAAGTTTATCGACAGGATAAATTGATCATTCTAAACCGATCATTGATAATCGTTGAGCAAAGGTTTACAAATGAAGTATAATGCTTGGCATTACATAGTTTGGGATAGATTGGATTATTTGGAGGATTTTTCGTAGATATTTCCGTTTTGAATTTTGTCTTAATATAGAAATTTAGCTAGCTTAATGTGGGCGTTTGACTCGCATAATTCAGAACTCTAAATCAAAAGTTATACACGTTTTAGTGCAGACATGTCAAGTTTATTGGCTAGTTAAATTCATCATTATAAAATGATCGTTGGTGTTCATTGATCAAAAGTTTACAAATGAAGCATAATAAATGACACCACGTAGTTTGAGATAGATTGGATTACATGTAGGCTTCTTCGTAGCTATCTCAATCATAAATTTTTCATAATATAGAAGATTGAGCTAGCTTAATGTAGTGGTTGGTTTCGTGTCATTCTGAACTCTTAGTCAAAAGTTACACACGATTTAGTGTGTACATGTCATGTTTGTCGGTTAGTTAAATTGATCATTCTAAAATGATCATTGGTGCTCACTGAGCAAAATTTTACAAATGAAGAATAATGCATGGCATCACGCTGTTTGGGATAGATTGGATTACTTGTAGGCTTTATTGTACCTATTGAGTTTTTTAATTTTTGTCAAAATATAGAAAAAATAGGTACCTTAACGTGGGCATTGAATTGTTGTCATTCTCAACTCCAAATCAAAAGTTACAGACGATGTAGAGCGGACATCTCATGTTTATCAGCTAGATAAATTGATCATTCTAAACGGATCATTAATGCTCGTTGAGCATAGGTTTACATATGAAACATAATGCATGGCATCACGCAGTTTGAGTTAGATTGGATTACTTCAATGGCTTTGTCATAGCAATTTCCGTCTTAAATTGCGTCTTAATATAGAAAATTGAGCTAGCTTAACGTGGCCCCTTGATTCGCATCATTCAGAACTCTAAGTCAAAAGTTACGCACGTTTTAGTGCGGACATGTCAAGTTTATCGGCTAGTTAAATTGATAATTTTAAAATGATCATTGGTGCTTATTGGACAAAGGTTTACAAATGAAGCATAATGCATGGAATCACGCACTTTGGGTTAGATTAGATTACTTGTAGGATTGTTCGTAGGTATTTCAGTCATACATTTTTCACAATATAGAAAGTTGAGCTAGCTTAACATAGTCGTTGGATTCGTGTCATTCTGAACTCTAAATCAAAAGTTACGCGTCATTTAGTGCGGAAATGTCAAGTTTATCGGTTAGTTAAATTGATCGTTCTAAAATGATCATTAGCGCTCATTGAGCAAGGGTTTACAAATGAAGCATAATGCATGGCATCACGCAGCTTGGGATAGCTTGGATTATTTGGAGGCTTTGTCGTAGCTATTTCAGTTTTTAATTTTGTCACAATATAGAAAATTGAGCTAACTTAACGTGGGCATTGGATTCATGTCATTCTGAACTCCAAATCAAACGTTACGGACGATTTAGTGCGGACATCTCAAGCTTATCTGCTAGATAAACTGATCATTCTGAACCAATAATTGAAGCTCATTGAGCAAATTTTTACAAATTAAACATAATGCAAGGCATCACACATTTTGGGTTAGATTGGATTACTTGGAAGCTTTATCGTAGTTATTTCGGTCTTAAATTTTGTCACAATATAGAAAATTGAGTTAGTTTAATATGGACATTGGATTCGTGTCATTCCGAACTTCAAATCAAAAGTTTAAGATTATTTAGTGCGTACATCTCAAGTATATCAGCTAGTTAAACTGATCATTCTAAACTGATCATTGATGCTCGTTGAGCAAAGGTTTATAGAAAAAGCATAATGCATGGCATCACATTGTTTGGGATAGATTGGATTACTTGGAGACTTTTTCGTAGTTATTTCTGTCTGAAATTTTGCCTTAATATAGAAAATTGAGCTAGTTTAACGTGGGCAATTGATTCGCGTCATTTGGAACTCTGAATCAAAAGTTACGCGCGTTTTAGTGTGGCATGTCAAGTGTATCCGCTAATTAAATTGATCATTTTAAAATGATCATTGGTGCTCATTGTACAAAGGTTTACAAATGAAGCATAATGCATGGTATCACATAGTTTTTGTTAGATTGAACTACTTGTAGGCTTCTTCGTAGCTATTTCTGTCATAAATTTTTCACAATATAGAAAATTGTGCTAGCTTAACGTAGTCGTTGGATTCGTGTCATTCAAAAGTCTAAATCAAAAGTTAGGCACAATTTAGTGCAGACATGTCAAGTTTATCGGTTAGTTAAATTGATAATTTTAAAATGATTATTGGCGCTCATTGAGCAAAGGTTTACAAATGAAGCATAATGCATTCCATCACCAAGTTTGGGATAGATTTGATTACTTGTAGGATTTATCATAGCTATTTGAGTCTTTAATTCTGTCACAATTTAAAAAATTGATCTACCTTAACGTAGGCATTGGATTTGTGTCATTCTGAAATCCAAAAAAAAAGTTACGGACGATTTAGTAAGGATATCTCAAGTTTATCTTCTAGATAAACTCATCATTCTAAACCGATCATTGATGCTCGTTGAGCAAAGTTTTACGAATGAAGCATAATATAGGGCATCCCGCATTTTGGGTTAGATTGGATTACTTGGAAGCTTTATCGTAGCTATTTTGGTCTTAAATTTTGTCACAATATCGAAAATTGAGTTAGTTTAATATGGACATTGGATTCGTGTCATTCCGAACTCCAAATCAAAAGTTAAAGACGATTTAGTGCGTACATCTCAAGTATATCAACTAGTTAAACTGATCATTTTAAACTGATCATTGATGCTGGTTGAGCAAAGATTTACAAAAGAAGTATAATGCATGGCATCACATAGTTCGGGATAGATTGGATTACTTGGAGACTTTTCGTCGTTACTTCGGTCTGAAATTTTGCCTTAATATAGAAAATTGAGCTAGCTTAATGTGGGCGCTTGATTCGCGTCATTTGAAACTCTGAATCAAACGTTATGCGCGTTGAAGTGTGGCATGTCAAGTGTATCGGCTAATTAAATTGATCATTTTAAAATAATCATTGGTGCTCATTGGACAGAGGTTTACAAATGAAGCATAATGCATGGTATCACGGAGTTTTTGTTAGATTGGATTACTTGTAGGCTTCTTCGTAGCTATTTCAGTCATAAAATTTTCACAATATAGAAAATTGTGCTAGTTTAACGTAGTCGTTGGATTCGTGTCATTCTCAAGTCTAAATCAAAAGTTAGGCACGATTTAGTGCGGATATGTCAAGTTTATCGGTTATTTAAATTGATCATTTTAAAATGATCATTGGTGCTCATTGGACAAAGGTTTACAAATGAAGCATAATGCATGGAATCACGCAGTTTGGGTTAGATTAGATTACTTGTAGGATTCTTCGTAGGTATTTATGTCATAAATTTTTCACAATATAGAAAGTTGAGCTAGCTTAACATAATCGTTGGATTCGTGTCATTCTGAACTCTAAATCAAAAGTTACGCGTCATTTAGTGCGGAAATGTCAAGTTTATCGGTTAGTTAAATTGATCGTTCTAAAATGATCATTGGCGCTCATTGAGCAAAGGTTTACATATGAAGCACAATGCATGGCATCACACAATTGGGGATAGATTTGATTATTTGTAGGCTTTATTGTAGATATTTCAGTTTTTAATTTTGTCACAATATAGAAAATTGAGCTAACTTAACTTGGGCATTGGATTCATGTCATTCTGAACTCCAAATCAAAAGTTACTGACGATATAAAGCGGACATCTCAAGCTTATCTGCTAGATAAACTGATCATTCTGAACCGATCATTGAAGCTCATTGAGAAAAGTTTTACAAATGAAACATAATGCAAGGCACCACACATTTTGGGTTAGATTGGATTACTTGGAAGCTTTATCGCAGCTATTTCGGTCTTAAATTTTGTCACAATATCGAAAATTGAGTTAGTTTAATATGGACATTGGATTCGTGTCATTCCGGACTCCAAATCAAAAGTTAAAGACAATTTAGTGCGTACATCTCAAGTATATCAGCTAGTTAAACTGATCATTGATGCTAGTTGAGCAAAGATTTACGAAAGAAGCATAATGCATGGCATCACATAGTTCGAGATAGATTGGATTACTTGGAGACTTTTCGTCGTTATTTCCATCTTAAATTTTGCCTTAATATAGAAAATTGAGCTAGCTTAACGTGGGCGCTTGATTCGCGTCATTTGGAACTCTGAATCAAAATTTATGTGCGTTTTAGTGTGGCATGTCAAGTGTATCGGCTAATTGAATTGATCATTTTAAAATAATCATTGGTGCTCATTGGACAGAGGTTTACAAATGAAGCATAATGCATGGTATCACGCATTTTTTGTTAGATTGGATTACTTGTAAGCTTCTTCGTGGCTATTTCAGTTGTAAATTTTAACAATATAGAAAATTGTGCTAGTTTAACGTAGTCATTGGATTCGTGTCATTCCGAAGTCTAAATCAAAAGTTAGCACGATTTAGTGCGGACATGTCAAGTTTATCGGTTATTTAAATTGATCATTCTAAAATGATCATTGTCGCTCATGAGCAAAGGTTTAAAAATGAAGCATAATGCATGCCATCACGCAGTTTGGGATAGATTCGATTACTTTTAGGCTTTATTGTAGCTGTTTCAGTCTTTAATTCTGTCACAATATAGGAATTTGAGCTAACTGAACGTAGGCATTGGATTTGTGTCATTCTGTACTCCAAATAAAAAGTTACGGAAGATTTAGAAAGGATATCTCAAGTTTATCTGCTAGATAAACTGATCAGTTTAAACCGATCATTGATGCTCGTTGAGGAAAGTTTTACAAATAAAGCATAATGCAAGGCATCACGCATTTTGGGTTAGATTGGATTACTTGTAAGCTTTATCAGTCTTAAATTTTGGAACAATATAGAAAATTGAGTTAGTTTAATATGGGCATTGGATTTGTGTCATTCCGAACTCCAAATCAAAAGTTACAAACGATTTAGTGCGTAAATCTCAAGTTTGTCGGCTAATTAAACTGATCTTTCTGAACTGATCATTGATGCTCATTGAGCAAAGGTTTAGAAAAGAAGCATGATGCAGGGCATCACACAGTTTCGGATAGATTAGATTACTTGGAGGCTATGTAGTAGTTATTTCTGTCTTAATATAGAAAACTGAGCTAGCTTAACGTGGGCGATTGATTCGGATCATTCGGAAATCTAAATCAAAAGTTACACACGTTTTAATGAGGACATGTCAAGTTTATGGGCTAGTTAAATTGATCAATTTAAAATGATCATTGGTGCTTATTGGACAAAGGTTTATAAATGAAGCATACTGCATGGCACCATGGAGTTTGAGATAGATTGGATTACTTGTAGGCTTCTTCGTAGCTATTTCTGTCATTAATTTTTCACAATATAAAAAATTCAGCTAGCTTAACCTAGTTGTTGGATTCGTGTTATTCTAAACTCTAAATCAAAAGTTACGTATGATTTAGTGCAGATATGTCAAGTTTTATCGGTTAGTTAAATTGATCATTCTAAAATGATCATTGGCGCTCATTGAGGAAAGGTTTACAAATGAATCATAATGTATGGCATCACACAGTTTGGGATAGATAGGATTACTTGTAGGATTTATAGTAGCTATTTCAGTCTTTAAATTTGTCACAATATAGAAAAATGAGCTACCTTAACATGGGCATTCGATTAGTGCTGAACTCCAAATCAAAAGTTAAGGATGATTTAGGGCGGATATCTCAAGATTATCGGCTAGATAAACTGATCATTGTAAACTGATCATTGATGCATGTTGAGAAAAGGTTTACAAATAAAGCATAATGCATGGTATCATGCAGTTTGGGTTAGATTGGATTCCTTGGAGGCTTAATCGTAGCTATTTTAGTGTTAAATTTTGTCACAATATAGAAAGTTGAGTTAGCTTAATATGGGCATGGATTTGTGTCATTCCGAACTCTAAATCAAAACTTACGCACGATTTAGTGCGGACATGTCAAGTTTATCAGGTAGTAAAATTGTTCCGTCTAAAATGATTATTGGTGCTGATTGAGAAAAGGTTTACTAATGAAGCATACTGCATGGTATCACGCAGTTTGGATAGATTGGAATACTTAGAGGCTTTATCGTAGCTATTTCGGTAATAACTTTTGTCACAATCTAGAAAATTGAGCTAGTTTAACGTGGGAATTGGATTCGTTTATTATGGACTCTAAATCAAAAATTACACACGATTTAGTGCGTACATGTCAAGTGTATCAGCTAGTTAAATTGATCATTTTAAAACTGATCATTTGTGCTCATTGAACAAAGGTTTACAAATTAAGCATAATGCTTGGCATCACGAAGTTTGGGATAGATTGGACTAGTTGGAAACTTTTTGTTGCTATTTCGGACATAGAATTGTCCCAATATAGAAAATTGAGCTAGCTTTACGTGGGCGTTGGATTCACTTCATTCACAACTCTAAATCTAAAGTTACGCACGATTTAGTGCAGACGTCTCAAGTTTATCGGCCAGTTAAATTAATCCGTCTAAAATGATCATTGATGCTCATTGAGAAAAGGTTAACAAGTGAAGCATAATGCATGAAATCATGCAGTTTGGGTTAGATTGGATTACCGGGAGGCTTTTTCGTAGCTATTTTGGTATTAAATTTTTTCACAACGTAGAAAATTGAGTTAGCTCAATATGGGCATTGGATTTGTCTCATTTAAAACTACATAGAAAATTTAGTTAGCTTAACGTGGGTGTTGGATTCGTGTCATTCTGAACTCTAAATCAAAAGTTACAGACGATTTAGTGCATACATTTCAAGTGTATCGGCTAGTTAAGTTGATCATTCTAAACTGATTATTGGTGCTAACTGAGCAAATGTTTACAAATGAACCATAATGTATGGTATCGCGCAGTTTGGGATAGATTGGATTACTTGGAGGATTTGCCGTAGCAATTTTGGTCTTAATTTTTTTAACAATATAGAAAATAGAGTTAGCTAAACGTGGGCGTTGGATTCTTGTCATTCTGAACTCTAAATCAAAAGTAACGGACAATTTAGTGCAGACATGTCAAGTTGATTAGATAGTGATCCTTCTAAATTGATGATTCTGAACTGATCATGAGTGCAACTTGAGTAAAGGCTTATAAATGAAGCATAATGCATGGCATCACGAAGTTTGGATTACTTGAAGGCTTTGTGTTAGCTCTTTTAGTCTCAAATGTTTTCACAACAAAGAAAATTGAGCAGGTTCACATGGGCGTTGGATTCGTGTCATTTTGAACTCAAAATTAAAAGTTACGGAAGATTTAGTGCATACATGTCAAATTGATCGGCCTGTTAAAATGATTATTCTAAACTGATCATTGCTTCTCCATGAGTAAAGACTTTTAAAAGGAGCATAATGCATGTCATCACGCAGTTTGGGATACATTAGATTACTTGGAGGGTTTGTCGTAGCTCTTTCACTCTAAAATGTTGTCACAATATGGAAACTTGAGCTAGTTTAACGTGGGTATTATATTAATATTATTTTGAGCTCTAAATCAAAAGTTAAAGACTAATTACTGATGACATGTCAAGTTGATCTGCTAGTTAACATAATCATTCTAAACCGATCATTTTTGATCATTGAGTAAAGGCATATTGCATGGCACCACGTAGTTTGATATAGAATTGATTATTTGGAGCTTTTGTCATAGCTATTTTGGTCTTAAATTTAGTTACAATATAGAAATTTGAGCTAGCTTAACGTGGACATTGTATTCACTTTATTCAGGACTCTAAATCAAAAGTTACGCACGATTTAGTGCGGACATGTCAAGTTTATCGGCTAGGTAAATTGATACTTCAAAAATGATCATTGTAGCTCATTGGACAAAGGTTTAAAATGAAGCATAATGCATGGAATCACACAGTTTGGGATAGATTTGTCTTCTTAGAGGCTTTGTCATAGATATTTCGGTACTAAATTTTTTCACAATATAGAAACTTAAGATAGCTTCATGTGGGCATTGGATTCGTGTCATTCTGAATTCAAAATAAAAAGTTACACATGATTTAGTGCATACATGTCAAGCATATCAGCTAGTAAAATCGATCATTCAAACTGATCATTGGTGCTCACTGAGCAAAAGTTGACAAATGAAGGATAATGCATAGAATCACACAAGTTGGGATAGATTGGCCTACTTAGAGGCTTTTTGTAGGTATTTTGGTCTTAAATTTTGTTCCAATATAGAAAATCGAGCTAGCTTAACTTGGGCGTTCAACTCGCGTCATTCGGAACTCTATATCAAAAGTTACACACGTTTTAGTGCGAATATGTCAAGTTTATCGGCTAGTTAAATTGATCGTTTTAAAATGATTATTGGTGCTCATTGGAAAAGGTTTACAAATGAAGCATAATGCATGGCACCACGCAGTTTGAGATATATTTGATTAGTTGTAGCCTTCGTCGTAGGAATTTCAGTCATAAGTTTTTTAACAATATAGAAAATTGAACTAGCTTAACGTAGGCGTTGGACTCTTGTCATTTGGAACTCTAAATCAAAATTTACGCACGATGTAGTGCGGACATGTGAAGTTTATCAAATAGTTAAATTGATCATTCTAAAATGATCATTGTTGCTCATTTAGCAAAGGTTTAAAAAGGAAGCATAATGTATGGCATCACGCAATTTGAGATAGTTTGGCTTACTTGTACACTTTATCGTAGCTATTAAGTCTTAAATTTTGTCACAATATAGAAAATTGAGCTAGCTTAACATGGGCATTGGATTCGTGTCATTCTGAACTCTAAATAAAAAGTGACACACAATTTAGTGCAGACATGTCAAGTTTATCGGCTAGTTAAATTAATCACTCTTAAATGATCATTAGTGCTCATTGAGCAAAGGCTTACAAACGAAGTATAATGCATGGCATCACGCATGTATTATACTTCATTTGGGATATATTGGATTACAGGGACGCTTTATTGTAGCTATTTCGGTATTAAAATTTGTCACAATATAAAAATTTAGCAAGATTAATGTGGGCATTTGATTCGTGTCATTCTGAACTCTAAATCAAAAGTTACGGATGATTGAGTGCGGAAAGCTAAAGTTTATTGGCTAGTTAAATGTATCATTATAAATCGACCATTGATGCTCGTCGAGCAATGGTTTACAAATGAAGCAAAGTACATGGAATCACGCAGTTTGGGATAGATTGGATTACTTGGAGGCTTTGTCAGAGCTATTTGTGTCTTAAATTTTCTCTTACTATAGAAAATTGAGGTAGCTTAACATGGGCATTGGATATTGGTGTCATTCTAAACCCTAAATAAAAAGATACACACAATTTAGTGTGGACATGTCAAGTTTATCGGCTAGTTAAATTGATCACTCTAAAATGATCATTGGTGCTCATTGAGCAAAGGCTTACAAACGAAGTATAATGCATGGCATCACGCAGTTTGGGATAGATTGGATTACTAGGAAGCTTTATCGTAGCTATTTCGGTATTAAATTTTGTCGCAATATAAAAATTGAGCAAGCTTAATGTGGGCATTTGATTCGTGTCATTCTGAAATCTAAATCAAAAGTAATGGATGATTTAGTGCGGACAGCTAAAGTTTATTGGCTAGTTAAATGTATCATTCTAAACCGACCATTGATTACAAATGAAGCATACTAAATGGCATCACGCAGTTTGGGATAGGTTGGATTACTTGGAGGCTTTGTCAGAGCTACTTTCGTCTTAAAGTTTTTGGTAGTTTAACATGGGCGTTGGATATTCGTGTCATTCTGAACTCTAAATCAAAAGTTACGCACAATTTAGTGCGGACATGTCAAGTTTATCAGCTAGTTAAATTGATCATTTTAAAATGATCATTGGTGTTCTTTGGGCAAAAGTTTACAAATGAAGCATAATGCATCACATCACACAGCTTGGGATAGATTGGGTTAATTGGAGGCTTTGTCGTAGCTATTTTCGTCCTAAATTTTGTCTTAATATAGAAAATTGAGCTAACTTAACGTGTGCGTTGGATTCGTGTATTCAGAATTCTACATCAAAAGTTAAAGACGATTTAGTGCGTACATGTCAAGTGTATCGGCTAGTTAAATTAATCATTCTAATCTTATTATTGGTTCTCACTGAACAAAGGTTTACAAATGAAAGGTTTACAAATGAAGCATAATGCATGGCATTGGTCGGATTACTTGGAGGCTTTGTTGTATATATTTCAGGCATAAATTTTTTTCATAATATAAAAAATTGAACTATCTTAACGTAGGCGTTAGATTCGCGTCATTCTTAACTTTAAATCAAAAGTTACGCATGATTTAGTGTGGAAAAGTAAAGTTTATAGGCTAGTTATATTGATCATTCTAAAATGATCATTGCTGCTTATTGTGCAAAGGTTTTAAAAAGAAGCATAATGCATGACATGACAAAGTTTGGGATAGATTAGATTACTTGGAGGCATTATCGTAGCTATTTCAATCTTAAATATTTCATAATACAAAAAATTGAGTTCGCTTAATGTGGGCATTGGATTCGTGCCATTCTGAATTTTAAATCAAAAGTTACAAAAGATTTAGTGCGTACATCTCAATTTTATTGGCTAGTTAAATTTATCATTCAGAACCGATCATTGATGCTCATTGAACAAAGGTTTACAAATGAAGCATAGTGCATCGCATAACGCAGTTTGGGATAGATTGGATTGCTTGGAGGTTTTGTCGTAGTTATTTCCATCTTAAATTTGTCTTACTATAGAAAATTAAGCAAGCTTAATGTGGGCATTGGATTCGTGTATTCTGAACTCTAAATCAAAAGTTATAGGGTGTTTAGTACATGTCAAGTGTATCGGCTAGTTAAATTGATTATTCTAAACTGATCATTGGTGCTCATTGAACAAAGGTTTACAAATGAAGCATAATGCATGGCATCACGCATGTTGGTATAGGTTGGAATACTTGGAGGATTTGTCGTAGATATTTGCGTCTTAAATTTTGGCTTAAGATAGAAAATTGAGCTAGCTTAACTTTCGCATTTGATTCGTGTCATTCGGAACTCTAAATCAAAAGTTACGCACATTTTAGTGGGGACATGTCAAGCTTATTGGCTAGTTAAATTGATCTTTCTAAAATGATCATTGGTGCTCATTGAGCAACGGTTTACAAAAGAAGCATAATGAATGGCATCACGCTGTTCGGGATATATTGGATTATTTGGATGATTTATCGTAGCTATTTTGGTTTTAAATTTCGTCACAATATAGAAAACTGAGCTAGCTTAATGTGGGCATTGGATTCGTGTCTTTCAGAACTATAAATCAAACGTTACGGAAAATTTAGTGCGGCCAGCTCAAGTTTATTGGCTATTTAAATTTATCATTTTAAACCGATCATTGATGCTCATTGAGCAAAGGTTTAAAATGAAGCATAATGCATGGCATCACGCATTTTGGGTTATATTGGATTAGTTGAAGGCTTTGTCGTAGCTATTTTCGTCTTAAATTTAATCACAATATAGAAGATTGATCTACCTTAACCTGGGCATTGGATTCATGTTATTCTGAACTCTAAATCAAAAGTTACACACGATTTAGTGCGGACATGTCAAGTATATCAGCTAGTTAAATTGATCATTCTAAAAAGATTATAGGTGCTCACGAAGTTTGGGATAGATTGTATTACTTGGAGGCTTTATCATAGCTATTTCGGACTTACATTTTGTCACAATATAGAAAATTGAGGTAGCTTAATGTGGGCAATTGATTCTTGTCATTCTGAACTCTAAATCGAAAGTAACGGACAATTAGTGTGGACATCTCAAGTTTATCAGCCAGTTCTAGTTAAATTGATCATTCTAAAATGATCATTGGTGCTCATTGAGCAAAGGTTTACAAATGAAGCATAATGCATGACATGAGGCAGTTTGGGATAGATTGGATTACTTGGAGGCTTTATTAGCTATTTTTGAATTAAATTTTGTCACAATATAGAAAATTGAGCTAGTTTAATGGGGGTATTGGATTCGTATCATTCGTAACTCTAAATCAAAAGTTACAGACATCTAAAGTTCATCCTACTTAAATTGATCATTCTAAGCCGATCATTGATGAAGCATAATGCATGACACCACGCAATTTCAGATAGATTGGATTACTTGTAGGCTTTTTTGTAGCGATTTTGGTCCTAAAGTTTTTAACAATTTATAAAATTGAGTTAGCTTAACATGGGCATAATTCGCATCATTAGGAACTCTAAATCAAAAATTACGCACGATTTAGTGCGGACATGTCAAGTTTATCGGCTAGTTAAATTGATCATTTTAAAATGATCATTGGTGCTCATCGAGCAACGGTTTATATATCAATCATAATGAATGACACCACGCAGTTTGGGATAGATTGAATCACGTATATGCTTTGTCGTAGCTATTTCCGTCATAAATTTTGTCTTAATATAGAAAATTGAGCTAGTTTAAGGTGTGCGTTGGATTCGTGTATTGTGAACTCTAAATCAAAAGTTATAGACGATTTAGTGCGTACATCAAGTGTATCGGCTAGTTAAATTGATCATTACAAACTTATCATTGGTGCTCACTGAACAAAGGTTAACAAATGAAGAATAATGCATGGCATCACACAGTTTGGGATAGATTGGATTACTTGGAGGCTTTGTCATTGCTATATCCGTCTTAAATTTTCTCTAAATATTGAAAATTGAGCTAGATTAGCGTGGGCATTGGAATCGTGTATTCTGAACTCTAATCAAAAGTTACACACAATTTACTGTAGACATCTAAAATTTATCGGCAAGTTAAGTTGATCATTCTAAACCGATCATTGAATCATAATGCATGGGATCATGCAGTTTGGGATAGATTGGATTACTTGGAAGCTTTGTCGTAGCCATTTCCGTCTTAAACTTTGCCTTAATATAGAAAATTGAACTAGCTTAACATGGGCGTTGGATTCGGGTATTCTGAACTCTAAAGAAAAAGTTACACACGATTTATTGTGTATATGTCGAGTGTATCGGCTAGTTAAACTGAATATTCTACACTGATCATTGGTCCTCACTGAACAAAGGTATAAAAATGAAGCATAATGCATGGCATCCCGCAGTTTGGATAGATTGGATTACTTGAAGGCTTTTTCCTAGCTATTTCGGTCTTAGATTTCTTCCTAATATAGAAATTTGAGCTAGCTTATTGTGGGCGTTGGATTCGCTTTATTCGGAACTCTAAATAAAACGTTATGCTGGATTTAGTGCGGACATGTCAAGTATATCGGCTAGTTAAATTGATCATTCTAAAATGATCATTTCTGCTCATTGAGCAAAGGTTTACGAATAAAGCATAATGATTGGCATCACGCAGTTTGGGATAGAGTGGATTACTTGAAGGGTTTATCGTAGCTATTTCCGTCTTAAATTTTGTCTTTATATAAAAAAATTGAGCTAGCCTAACATGGGCATTGGATTCGTGTCATTCTCAACTTTAAATCAAAAGTTACAGACGATTTAGTGCTTTCATGTCAAGTGTATCGGCTAGTTAAATTGATCATTCTAAACTTATCATTGGTTCTCACTGAACAAAAGTTAGAAAATCAAGCATAATGCATGACAACACGCAGTTTGGGATAGATTGGATTACTTGGAGGCTTAATCGTAGATATTTCGGTGTTAAATTTTGTAACAATATAGAAAATTGAGCTAGCTTAATGTGGGCATTGGATTCGTGTCATTCCGAACTCTAAATCAAAAGGTATAGACGATTTAGTGCGGACATCTCAAGTTTATCTGCTAGTTAAATTGATCATTCTAAACCGATCATTGATGCTCATTGAGTAAAGGTTTACAAATGAAGGATAATGCATGTCACCACGCAGTTTGAGATAGATTGGATTACTTGTAAGCTTTTTTGTAGATATTTTGCATCTAAAATGTTGTTTTAATATAGAAAATTGAGGTAGTTTAACGTGGGTGTTTGATACCTATATTCTTAACTATAAATCAAAAGTTACAGACTAATTTAGTGCATACATGTCAAGTTTATACGCTAGTTAAGTTGATCCTTCTAAAATTATCATTGGTGATCATTGAACAAATATTAACAATAGAAGCATAATGCGTGAAATCACACAGTTTGGGATAGATTGGATTACTTGGAGGTTTTGTCTTAGCTATTTTTGTCCGTTGGATTCCTTTATTCTGATCTCCAAAAGAAAAGTAATAAACGATTTATTGTGTACTTGTCAAATATATCGGCTAGATAAATTGATCATTCTAAACTTAGCATTGGTGCTCACTTAACAAAGGTTAACAAATGAAGCATAATGCATGACATCACGGAGCTTGGGATAGATTGGATTACATGGAGGCTTTGTCATAGCTATATCTGTATTTAATTTTGTCTTAATATAGAAAATTGAGCTAGCTTGATGTGGGCATTGGATTCATGTATTCTGAACTCTAAAGTAGAAGTTACACATGATTTAGTGCATATATGTCAAGTGTATCGGCTAGTTGATAAGAAAATTCTAAAATGATCATTGGTGCTCACTTAACAAAGGTTTACAAATGAAGTATAATGCATGATATCCCACAGTTAGGGATAGATTGGATTACTTGGAGGCTTTTTAGTAGCTATTTTGGTCTTAGATTTTTACAAATATAGAAAATTAAGCTAGCTTAATGTGGGTGTTGGATTTGCTTTATTTGGAATTCTAAATCAAAAGTTACGCTATATTTAGTGCTGACATGTGAAGTTTAACGGCTAGTTAAATTGATTCTTCTAAAATGATCATTCATTCTCATTGGACAAAGGTTTAAAAATGAAGCATAATGTATGGCACCATACAATTTGACATAGATTGGATTACTTGTAGGCTTTCTCATAGCTATTTCAGTTTTAACTGTATTCACTATATAGAAAATTGTGCTAGCTTAACGTGGGCATTGTATTCGTGTCATTCTGAACTCTAAATCAAAAAGTTATGCACGATTTAGTGCAGACATGTCACGTTTATCAGCTAGTTAAATTGATCGTTCTAAAATGATCATTGGTGCTCATTGAGCAAAGGTTTACAAATGAAGCACAATGGATGGCATCACGCAGTTTCGGATAGATTGGATTAGTTGGAGGCTTTTTGTAGCTATTTCGGTCTTAAATTTTGTCCCAATATAGAAAATTAAGCTAGCTTGACGTGGGCATTGGATTTGCATCATTCGGAACTCAAAGTGAAAAGTTACGCACGATTTAGTGCAAACATGTCAAGTTTATCAGTTAGAAAAATTGATCATTCTAAAATGATCATTCGTGTTCATTGAGCAAAGGTTTACAAATGAATCATAATGCATGACACCACTCAGTTTGAGATAGAATGGATTACTTGTAGACTTTGTCATAGCTATTTCGGTCCTAAATATTTTCAGAAGTTAGCTTAATGTGAGCATTGGATTCCTGTCATTCTAAACTCTGAATCAATAGTTACGGATGATTTAGTGCGGACACCTCAAGTTTATCGGCTAGTTAAATTGAGCATTCTAAACCGATCATTGATGCTCGTTGTGCAAAGGTTTACAAATGAAGCATAATGCATGGCAACACACAATTTGAAAAGATTGGATTACTTGTAGACTTTTTTCGTAGCTTTTTCGCTCCTAAGTTTTTTCACAATTTAGAGAATTGACAAAGCTTAACGTGGGCATTGGATTTGCGTTATTCGGAACTCTAAATAAATATTTACGCACAATTTAGTGCGGACATGTCAAGTTTCTAGGCTAGTTAAATTGATCAGTTTAAAATGATCATTGGATCTCATTGAGCAAAGGGTTACAAATTAATCATAATGCATGGCATCATGCAGTTTGGGATAAATTGAATTACTTGGAGGCTTTGTCGTACCTATTTTCGTCTTAAATTTGTCTTAATATAGAAACTTGAGCTAGCTTAACGTGAGCATTGGATTCGTGTATTCTGAACTCTAAATCAAAAGTTACACACGATTTAGTGCGGACATCCCAAGTTTATCAGCTAGTTAAATTGATACTTCAAAACCGAACATTGATGGTCGTTGAGCAAATATATACAAATGAAGCATAATGCGTGATATCACGCAATTCTAGATAGATTGGATTACTTTTACGCTTTCTTATAGCTATTTCGGTCCTAAATTTTTTCACAATATAGAAAATTGAGCTGGCTTAACGTGGGCGTTGGATTCGTGTCATTTTGAACTCTAAATCAAAAGTTACGGACTATTTACAGCAGACATGTCAAGTTTATTTGCTAGTTAAATTGATCATTCTGAAATGATCATTAGTGCCCATTGAGCAAAGGTTTACAAATGAAGCATAATGCATGGCATCACGCAGTTTTGGATATATAGGATTACTTGGAGGCATTGTCGTAGCTATTCCCATATTTATCGTGGCTATTTAGATCTTAAATTTTATCAAAATATAGAAAATTAAGCTAGCTTAATGTGGGCATTGGATTCGTGTCATTCGGAACTAATAATCAAAAGTTACGAACGATTTACTGGAGACATCTCAAGTTTATCGGCAATTTAAATTGATCATTCTAAACCTATGATTGATGCTCGTTGGGCAAAGGTTACAAATGAAGCATAATGCATGGCATCACGCGTTTTGGGATAGATTGGATTACTTGGAGGCATTGTCGTAGTTATTTCCGTCTTAATATAGAAATATGAGATAGCTTTACGTGAGCGTTGGATTCGTGTATCCTGAACTCTAAATCAAAAGTTATGACTATTTAATGCAGACATCTCAAGTTTATCAGCTAGTCAAACTGATCATTCTAAACCTATCATTGATGCTCATTGAGCAAAGGTTACAAATGAAGCATAATGCATGGCATCACGAAGGTAGGGATAGATTGGATTACTTGGAAGCTTTATTGAAGCTATTTCCATCTTAAATTTTTGTCTTAATGTAGAAAATTGAGCTAGCTTAACGTGAGCGTTGGATTCGTGTATTCTGAACTCTAAATCAAAAATTAAAGACGATTAGTACGTATATGTCTAGTGAATCCGCTAGTTAAATTGAACATTCTAAACTGATCATTGGTCCTCACAGAACAAAGGTTTACAAATGAATCATAATGCATGGTATCACGCAGTTGGGGATAGATCGGATTACTTGGAGGCATTTTTGTAGCTATTTTGGTCTTAGATTTTGTCCCAATATATAAAATTGAGCTAGCTTAATGTGGGTGTTGGATTCGCTTTATTCCAAACTCTAAATCAAAAGTTACGCAGGATTTAGTGGGGACATGTCAAGCTTATCGTGGCTATTTAGATCATTGGTGCTCATTGGGCAAAGGTTTACAAATGAAGCATAATGCATGGCACCACGCAATTTAAGATAGATTGGATTGCTTGTAGGCTTTTTCATAGCTATTTTGGTCTAAAATTTAATCACAATATAGAAAATTGAGCTAGCTTAATGAGGACATTGGATTCGTGTCATTCTGAACTCTAAATCAAAAGTTCCAAAAGAATTGGTGCGGACATCTTAAGTTTATCGAGTAAGTAAATTGATCATTCTAAACCGATCATTAATGATCATTGAGCAAAGGTTTGCAAATGAAGCATAATGCATGTTATCATGCAGTTTGGGATATATTGGATTACATGTAGGCTATTTCGTAGCTATTTGGGTCTTATATTTTGTCCCAATATAAAAAATTGAGCTAGCTTAACGTGGGCATTGGATTCACGTCTTTCGGAACTCGAAATAAAAAGTTACACACGATTTAGTGCAGACATGTCACATTTATCGGCTACTTAATTTGATCATTATAAAATGATCTTTGGTGCTCATTGAGCAAATGTTTACAAATGAAGCATAATGCATGGAACCACACAGTTTGAGATAGATTAGATTACTTGTATGTTTTGTTGTAGCAATTTCGGTCAAAAATATATTCACATGTTAGCTTAACATGGGCTTTGGATTCGATTTATTTGGAACTCTAAATCAAAAGTTACACACAATTTAGTGTGCACATGTCAATTATATGCTTTGTTGTAGCTATTTCGATCCTAAATATTTTCACAAGTTAACGTAACATGGGCGTTGGATTCGCTTTAGTTGGAACTCTAAATCAAAAGTTACGCACGATTTAGTGTGGACATGTCAAGTTTATCGGCTAGTTAAATTGATCCTTCTAAAATAATCATTGGTGCTCATTGGGAAAAGGTTTACAAATGAAGCATAATGCATGGCACCACGCAATTTGAGATAGATTGGATTGCTTGTAGGCTTTATCGCAGCTATTTCGGTCTTAAATATTGTCCCAATATAGAAAAATGAACTAGCTTAATGTGGCCATTTGATTCGTGTAATCCTGAACTCCAAATCTAAAGTTATGGACGATTTAGTGCGGACTTCTTAAGTTTACGGGCAAGTTAAATTGATCATTCTAAACCGATCATTGATGCTCGTTGAGCAAAGGTTTACAAATGAAGCATAATGCATGGCATCACACCGCTTAGGATAGATTGCATTAAAAGGAGGATTTTTAGTTGCTATTTTGGTCTTAAATTTTGTCCAAATATAGAAAATTTAGCTAGCTTAATTTGGGCGTTGGATTCACGTCATTCGGAATTCTAAATCAAAAGTTACGAACGATTTGGTGCGGACATGTCAAGTTTATCAGCTAGTTAAATTGATCATTCTAAAATGATCATTGGTTCTCATTGAGAAAAGGTTTACAAATGAAGCATAATGCATGGCATCACGCAGTTTGGGATATATTGGATTACTTGTAGGTTTTTTCATAGCTATTTCTATCCTAGATTTTGCCCCAATATAGAAAATTGAGCTAGCTTAACATGGGTGTTGGACTCGTTTTATTCTGAATTCTAAATTGAAAATTACGCACGATTTAGTGCAGACATGTCATGTTTATCAGCTAGTTAAATTGATCATTCTAAAATGATCATTGGTGCTCATTGAGCAAAGGTTACAAATGAAGCGTAATGCATGGCCTCATGCAGTTTGGGATTGATTGGATTGCTTGGAAGTTTTATTGTAGCTATTTCGGTATTAAACTTTTTCACAATATAGAAAATTAATGTGGTCCAAAATATTGGTCCTTAATATTTTAACAAGTTTGCTAAGCATGTGCTTTTTGATTCGGTTTATTCGGAACTCTAAATCAAAAGTTACGCACGATTTAGTGTGCACATGTCAATTGTATGCTTTGTTGTAGCTATTTCTGTGCTAAATATTTTCACAAGTTAGCTTAACATGGGAGTTGAATTCGCTTTATTTAGAACTGTAGATCAAAAGTTAGGCACGATTTAGTGTGCACATGTCAATTGGTCCTAAAAGTTTTTCACAAGTTAGCTTAGCATGGGCTTTGGAAAATTGGTCCTAAATATTTTCACAAGTTAGTTTAGCATGGGCTTTGGATTCTAAATATTTTCACGAGCTAGCTTAATGTGGTCCTAGAAAATTGGTCTTAAATATTTTCACAAGTTATCTTAGCATGGGTTTTGGATTCGCTTTATTCGGAACTCAAAATTAAAAATAACGCAAGATATAGTGTGCACATGTCAATTGTATGCTTTGTTGTAGCTATTTTGGTGCTAAATATTTTCACAAATTAGCTTAACATGGGCGTTGGATTCGCTTTATTTGGAACTGTAAACCAAAACTTAGGCACAATTTAGTGTGGACATGTCAAGTTTATAGGCTAGTTAATTTGTTCCTTCTAAAATGATCAATGGTGCTCATTGGCAAAGGTTTAGAAATGAAGTATAATGCATGGCACCATGCAATTTCAGATAGATTGGATTGCTTGTAGGCTTTGTCATAGCTATTTTGGTCTTGAATTTTGTCACGATATAGAAAATTGAGCTAGATTAATGAGGCCATTGGATTCGTGTCATTCTGAACTCTAAATCGAAAGTTACGGACGATTTAGTGCGGACATCATAAGCTTATTGGCTAGTTAAATTGATCATTCTAAACCGATCAAGCAAAGGTTTACAAATGAAGCATAATGCATGGCATCACAAAATTTAGGATAGATTGCATTGCATCGAGGCTTTTTCGTAGCTATTTTGGTCCTAAATTTTGTCCCAATATGGAAAATTGAGCTATCTTAACTTGTGCATTGGATTCGTATCATTCAGAACTCTTAATCAAAAGTTATGCACGATTTAGTGTTGACATGTCAACTTTATCTATAGTTAAATTGATCATTCTGAAATGATCATTGGTGCTCATTGAGCAAAGGTTTACAAATGAAGCATAATGCATGGCATCTCGCAGTTTGGGATAGATTGGATTACTTGGAGGCTATGTTGTAGCGATTTTGGTTCGAAACTTTTTCACAATATTGAAAATTAAGCTACCTTAACGTGGGCATTGGATTCGCGTCATTCAGAACTATAAATCAAAAGTTACGGATGATTTAGTGCGTACATGTCAAGTTGATCGGCCGGTGAAACATATAATTCCTAACTGATCATTAATGTTCCTTGACCAAAGGCTTATAAATGAAACATACTGCATAGCATCACACAATTTAGGATACATTGGATTACTTGAAGGCTTTGTGGTAGCTCTTTCATTCTTAAATATTTTCACATTATAGAAAATTGAGCTTGCTTGCCGTATGCATTGGATTCGTGTCATTTTTAACTCTACATCAAAAGTTACGGACGATTTAGTGCATACATGTCAAGTTGAACGGCCAATTAAAATAATCATTACAAACTGATCATTGGTGCTCCTTGAGTAAAGGTTTATAAATGAAGCATAATGCATGGCATCACGGAGTTTGGGATAGATTGGATTACTTAAAGGCTTTGTCGTAGTATTTTTAGTCTCAAATGTTATCACAATATGGAAACTTGAGTTAGCTTAATGTGGGCGTTGGATTCATAGCATTTTGAACTCTAAATAAAAAGTTGGGCTTTATTGTAGCTATTTGGGTATTAAATTTTTTCACAATATAGAAAATTGAGGTAGCTTAGTGTGAGCACTGGATTCGTGACATTTTGATATCTAAATCAAAAGTGACAGACAATTTAGTGCAGACATCACAAGTTTATCGGCTAGTTAAATTGATCATTCTAAACTGATCATTGATGCTCATTAGGAAAGATTTACAAATGAAGCATAATGCATGATATCACGGAGTTTGGGATATATTGGATTACTTGGAGTCTTTATCATAGATATTTCTCAATTGATCATTTAAAACTGATCATTGGTGCACATTGAGCAAAGGTTTACTCTGAAGCATAATGCTCATGTAGTGTGAGATAGATTGGATTACTTGGAGACGTTTCGTAGCTATTTTGATCTTAAATTTTGGCTCAATATAGAAATTGAGCTAGCTTAATATGGGTGCTAGATTCGTGTCATTCAGAACTCTAAATCAAAAGTTACGCACGATTTAGTACAGGCATGTCAAGTCTATCGGCTACTTAAACTGATCATTCTAAAATGATCATTGGTGGTAATGGAGCAAAGGTTTTCAAATGAAGCAAAAAGCATCGCAGCACGCAGGTTGGGATAGATTGGATTACTTGGAGGCTTTGTCGTAGCTATTTCGGTCCAAATTTTTTTCACAATACAGAAAACTGAGTTAGCTTTTCATGGGCGTTTGATTCGTGTAGTCTGAACTCTAAATCAAAAGTTACAGACGATTTGGTGGTTACATGTCAAGTTGATCGGCCAGCTAAAGTGATCTTTCTAAACTTATAATTCTACTTATCATTAGTTTTCCTTGAGCAACCGCTTATAAAAGAAGCATAATGCATGGTATCACACAGTTTGGGATGGATTGGATTACTTGGACGCTTTGTCTTAGCTATTTAGTCTTAAATTTGGTCTTAATATAGAAAATTGAGCTAGCTTAACATTGGCGTTCGATTCGTGTCATTCTGAATTCTAAATCAAAAGTTACAGACGATTTGGTGTGTACGTGTAAAGTGTTTTGGCTAGTTAAATTGATCATTATAAACTGATCATTGCTGCTCACTGAGAAAAGATTTACAAATGAAGCATATTGAATGACATCTGGGATCAATTGGATTACTTGGAGGCCTTGTAGCATATATTTCGGTATTAAATTTTTCCCCTATATAGAAACATAAGCTTGCTTAGCGTTAGCGTTGGATTCATATCATTCGGAACTCTAAATCAAGAGATATGTACGATTTAGTGCGCCCTTGACAAGTTTATCGGCTAGTTAAATTAATCATTCTAAAATGATCATTGGTGGTCATTGAGCAAAAGTTTACAAATTAAGCATAATGCATGGCAACACGCAGATTGAGATACATTGGATTACTTAGTGGCTTTGTCGTAGCTATTTCTGTCCTAAATCTTTTCCAAATATAGAAAATTGAGCTAGCTTAAGGTGGGCATTATATTCATGTCATTCTGAACTCTAAATCAAAAGTTACAGATGATTTAATGCGACATGTCAAGTTGATTGGCCAGCTAAAGTGATCATTCTAAACTGTAATTCCAAACTGAACATTAGTGTTCCTTGAGCAAAGGCTTATAAATGAAGCATAATGCATGACATCATGCAGTTTGGGATAGTTTGGATTACTTGGAGGCTGTATCATAGCTATGTCGCTCTTAACTTGGTCTTAATATAGAAAATTGAGCTAGGTTAACGTGGGCGTTGGATTCGTGTTATTCTGAACCCTAAATCAAAAGTTACACACAATTTAGTGTGTACATGTCAAGTGTATCGGCTAGTTAAATTGATCATTCTAAACTGATCATTGATGTTCACTAAGCAAAAGGTTTACAAATGAAGCATAATGCATGGCATCAAGTAGTTTGGGGTAGATTGGATTACTTGGAGCCTTGTTGTAGCTATTCTGGTCTTAACATTTGCCTCAATATAGAAAATTAAGCTAGCTTAACGTGGGCGTTGGATTTGTATCATTCAGATCTCTAAATCAGAAGTTACGCATGATTTAGTGCGGACATGTCAAGTTTATCGGAATGTTAAATTGATCTTTCTAAAATGATAATTGGTGGTCACTGAGCAAAGGTATACAAATGAAGCATAATGCATGGCAGCACACAGTTCGATATATATTATATTACTTGGCAGCTTTGTCGTAGGTGTTTCGGTCCTAAATTTTTCACAATATAGAAAATTGAGCTAGCTTAACGTGGACATTGGATTCATGTCATTCTATACTCTAAATCAAAAGTTACAGATAATTTAGTGCGACATGTCAAGTTGATCAGCCAGTTAAAGTGATCACTCTAAAATGATAATTCTAAACTGATCATTAGTGTTCCTTGAGCAAAGGTTATAAATGAAGCATAATGCATGTCATCACGCAGTTTGGGATCAATTGGATTACTTGGAGGCTTTGTCGTAGCTATTTCGTTTTAAATTTTGCCCCAATATAGAAAATTGAGCTAGCTTAAAATGCGTGTCATATTCGTGTCATTCAGAACTCTAAATCAAAAGTTACGCACGATTTAATGCAGACAAGTCAAGTTTATCGGCTAGTTAAATTTATCATTCTAAACTGATCATTGGTGGTCATTGAGCGAAGGCTTACAAATGAAGCATAATGCATGGCAGCACGCACGTTGAGATCGATTGGATTATTTAGAGGCTTTGTCATAAGTATTTCGGTCCTAAATTTTATTCACAATATAGAAAATTGAGTTAGCTTAACGTGGGCGTTGAATTGATGTCATTATGAACTTTAAATCAAAAGTTTCGTACGATTTAGTGCGTACATGTCAAGTTGATCGACCAGTTAAAGTGATCATTCTAAACTGATAATTCTAAACTGATCATTAGTGTTCCTTGAGCAAATGCTTATAAATGAAGCATAATGCATGGCAATATGCAGTTTGGGATAGTTTGGATTACTTGAAGGCTTTGTCGTAGCTATTTTGGTCTTAAACTTGGTTTTAATATAGAAAATTGAGCTAGTTTAACATGTGCGTTGGATTCGTGTTATTCTGAACCCTAAAGCAAAAATTACACACGATTTAGTGCGTATATATCAAGTGTATCGGCTCGTTAAATTGATCATTCTAAACTGATCATTGATGCTCACAAAGCAAAAGGTTTACAAATTAAGCATAATGCATGGCATAACGTAGTTAAGGATAGATTGGATTACGTGGAGGCTTGTCGTAGCTATTCTGGTCTTAAATTTTGCCTCAATATAGAAAATTGAACTAGCTTAATGTGGGCGTTGGATTCGTGTCATTCGGAACTCTAAATCAAAAGTTACGCACGATTTAGAGCGGACATGTCAAGTTTATCGGCAAGTTAAATTGATCACTCTAAAATGATAATTGGTGGTCATTGAGCAAAGGATTACAAATGAAGCATAATGCATGGCAGCACACAGTTTGAGATATATTAGATTACTTGGCGGCTTTGTCGTACGTATTTCGGTCCTGAATTTTTCACAATACAGAAAAATTGAGCTAGCTTAACGTGGGCGTTGGATTCATGTCATTCGAAACTTTAAATCAAAAGTTACAGATGATTTAGTGCGACACGTCAAGTTAATCGGCCAGGTAAAGTGATCATTCTAAACTGATAATTCTAAACTGATCTTTAGTGTTCCTTGAGAAAAAGCTTATAAATGAAGCATAATGCATGACATCACGCAGTTTGGGATCGATTGGATTACTTGGAGCCTTTGTCGTAGCGATTTTGGTTTAAAATTTAGCCCCAATATAGAAAATTGAGCTAGCTTAATGTGGGCGTTATATTTGTGTCATTCGGAACTCTAAATCAAAAGTTACGCACGATTTAGTGCATACAAGTCAAGTTTATCAGGTAGTTAAATTTATCATTCTAAACTGATCATTGGTTATCATTGAGCAAGGGTTTACAAATGAAGCATAATGCATGGCAGCACGCACATTGAGATCGATTGGATTATTTAGAGGCTTTTTGTAGGTATTTCAGTCCTAAATTTTATTCACAGTGTATAAAACTGAGCTAGCTTAACGTGGGCATTAGATTGATGTCATTATGAACTCTAAATCAAAATTTCCGTACGATTAAGTGCGTACATGTAAAGTTGATGGACCAATTGAAGTGATCATTCAAAACTGATAATTCTAAACTGATCATTAGTGTTCCTTGAGCAAAGGCTTATAAATGAAGCATAATACATGACATCATGTAGTTTGGGATAGTTTTGATTACTTGGAGGCTTTGTCCTAGCTATTTCCGTCTTCAACTTGGTTTTAATATAGAAAATTCAGCTAGCTTAACATGGGCGTTGGATTCGTGTAATTCTGAACCCTAAATGAAAAGTTACACATGATTTAGTGCGTAAATGTCAAGTGTTTCGGCTCGTTAAATTGATCATTCTAAACTGATCACTAATGCTCACTAAGCAAAAGGTTTACAAATGAAGCATAATGCATGGCATCACGTAGTTTGGGATAGATTGGGTTACTTCGAGGCTTGTCATAGCTATTCCGGTCTTAAATTTTGCCTCAATATAGAAACTTTAGCTAGCTTAACGTGGGCGTTGGATTCGTGTCATTCGGAACTCTAAATCAAAAGTTGCGCACGATTTAGAGCGGACATGTCAAGTTTATCGGCAAGTTAAATTGATCATTCTAAAATGATAATTGGTGGTCATTGAGCAAAGGTTTACAAATGAAGCATACTGCATGGAAGCACACTATTCGAGTTATATTAGATTACTTGGCGGCTTTGTCGTAGGTATTTCGGTCCTAAATTTTTCACAATGTTGAAAATTGAGCTAGTTTAATGTGGGCGTTGGATTCATGTCATTCTAAACTCTAAATCAAAAGTTACAGATGATTTGGTACGACACGTCAAGTTAATCAGCCATTTAGAGTGATCATTACAAACTGATAATTATAAACTGATCATTAGTGTTCCTTGAGCAAAGGCTTATAAATGAAGCATAATGCATGACATCACGCAGTTTGGGATCGATTGGATTACTTGGAGGCTTTATCGTAGCTATTTTGGTTTTAAATTTTGCCCCAATATCAAAATTTGAGCTAGTTTAACGTAGGTGTTATATTCGTGTCATACGAAACTCTAAATCAAAAGTGCAGAGAAGTCAAGTTTATCGGCTAGTTAAATTCATCATTCTAAACAGATCATTGAGGGTCATTGAGCAAAGGTTTACAAATGAAGCATAATGCATGGCAGCACGCACGTTGAGATCGATTGGATTATTTAGAGACTTTTTCTTAGGCATTTCGGTCCTAAATTTTATACACAATGCAAAAAATTGAGCTAGCTTAACGTGGGCCTTAGATTGATGTCATTATGAACTCTAAATCAGAGGCTTAGTACAATTTAGTGCGTACATGTCAAGTTCATGGACCAGTTAAAGTGATCATTCTAAACTGATAAATCTAAGCTGATCATTAGTGTTCCTTGAGCAAAGGCTTATAAGTGAAGCATAATGCATGGCATCATGCATCTTTGGATAGTTTTGATTACTTGTAGGATTTATCGTAGCTATTTGGGTCTTAAACTTGATTTTAATATAGAAAATTGAGCTAGCTTAACATGGGTGTTGGATTCGTGTTATTCTAAATCCTAAATCAGAAGTTACACACGATTTAGTGTGTACATGTCAAGTGTATTGGCTAGTTAAATTGATCAATCTAAACTGATCATTGATGCTCACTAAGCAAAAGGTTCACAAATGAAGCATAATGCATGGCATCACGTAGTTTGGGGTAGATTGGATTACTTGGAGGCTTATGTTCCTGAAGCATAATGCATGTCATCACGCAGTTTGGGATCAAGTGGATTACTTAGAGGCTTTGTCATAGCTATTTTGGTTTTAAATTTTGCCCCAATAAAGAAAATTGAGCTAGCTTAACGTGGATGTTATTTTTGGAACTCTAAATCAAAAGTTACGCACGATTTAGTGCAAAAAAGTCAAGTTTATCGGCTAGTTAAATTTATCATTCTAAACTGATCATTGGTGGTCATTGAGCAAAGGTTTACAAATGAAGCATAATGCATGGCACCACGCATGTTGAGATCGATTCGATTATTTAGAGGCTTTTTCGTAGGTATTTTGGTCCTAAATTTTATTCAGAATGTAAAAAATTGAGTTGGCTTAACGTGGGCGTTAGATTGATGTCATTATGAACTCTAAATCAAAAGTTACGAGGGATTTAGTGCGTACATGTCAAGTTGATCAGCTAGTTAAATGATCATTCTAAACTGATAATTCTAAACTCATCATTAGTGTTCCTTGAACAAAGACTTATAAATGAAACATAATGCATGGCATCCCATAGTTTGGGATAGTTTGGATTACTTGGAGGCTTTGTCGTAACTATTTTGGTCTTAAATTTGGTCTTAATATTGAAAATTTAGCTAGCTTAACGTGGATGTTGGATTCGTGTCATTCCGAACTCTAGCTCAAAAGTTACATACAATTTAGTGCATACATGTAAAGTGTATCGGCTAGTTTAATTGATCATTCTAAACTTATCATTGGTGCTCACTAAGCAAAGGTTTACAAATGAACCATAATGCATGGCATCACACAGTTTGAGATATATTTGATTACTTGGAGGCTTTGTCGTAGCTTCTTCGCTCTTAACTTTTGCCTCAATATAGAAAATTGAGCTAACTTAACGTGGGCGCTGGATTCGTGTTATTCAGAATTCTAAATCAAAAGTTACGCACGATTTAGTGTGGACATGTCAAGTTTATCGGCCAGTTAAATTGAACATTCTAAAATGATCATTGGTGGTCATTGAGCAAAGGTTTACAAATGAAGCATAATGCATGGTAGCACGCAGGTTGAGATAGATTGGATTAGTTAGAGGCTTTGTCGTAGCTATTTTGGGTTCTAAATTTTTTCACAATATAAAAAATTGAGCTAGCTTAATGTGGGCATTGGTTTCATGTCATTTTGAACTCTAAATAAAAAGTTACGGACGATTTATTGCGACATGTCAAATTGATCTGCCAGTTAAAGTGATCATTCTAAACTGATAATTCTAAATTGATCATTGGTGTTCCATGAGCAGAGGCTAACAAATGAAGCATAATGCATGGTGTCACACAGTTTGGGATGGATTAATCTACTTGGAGGCTTTGTCTTAGCTATTTAGGTCTTAAATTTGGTCTTAATATAGAAAACTGAGCTAGCTTAACGTGGACGTTGGATTCATGTCATTCTGAACTCTAAATCAAAAGTTACAGACGATTTAGTGGGTACATGTCAAGTGTATCGGCTAGTTAAATTGATCATTGTAAACTGATCATTGGTGCTCACTGAGAAAAGGTTTACAAATGAAAAGCATAATGCATGGCATCACACAATTTGGGATCAATTGGATTATTTGGAGGCCTTTCATGGCTATTTCGGACTTAAATTTTCCCCAATATAGAAAATTGAGCTAACTTAATGTGGGTGTTGGATTCGTATCATTCAGAACTCTAAATCAAAAGATACGCAAGATTTAGTGCGAACTTGTCAAGTTTATCGGCCAGTTAAATTGATCATTATAAAATGATCATTGGTGGTCATTGAGCAAAGGTTTACAAATGAAACATAATGCATGGCAGCATGCAGGTTGAGATAGATTGGATTACTTGGAAGCTTTCTCGTAGCTATTTCGGTCCTAAATTTTTTCACAATCTAAACTGATCGTTTAATAATCAATCTAAACTGATCGTTGATACTCATTTGAGGCTTTGTCTACCTCTTTAAGTCTCAAATGTTGTCAAAATATGGAAAATCTAGCTAGCTTAACGTCGGCATTGGATTCGTGTAATTTTTAACTATAAATCAAAAGTTACAGACGATATAGTGCAGACATGTCAAGTTGATCGTCCAGTTAAAATGATCATTCTAAACTGATCATTGGTGCTCGTTGAGTAAACTCCTATAAATGAAGCATAATGCATGGCATCACACAGTTTTGGACACATTGGATTACTTGGAGGCTTTGTCGCATTTATTTCGGTCTTAAAATTTGCCACAATATAGTAAATTGAGCTAGCTTAAAGTGGGTGTTGGATTGATGTCATTTTGAGCTCAAAATCAAAAGATAAAGACAATTTAGTTCGCAGATGTCAAGTTGATCAGCTAGTTATAATGATCATTTGAAACTGATCAGTGGTGCTCCTTCAGTATAGGGTTATGAATGAAGAATAATGCATGGCATAACAAAGTTTGGGATAGATTAGATTTCTTGGAGGATTTGTCATAGCTATTTCGGTCCTCAATTTTGTCACAATATAGAAACAAGCTTTATTTTGCCATTGAATTAGTGTAAAGACGTATAAACTAATTTAGCTTTATTTTGGCGTTGGCCTCACGTAGTATGGGTTAGATTGGATTACTTGGAGGCTTTTTCGTATCTATTTTTTCGGCCATTTATTTTGTCACAATATAGAATATTGAGCTAGCTTATCGTGGGTGTTAGATTTGTGTCATTCGGAACTCTAAATCAAAATTTAGAGACGATTTAGTGCGGACATGTCAAATTGATTGGCCAGTTAAAGTGATCATTCTAAACTGATCATTCTAAAATGATCACTAGTGCTCTTTGAGCAAAGGCTTATAAATGAAGCATAATGCATCATGGCATCATGTAGTTTGGGATACATTTGATTACTTGGAGGCTTTGTCGTACCTCTTTTAGTCTCAAATGTTGTCACAATATTAAAAATTGAGCTAGATTAACGTGGGCGTTGGATTCATATCATTTTTAGTTCTAAATCAAATGTTAAAGACGATTTAATGTGGACATGTCAAGTTGATCAGCTGGTTAAAATGATCATTTTAAACTGATAGTTGGTGCTCATTGAGGGTAGAATATTAAGCTTGCTTAATGTCGGCATTGGATTTGTGTCTTTCAGAACTCTTAATCAAAAGTTATGGACAATTTAGTGGGGCATATCAGGTTGATGGGCCAGTTAAAGTGATCATTCTAAACTGATCAATAGTGCTCCTTGTGTAAAGGTTTATAAATGAAGCATAATGCATGGCATCACACAGTTTAGGATAGATTGGGTTACTTGGAATCTTTGTGGTTGCTCTTTCAATCTCAAATGTTGTCACAATATAAAAAATTGAGCTAGCTTAACGTTGGTGTTAGATTCGTGTCAATATGAACTGTAATCAAAAGTTATGCACGATTTAGTGCAGCTATGTCAAGTTGATTAACTAGTTAAAATGATCATTCTAAAATAATCATTGGTGCTCCTTGAGTAAAGATTTATAAATAAAGCATAATGCATGGCATCACACAGTTTGGATTAGATTAGATTGGAGGCTTTGTCGTACCCATTTTGTTCCTAAATTTTGTCACAATATAGAAAATTGAGCTAGATTTACTGGGGCGTTGGATTCATGTACTCTGTACTCTAAATCAAAAGTTACCAACAATTTAGTGCTGACATGACAAGTTGATCATCTAGTTAAAATGATCATTCTAAACTGATTATTGATGCTTATTTAGCAATGGCTGACAAATGAAGCCTAATGCATGACATCACATAATTCGGGATAGATTGGATTACTTAGAGGCTTTGTCATAGCTATTTTGTTCTTAAATTTTGCACAATATAGAATATTAAGCTAGCTTAACGTGGGCATTGGATTCGTGTCATTCTGAACTTTAAATCAAAAGTTACAGATGATTTAGTGCAGACATGTCAATTTGATTGGCCGGTTAAAGTGATCATTCTAAACTGATCATTCTAAAATGATCACTAGTGCTCCTTGAGTAAAGGCTAATAAATGAAGCATAACGCATGGCATCATGTAGTTTGGGATACATTGGATTACTTGGAGGCTTTGTCGTACCTCTTTCAGTCTCAAATGTTGTCACAATATTAAAAATTGAGCTAGATTAACGTGGGGGTTGGATTCATATCATTTTGAGTTCTAAATCAAATGTTAAAGACGATTTAATGTGGACATGTCAAGTTGATTAGGTGGTTAAAATGATCATTTTAAACTGATAGTTGGTGCTCATTGAGCATAGAATATTAACCTTGCTTAATGTCGGCATTGGATTCGTGCCATTCTGAACTCTTAATCAAAAGTTACGGACGATTTAGTGGGGCATGTCACGTTCATGGGCCAGTTAAAGTGATCATTCTAAACTTATCAATAGTGCTCCTTGGGTAAAGGCTTATAAATGAAGTATAATGTATGACATCACACTGTTTAGGATAGATTGAGTTACTTGGAGGCTTTGTGGTTGGGTTGCTCTTTCAATCCCAAATGTTGTCACAATATAAAAAATTGAGCTATCTTAACGTTGCTGTTGGATTCGTGTTAATCTGAACTGTAATCAAAAGTTAATCACGATTTAGTGCAGATATGTCAAGTTGATTAGCTAGTTAAAATGATCATTTTAAACTGATCATTGGTGCTCCTTGAGTAAAGGTTTATAAATGAAGCATAATGCATGGCATCACACAGTTTGGTTTAGATTGGATTAGTTGGAGGCTCTGTCGTACCCATTTTGCTCTTAAATTTTGTTACAATATAGAAAATTGAGCTAGCTTTACTGGGGCGTTGGATTCGTGTACTCTGTACTCTAAATCAAAAGTTACAAACAATTTAGTGCAGACATGACAAGTTGATCATCTAGTTAAAATGATCATTCTAAACTGATCATTGATGCTCATTTAGCAATGGCTCACAAATGAAGCCTAATGCATTGCATCACGTAGTTTGGGAGAAATTGAATTACTTAGAGGCTTTGTCGTAGCTATTTTGGTCTTAAATTTTGCACAATATAGATTATTAAACTAGCTTAACGTGGGCATTGGATTCATGTCATTCTGAACTTTAAATCAAAAGTTACAAACAATTTAGTGCAGACATGTCAATTTGATTGCCCAGTTAAATTGATCATTCTAAACTGATTATTAGTGCTCCTTGAGTAAAGGCTTATAAATGAAGCATAATGTATGGCATCATGCAGTTTAGGATAGATTGGATTTCTTGAAAGCCTTGTGGTAGCTCTCTCAGTCTCAGATGTTGTCACAATATAGAAAATTGAGTTAGCTTTATGTGGGCATTGGATTCGTCTCATTATGAACACTAAATCAAAAGTTTCAGATGATTTAATGCGTACATATCAAGTTGATCAGCCACAGAAAACGATCATTCTAATTGATCATTGGTGCTACTTGAGTAAAGGCTTATAAATGAAGCAAAATGCATGGCATCACGGAGTTTGGATTACTTGGAAGCTTTGTCATATCTATTTCATTCTTAAATTTTGTCACAATATAGAAAATTGAGCTAGTTTAACGTGGGCATTGGATTCATCTCATTTTGAGCTCTTATTCAAAAGTTAATAATGATAGAGTACTGACATGTCATGTTGATCAGCTAATTAAAATGATCGTTCTATACTCATTAGTGCTCATTGAGTATAGACGTATAAATGAAACACAATGCATGGCGTCACACTGTTTGGGTTAGATTGAATTACTTGGAGGCTTTATCGTAGCTATTTCGGTCTTAAATTTTATCACAATATAGAATATTGAGATTGTTTAACGTGGGTGTTGGATTCGTGTTATTCTGAACTCTAAATCACAAGTTATGGACGATTTAGTGCGGACAAGTCAAGTTGATTTTGGCCAGTTAAAGTGATTATTCTAGACCGATCATTCTAAACTGATCATTAGTGTTCCTTGAGTAAAGGCTTATAAATCAATCATAATGCCTTACATCACGTAGTTTAGGATATATTGGATTACTTGAAGGCTTTGTGGTTGATCTTTCAGTCTCAACTGTTGTCACAATATAAAAAATTGAGCTAGCTTAACGTGGATTTTGGATTCGTGTCAATCTCAATTGTACTCAAAAGTTATGGATGATTTAGTGTCGATATGTCAAGTTGACCAGCTAGTTAAAATGAGTCTAAAATGATCATTGGTGCTCCTTGAGTACAGGTTTATAAATGAAGCATAAAGCATGGCATCACACAATTTGGGTTAGATTGGATTACTTAGAGGCTTTGCCGTACCTATTTCGCTATTAAATTTTGTCACAATATAGAAAATTGAGGTAGCTTTACTCGGCCGTTGGATTCATATACTCTGTACTCTATATCAAAAGGTATGAACGATTTAGTGCTGACATATAGTTGATCAGCTAGTTAAAATGATCGTTCTATACTGATTGGTGCTCATTGAGTAAAGATATATAAATGAAGCACAATGCATGGCGTCACTCAGTTTCAGTTAGACTGGAATACTTGGATGCTTTATTGTAGCTATTATTGTTCTTAAATTTTGTCACAATATACTTGGACTTATCATTGGTACTCATTGAATAAAGGCATATAAATGAATCATAATGCATGGCATCACGGAATTTGGTATAGATTGGATTACTTGGAGCCTTCATTGTGGCTATTTTGGTCTTAAATATTGTCACAATATAGAATATTGAGCAAGCTTAACGTGTGTGTTGGGTTCGTGTCATTCAGAACTCTAAAACAAAAGTCACAAATGATTTAGTTTGTACATGTCCAGTAAATTGGCCAGTTAAAGTGATCATTCTAAGCAGACCATTCTAAACTTACCATTCTAAACTGATCATTAGGGCTCCTTGAGTTAAGGCCTATAATGAAGCATAATGCATTGCATCACGCAATTTATGATAGATTGGATTACTTGAATGCTTTGTGGTTGGTCTTTCATTCTGAAATGTTGTCACAATATAGAAAATTGAGCTAGCTTAACGTGGGCATTGGATTCGTCTCATTCCGAACACTAAATCAAAAGTTTCGGACGATGTAATGTGTGCATGTCAAGTTGATCGGCCAGAGAAAATGATCATTCTAAACTGTTCACTAGTGCTCCTTCTGTAAAGGCTTATAAATGAAGCATAATGCATGGCATCACGTAGTTTAGGATACATTGGAGTACTAGGAGGCTTTGTCGTATCGATTTCGCTCTTTAAATTTGTCACAATATAGAAAATTGAGCTACATTAACATGGGTGTTGGATTCATGTCAATTTCAGCTCTAAATGAAAACTTAAAGACAATCTAGTGCGGACATGTCAATTTAATCAGCTAGTTAAAATGATCATTCCAAACTGATTATTGGTACTCATTGAGAAAAGACATATAGATGAAGCATAATGCATGGCATCACGCAAATTGGTATAGATTGGATTACTTGGAGGCTTTCTGGTGACTATTTCGGTCTTATATTTTGTTACAATATAGAACATTGAGCAAGCTTAACGTGGGCGTTGGATTCGTGTCATTCAGAATTCTAAATCAAAAGTTATGGACGATTTAGTGCGGACATGTCAGGTTGATCGACATGTAAAGTGATTATTTTAAAATGATCATTATAAACTGATCATTAGTGCTCCTTGAGTAAAAGCTTATAAATGAAGAATAATGCATGACAAAACGCAATTTAGTATAGATTGGATTACTTGAATGCTTTGTGGTAGCCCTTTCAGTCTCAAATATTTTCACAATATATAAAATTGAGCTAGCTTAACGTGGGCCTTTGATTCGTGTCATTCTGAACTCTAAATCAAAAGTTACGGATGATTTTATGTGGACATGTCAAATTGATAGACAAGTTAAAATGATCATTCTAAATTGATCATTGATGGTCATTGAGCAATGGTTAACAAATGACGCGTAATGCATGGCATCACGCAGTTTGGGATAGATTGGATTACTTGGAGGCTTTGTTGTAGCTATTTCGGTGATAAATTTTGCACATTATAGAATATTAAGCTAACTTAACGTGGGCATTAGATTCTTGTCATTCAGAACTTTAAATCAAAAGCTACGGAGGATTTAGTGCGGATATGTCAAGTTGATTGGTTAGTTAAAGTGATCATTCTAAATTTATCATTCTAAACTTATCATTAGTGCTCCTTGAGTAAAGGCTTATAAATTAATAATAATGCATGTCATCACGCAGTTTAGGATAGATTGGATTACTTGAAGGCTTTGTGGTACCTCTTTCAGTCTCATATGTTGTCACAACATAAAAAATTGAGCTAGCTTAACGTGGGCTTTGGATTTGTCTTATTATGACCACTAAATCAAAAGGTTCGGAGGATTCAATGTGTACATGTCAAGTTGATCAGCCAGATTAAACGATCTTTCTAAAATGATCATTGTGCTCCTTGAGTAAAGGCTTATAAATGAAGCAAAATGCCTAGCATCACGGAGTTTGAGATATATTGGATTATTTGAAGGTTTTCTCGTATCTATTTCATTCTTAAATTTTGTCAAAATATAGAAAATTGAGCAAGATTAATGTGGGCGTTAGATTCATGTCATTTTGAGCTCTTAGTCAATAGTTAAAAACGATATAGTGCTGACATGTGAAGTTTATCAACTAGTTAAAATGATTGTCCTATATTGATTGATGTTCATTGAGTAAAGACGTATAAATGAAGCACAATGCATGGCGTCACGCAGTTTGGGTTAGATTGGATTACTTGGAGGATTTATCATAGTTATTTCGGTCTTAGATTTTTTCACAATATAGAATATACAGCTTGCTTAACGTGGGTGTTGGATTCGTGTTATTTTGAACTCTAAATCAAAAGTTATGGACGATTTAGTGTAGACATGTCAAGTTGATTGGCTAGTTCAAATGATTATTCTAAACTGATCATTAGTGTTCCTTAAGTAAAGGCTTATAAATGAAGCATAATGCATTACATCACGTAGTTTAGGATAGATTGGATTACTTCATCACTTTGTGGTAGCTCTTTCAATCTCAAATGTTATCACAATATAGAAAATTGATCTAGCTTAACCTGAGCGTTGGATTCGTGTCATTCTGAATTCTAAATCAAAGTTACGGACGATTTAGTGTGTACATGTCAAGTTGATCGGCAACTAAAGTGATTATTCAAACTGATCATTGGTGCTCCTTGAGTATAGGCTTATAAATGAAGCATAATGTTTGGTATCACACAATTTTGGATATATTGGATTACTTGAAGGCATTGTGGTAGCTCTTTCAGTCTCAAATGTTGTCACAATATAGAAAATTGAGCAAGCTTAACGTGGGCCGTGGATTTGTGTCATTCTGAACTCTAAATCAAAAGTTATGGATGATTTAGTTTGGATATGTCAAGTTGATAAACCTGTTAAAAATGATGATTCTAAAGTGATCATTGGTGGTCCTTGTGTATAGGCATGTAAATGAAGTATAATGAATGGTATCACGTTGTTTGCATTACATTGGATTACTTGGAGGATTTTTCGTCGCTATTTCGGTCTCAAAGTATGTGACATTACAGAAAATTTAGCTAGCTTAAGATGTGCGTTAAATTCATGTCATTTTGAGCTCTAAATCAAAAGTTAAAGACGATTCAGTGCAAACATGTCAAGTTGACTAGCTAGTTAAAATCATTATTTTAAATTGATCATTGGTGCTCCTTGAGTAAAGCCTTATAAATGAAGCATAATGCATGCCAACACACAGTCTGGGATAGATTGGATTATTTGGAGCCTTTTTCGTAGCTATTTCACTCTACAATTTGGTTACAATATAGAAAATTGAGCTAGCTTTTCTGAGGTGTCAGATTCGTCTACTCTAAACTCTAAATCAAAAGTGATTGACTATCCAGTGCGGCATGGCAAGTTTATCGACTAATTAAAATGATAATTCTAAACTAATCATTGGTGCTCATTGAGCAAAGGATTATAAATGATGCATAATGCATGCCATCACAAAGTTTGGAATAGATTAGATTACTTGGAAGGTTTCTCATAGCTATTTCGGTTTTAAATTTTGTTACAATATTGAAAATTTAGCGAGGTTTATTTGGGGGGTTCCTGTACCCTAAACTCTAAAAAAATAGTTACATACGATTTAGTGCAGACATGACACGTTGATCGGCTAGTTAAAATGATCATTCTAAACTGATCATTGGTGCTCATTGAGCAAAGGATTACAAAAGAAGCATAATGCATGATATCACGCAGTTTAGGATATATTGGATTACTTGAAGGCTTTGTGGTATCTCTTTAAGTCTCAAATGTTGTCACAATGTAGCACACTGAGCTAGCTGAACGTGCGCATTGGATTCGTGTCATTCTGAACTCTAAGTCAAAAGTTACAAACGAGGTAATGCGGAGATGTACATTTGATCAGCAATTAAACTGATCATTCTAAACTGATCATTGGTGCTCCTTGACTAAAGGCTTATAAATAAAGTATAATGCATGTCACATCACGCAATTTGGGTTCATTACTTTGAGGCTTTGTGTTACTATTTCGGTCTTAAATTTTTTCATAATGTAGAATATTGATCTAGCTTTACTCACGTGTTTGATTCTTGTACTCTGATATCTAAATCGAAAGTTTCAGACGATTTAGTGCGGACATGACAAGTTGATTGGCTAGTTAAAATGTTAATTCTAAACTAATCATTGGTGCTAATTGAGCAAAGGATTACAAATGAAACATAATGCATGACATCACGCAGTTTAGGATAGACTGGATTACTTAAAGGCTTTGTGGTATCTCTTTCCATCTCAAATGTTGTTACAATATAAAAAAATTAAGCTAGCTTAACGTGGGTGTTGTATTTGTGTCATTTTGAACTCTACATCAATATTTACGGATGGTTTAGTGCGGACATGACAAGTTGGTCGGCTACTTAAAATGATCATTCTAAACTGATCATTGGTGCTCATTGAGCAAAGCATTACAAATGAAGCATAATGCATGGCATAAAGAAGTTTGGCATAGATTGGATTATTATGAGGGTTTGTCATAGCTATTTTGGTCTTAAATTTTGTTACAATATTGAAAATACAGCTAGCTTTACTTGGGTGTTGGGTTCGTGTACACTAAACTCTATGTCAAAAGTTACGGGCGATGAAGTGCACACATGTCAAGTTGATTGACCAGTTAAAATGATCATTCGAGACTTATTGTTGGAGCTCCTTGAGTAAAGGCTTATAAATAAAGCATAATGCATGTCATCATGCAATCTGAGATAAATTTCATTGCTTTGAGGTTTTGTATAGCTCTTTCAGTCTCAAATGTTGTCCAAATATGGAAAATTGAGCTAGCTTAATATGGCCATTGGATTCATGTCATTTTGAGCTCTAAATCAAAAGTTAAAAACGATTCAGTGCAGATATTTCAAGTTGACCTGTTAGTTAAAATGATCATTCTATACTGATCATTGGTGCTCATGTAGTAAAGGCTTATATATGGAGCATAATGCATGGCATCACGCAGTTTGGGAAAGATTGGATTACTTGGAGGCTTTGTCGTAGCTATTTCAGTCTTCACTTTTGTCACAATATAGAAAACTGAGCTAGCTTTTCTTGGGTGTCAGATTCGTGTACTCTGAACTCTAAATCAAAAGTGACGGGCGATTTATGGTGGCCATGACAAGTTTATCGACTAATTAAAATGATCATTATAAACTAATCGGTTGTGCTCATTGAGCAAAGGATTAAAAATGAAGCATAATGCATGCCATCACAAAGTTTGGGATAGATTAGATTACTTGGAGGGTTTCTCATAGTTATTTTGGTCTTAAATTTTGTTACAATGTAGAATATTGAGCTAGCTTTACTTCGGTGTTTGGTTCGTGTACACAAAATTCTGAATAAATAGTTACCAAAGATTTAGTGCGAACATGACAAGTTGATCAACTAGTTAAAATGATCATTCTAAACTGTTCATTGGTGCTCATTGAGCAAAGGATTAAAAATGAAGCATAGTGCATTGTATCACGCAGTTTAGGATATATTGGATTACTTGAAGGCTTTGTGGTATCTCTTTAAGTCTCAAATGTTGTTACAATATAGAAAACTGAGCTAGCTTAACGTGCACGTTGGATTGGTGTCATTCTGAACTCTAAGTCAAAAGTTACAGACAATGCAGTGTGGACATGTCAAGTTGATCGGCAAGTTAAAATGATCATTCTAAACTGATCATTGGTGCTCCTTGAAAAAAGACTTGTAAATGAAATATAATGCATGTCATCACGCAATTTGGGTTCAATACTTTGTGGCTTTGTGTAGCTCTTTCGGTTGCAAATGTGGTCACAATAAGGACAATTGAGCTAGCCTAACGTGGGCATTGGATTCATGTCATTTTGAGACCTAAATCAAAACTTAAAAACGATTTAGTGTGGACATGTCAAGTTGACCAGCTAGTTAAAATCATCATTCTAAACTGATCATTGGTGCTCCTTGAGTAAAGGATTACAAATGAAGCATAATGCATGGCATCACGAAGTTTGGGATAGATTGGATTACTTGGAGGCTTTGTCATTGCTATTTCAATCTTAAATTTTGTCACAATGTAGAAAATTGAGCTAGATTTTCTTGGGCATTGGATTTGTGTTTTCTAAACTCTAGATCAAAAGTAATGGACGATTTAGTGCGGCCATGGCAATTTTATCGGCTAATTAAAATGATCATTCTAAACTAATCATTGGTTCTCATTGAGCAAAGGATTACAAATGAAGCATAATGCATGGCATCACACAGTTTAAGATAGATTGGATTACTTAGAGGCTTTGTCGTAGCTTTTGGTCTTAAATTTTGTCACAATGTAGAATATTGAGCTAGCTTTACTCAAGTGTTTGATTCGTGAACTCTGATATCTAAACTTAAAAGTTTCAGACGATTTAGTGCGAACATGAGAAGTTGATCGGCTAGTTAAAATGATCATTCTAAACTGATCATTGGTTCTAATTGAGGAAAGGGATGCAAATGAAACATAATGCATGACATCACGCAGTTTAGGATAGAATGGATTACTTGAAGGTTTTGTGGTATCTCTTTCAGTCTCAGATGTTGTTACAATATAAACAATTGAGCTAGCTTAACGTGGGTGTTGGATTCGTGTCATTCTAAACTCTACATCAAAAGTTACGGACGATTTAGTGCAAACATGAAAATTTTATCAGCTAGTTAAAATGATCATTCTAAACTGGTCATTGGTGCTCATTGAGCAAAAGATTACAAATGAAGCATTATTCAAGGCATCACGAGGTTTGGGATATATTGGATTACTTGGAGGGTTTATCATAGCTATTTGGGTTTTAAATTTTTTAAAAATATTGAAAATTTAGCTAGCTTTCTTTGGGCGTTGGGTTCGTGCACAGTAAACTCTAAATAAAAAGTTACATATGATTTAGTGCGAACATGAAAAGAGCATCGACCAGTTAAAATGATCATTCAAAACATATCATTGTTGCTCCTTGAGTAAAGGTTAGAAATGAAGCATAACACCTACTATCATGCAGTTTAGGATAGACTGGATCACATGAAGGCTTTGTGGTATCTCTTTCAGTCAAAGATGTTGTTACAATATAAAAAATTGAGCTAGTTCGGGCTTTGGGTTCGTGTACTGTGAACTCTAAATCAAAAGTTACGAACGATTTAGTGTGGACATGACTAGTTGATCTGATAGTTAAAATGATCATTAAGAACTAATCATTGGTGCTCATTGAGAAAAGGATTACAAATAAAGCATAATGCATGACATCACGCAGTTTCAGATAGATTGGATGACTTGGAGGCTTTGCGTAGCTATTTTGGTCTTAAATTTTGTCACAATATATAGATTATTGAGCTAGCTTAATGTCAGCATTGGATTTGTGTCATTTTGAACTTCAAATAAAAAGTTAGGGACAATTTACTGAGGATATGTCAAGTTGATCGTCCAGTTAAAGTAATCATTCAAAAATGATCATTATAAACTGATCATCAGTGCTCCTTGAGTAAAGGTTTATAAATGAAGCATAATGCATGGCATCACAGAGTTTAGGACAGATTGGATTATTTGAAGGCTTTGTGGTAGCTCTTTCAGTATCAAATGATTTCAGAATATCAAAAATTGAACTAGCTTAACGTGGAATCAAAAGTTACGGATGATTTACAACGCATATGACAACTTGATCGGCTAGTTAAAATTATTATTCTAAACTGATCATCGGTGCTCATTGAGCAAAGGTTTACAAATGAAGCACAATGCATAGTATCACGTAGTTTAGGATATATGGGATTACATGGAGGCTTTCGCATAGCTATTTTGGTCTTATATTTTTTCACAATATAGAAAATTGAGCTAGCTTTTCTTAGGCGTTGGATTCCTGTCATTCTGAAATCTAAATAAACATTTACGGACGATTTAGTGCGGATATGCCAAGTTGATCAGCCAATTAAAATGATCATTCCAAATTGATCATTCTAAACCGATCATGAGTGCTCCTTGAGTAAATGCTTATAAATGAAGCATAATGCATGGCATCACGCAGTTTAGGATGGATTGGATTACTTGAATGCTTTGTGGTAGCTCTTTCAGTGTCAAATATTTTCACAATATAGAAAATTAAGCTAGCTTAATGTGGGCATTGGATTCATGTCATTCTGAACTCTACATCTCAAGTTACGGACGATTTAGTGCGTACATGTCAAGTTGATCGACCAGTTAAAATGTTCATTCTGAACTGATCATTGGTGAGTAAAGGCATATAAATGAAGCATAATCCATTGCATTACGCAGTTTGGGATACATTGGATTACTTGGAGGTTTTGTCATAGCTCTTTGAGTCTCAGATGTTGTCACAATACGAAAATTGAGCTGGTTTAACGTGGGCATTAGATTCATGTTATTTTGGGATATAAGTCAAAAGTTAAAGTTGATTTAATGCAGACATGTCAAGTTGATGAGCTAGTTAAAATATTGATTCTAAACTGATCATCGGTTCTCATTGAGTACAGGCGTATAAATGAAGCATACTGCATGGCATCATATAGTTTGGGATACATCGGATTACTTGGAGGCTTTATCGTAGCTATTTTGGTCTTCAATTTTGTCACACTATAGAAATATAGCTAGCTTTACTTGGGCGGGTGATTCGTCTCACTCTGAACTCTAAATCAAAAGTTATGGACGATTTACTGTGCACATGAAAAGTTGATCGGCTAGTTAAAATGATCATTATAAACTGATCATTGGTGCTCAATGAGAAAAGATTACAATTGAAGAATAATGCACGGCATCACTCAGTTTTGGATTGATTGGATTACATGGACGCTTTGTTGTAGCTATTTCGGTCTTAAAATCTATCACAATATAAAAATTGATCTAGATTAACGTACGCATTGAATTCGTGTCATTCGGAACTCTAAATCAAAAGTTAGGAACGAGTTATGTGCAGAGCTCTCAAGTTTATCGGCTAGTTATATTGATTAATCTAAACTGATCATGAGTGCTCCTTGAGTAAAGCTTTATAAATGAAGCATAATGCATGGCATCACGCAGTTTAAGATAGATTGGATTACTTGAAGGTGTTGTGGTAGCTCTTTCAGTCTCAAATGTTTTACAATATAGAAAATTGAGCTAGTTTTAAATGGGCATTGGATTCGTGTCATTCGGAACTCTAAATCAAAAGTTAGGGACAATTCAGTGCATACATGTCAAGTTGATCGGCCTATTAAAATGATCATACAAAACTGATCATTAATGCTCCTTGAGTAAAGGCTTATAAATGAAGCATAATGCATGGTACCGCGCAGTTTCGGATACATTGGATTACTTGCAGGTTTTATCGCAGGTCTTTTAGTCTCAAATGTTGTCACAATATGAAAAATTAAGCTAGCTTAACATGGACGTTTGGTTCATGTCATTTTGATCTCTAAATCAAAAGTCAAAGACATCTTTCTAAACTGATCATCGGTGCTTCTTGAGTAATGGCGTATAAATGAAGCATGATGCATGACATCACATAGTTTGGGATATGTCGGATTACTTGGAGGGTTTGTCGTAGCTATTTCGGTTTTAAATTTTGTCACAATATTGAAAATTAAGCTAGCTTTACTTAGGCGGGTGACTCTTGTCACTTTGATCTCTAAATCAAAAGTTACAGACGATTTACGGCGCATATGAAAAGTTGATCAGCTAGTTAAAATGATCAATGTAAACTGATCATTGGTTCTCATTGGGAAAATATTACAAATGATGCATAGTGCATTGCATCACACGGTTTGGATTTATTGGATTACTTGGAGTCTTTTTCGTTGCTATTTCGGTCTTAAATTTTTTCACACGATAGAGATTTGAGCTAGCTTTACCTTGGGTGTTGGATTCGTTGCACTCTGAACTCTAAATCAAAAGTTACGGACGATTTAGTGCAGACATGACAAGTTGATCAGATTGTTAAATGATCATTCTAAACTGATCAACTGTGCTCATTGAGCAAAAGTTTACAAATGAAGCACAATGCATGGCATCATGCAGTTTGAGATAGATTGGATTACTTGTAGGCTTGGTCGTAGCTATTTGGGTCATAAATTTTGTCCCAAATATAGAAAATCGAGCTAGGTTAAACTGGGTGTTGGATTCGTGTCATTCACAACTCTAAATCAAAAATTATGCACGATTTAGTGCGGACATGTTTAGTTTATCAGCTAGTTAAACTGATCATTCTAAAATTATAATTGGTCCTCATTTAATAAAGGTTTACAAATGAAGCATAATGTATGGCACCACGCAGCTTAAGATAGATTGGATTAATTGGAGGCTTTTTTGTAGCTATTTTGGTTCTAAAATTCTTCACAATATAGAAAATTGAGCTAGCTTAACGTGGGCGTTGGATTCGTATGATTCTGAACTCTAAATAAAAAATTACACACAATTTCGTGCGGACATGTCAAGTTTATCGGCTAGTTAATTGATCGTTCTAAAATGATCATTGGTGCTCATTGAGCAAAGGTTTTACAAATGAAGCATAATGCATGGCACCAAGCAATTTCTGATAGATTGGATTGCTAGGAGGTTTTGTCGATGCTAGCTTAAAGACAGTATTGGATTTGTGTCATTCGGAACTTTAAATCAAGTTTATCAACTAGTTAAAATGATCATTTTAAACTGACATTGGTGCTCTTTGATTAATGGCCTATAAATGATGCATAATGCATGGCATCAAGCAGTTTGGGATAGATTGGAATATTTGGAGGCTTTTTATAACTATTTCGGTGTTAAATTTTATCCAAATAAAGAATATTGAGCTAGCTTAACGTGGGCATTGGATTCGTGTCATTCTGAACTCTAAATCAAAAGTTACAGGAGATTTAGTGCGGATATGTTAAGTTGATAGGCTAGTTCAAGTGATCATTCTAAACTGATAATTCTAAACTAATCATTAGTGCTCCTTGAGTAAAGGCTTATAAATGAAGCATAATGCATGACATTACGTAGTTTAGGTTAGATTGGATTATTTGAAGGCTTTATGGTAGCTCTTTCCGTTTTAAAAGTTGTCACGATATAGAAAATTTAGCAACCTTAACGTGGACATTGGATTCGTGTAATTCTGAACTCTACATCAAGAGGTATGAACGATTTAGTGCGTACATTTTAAGTGGACCGACCAGTTAAACATATCATTCTAAACTGATCATTGGTGCTCCTTGAGTAAAGGTGTATAATTGAAGTATAATGCATGGCATCACGCAATTTTTGATAGATTGGATTACTTGGAGGCTTTCTCATACCTATTTTGATCTTAAATTTTGTCTCAATATAGAAATTTGAGGTAGTTTTACTTGGGTGGTTGATTCGTGGCATCCTAAACTCTAAAAAAAAATTTTAAGACGATTTAGTGCAGACATGAAGAGTTGATCCGCTTGTTAAAATGATCATTCTAAACTGATCATTTGTGATCATTGAGCAAAGGTTTACAAATGAAGCATAATGCATGGCATCACACAGTTTTGGATGGATTGGAATACTTGCAGTGTTTGTCATAGATGTTTCGGTCTTAAATTTGGTATCAATATAGAAAATTGACCTAGATCAACGTCGGCACTGGATTCCTATGATTCTGAACTCTTAATCAAAAGTCCACGTACGATTTAGTGTGGACGTGTAAAGTTGATTGGCCAGTTAAAGTGATTATTCTAAACCAATAATTCTAAACTAATCATTAGTGCTACTTCAGTAAAGGCTTATAAATGAAGCATAAGGCATGGCATCACACAATTTAGGCTAGATTGGATTACTTGAAGGCTTTGTGGTATCTCTTTCCGTCTTAAATTGAACTACATTTTAACGATATAGAAAATTGAACTACCTGTACATGGGCATTGGATTCGTGTATTTCTAAACTATACATCAAAAGTTACGGACGATTTAGTGTGTATGTGTCAAGTTGATCGGCCAGTTAAACTTATCATTCTAAACTGATCATTGGTGCTCCTTGACTAAAAACTTATAAATGAAGCATGATGCATGGCATAATGCAGTTTGGGATATATTGGATTACTTAGAGGCTTTGTCGTAACTCTTTTAGACTCAAATATTGTCACAATATGGAAAATTGAGGTAGCTTAACGTATGCATTGGATTTATGTCATTTTGAGATCAAAATCAAAAGTTAAAGACGATTTCCTGCGGAAATGTCAAGTTGATCAGCTAGTGAAAATAATCATTCTAAACAGATAACTCGTTCTCCTTGAGTAAAGGCTTATAAATAAAGCATAATGCATGGCATCTTGCATTTTGGGATAGATTGGATTACTTATCGTAATTATTTCTGTCTTAAATTTTGATTTAATCTAGAAAATTGAGCTAGCATAGCGTGGGCATTGGATTCGTGTAATTCTGAACTCTAAATCAAAAGTTACGGACGCTTTATTGCGTACATCTCAAGTTACGGACGCTAAATTTATCATTCTAAACTAATCATTGATGCTCAGCGAGCAAAGGTTTACAAATGAAGCATTATGCATGGCATCACGCAGTTTGGGAAAGATTGGATTACTTGGAGGCTTTGTCGTAGCTATTTTCGTATTAAATTTTGTCACAAGATAGAAATTTGAGCTAGCTTTACTTGGGTGTTTGATTTGTTGCACTCTGAACTCTAAATCAAAAGTTACGGACGATTTAGTGGCATCATGAGTAAAGGCTTCTAAAGGATGTGTAATACATGGCATCACGAAGTTTGGGATAAATTGGATTACTTGGAGGCTTCGCCATAGCTCTTTAAGTCTCAAATGTTATCACAATACGGAAAGTTTAGCTAACTTTACGTGGGTATTAAGATTCATGTCATTTTGAGCTCTAAATCATAAGTTCAAAACAACTTTGTGCGGACATGTCAAGTTGATCAGCTGGTTAAAATAATCATTCTAAGCTGATTATTTGTGCTCATGTAGTAAAGGTGTATAAATGAAGGATAATACATGGCATCACGAAGTTTGCGATAGATTGGAATTTTCGGAGGCTTTGCCATACCTATTTCAATCTTAAATTTTGTCACAATATAGAAATTTGAGATAGTTTTACTTGGGTGTTGGATTCGCAGCACTCCAAACTCTAAAAACAAAGTTACAGAAGATTTACTACAGATATGACAAGTGGTAAAATGATTATTCTAAACTCTTCATTGATGCTCATTGAGCAAATGATTACAAATGAAGCATAATGTATGCCACCACAGAGTTTGCGATATATTGGATTACTTGTACGCTTTATCTGAGATATTTCGATCTTAAACGATGTTGCAATATAGAAAACTGAGCTAGGTTAACATGGGCATTGGATTCGTGTCATTTTGAACTCTAAATTGAAAGTTAGAGACGATTTAGTGCGGACATCTCAAGTTGATTGGCTAGTTAAATAGAACATTCTAAACTGATCAATTGTACTTATGGAGCAAAGATTTACAAATGAAGTATAATGCAAGGCATCACACATTTTGGGCTAGATTGGATTACTTGGAGGCTTTGTCATAACTATTTCATTCTTAAATTTTGTCGCAATATAGAAATTTGTTCTAGCTTAACGTGGGCGTTGGATTTGTGTCATTTTAAACTCTAAATCAAAAGTTACAAACGATTTAGTGTGTACAAGTCAATTGTATCAGCTAGTTAAGTTGATCATTCTATACCGATCATTGGTTGTCACTGAACAAAGGTTTACAAATGAACCATAACGCATGACATCACACTGTTTAAGATAGATTGGATTACTTGGAGGCTTTGTCGTAGATATTTCATTCTAAAATTTTGTCACGATGTACAAAATTGAGGTAGCTTAACGTGGGTATTGGATTCGTGTCATTCTGAAATCTAAATCAAAAGTTACGGACGATTTAGTGCGCACATGTCAAGTTGATCGGCCAGTTAAAGTGATCATTCTAAACTAATCATTCTAAACTAATCATTCTAAACTCATCATGAGTTCTACTTTAGCAAAGGTTTACAAATGAAACATAATTCATGGCATCACGCAGTTTAGGATAGATTCGATTACTTGAAGCCTTTGTGATAGTTTTTTCATTCTCAAATGTTTTCAGAATATAGAAAATTGAGCTAGCTTAACGTGGATGTTGGATTCGTGTCATTTTGAACTCTGAATGAGAAGATACGGATGATTTAGTGCATACATGTCAAGTTCATCGGCCAGTTAAAATGATAATTCTAAACTGATCATTGGTACTCTTTGAGTAAAGACTTATAAATGAAGCGTAATGCATGGCATCAAACATTTTGGGATAGGTTGGTTTAGGTGGAGGCTTCGTCATAGCTATTTTGGTCCGAAAGTTTTTCACAATACTCAAAATTGAGCTAGCTTAATGTGGGCATTGGATACATATCATTCTGAACTCTAAATCAAAAAGTTACAGGTGATTTAGTGGAGACATGTCAAATTCATTGGCTAGTTAAGTTGATCATTCTAAACGGATCATTTGTGCTCATTGAGCAAAGGTTTACAAATGAAGCATAATGCATGACATCAGGCAGTTTGGGATAGCTTGGATTACTTGAAAGCTTTATTGTACTATTACGGTTTAAAAGTTTGTCACAATATTGAAAACTGAGCTAGCTTAATGGGGGTGTTGGGTTCATGTCATTCTGAACTCTAAATCAAAAGTTATGGACAATTTAGTGTGGACATTTCATGGTCAACGGCCAGTTAAAATGATCATTATAAACTGATAATTGGTGCTCCTTAAGTAAAGGCTTATAAATGAAGCATAATGTATGGCATCACGAGGTTTGGGATACATTGGATTACTTTGAGGCTTTGTCGTAGCTCTTTTAGTCTCTAATGTTGTTACAATATTGAAAATTTAGCTAGATTAATGTGGGCATTGGATTCATGTCATTTTAGGCTGTAAAACAAATGTTAAGGACGATTTAGTGCAGACATGTCAACTTGATCAGCTAGTTAAAATGATCATTTTAAATTGATCATTGGTGCTCATTAAGCAAAGGTATACAAATGAAGCATAATGAATGACATCACGCAGCTAGTGATAGATTGGATTACTTGGAGGCTTTTTAGCATATCGGTTTTAAATTTAATCACAATATAGAAAAATGAGATAGCTTAACGTGGGTGTTGGATATGTGTTATCCCGAACTCTAAATCAAAAGTTACGGACGATCTAGTGCGGACATGTCAAGTTGATCGGCCAGTTAAAATGATAATTCTAGTCTGATCATTGGTCCTCCTTAAGTAAAGGCTTAGAAATGAATCATAATGCATGGAATCACACAATTTGTGATACATTGGATTACTTGGAGGCTTTCTCGTGGCTCTCGGATTCTCAAATTTTTTCACAATATTTAAAGTTTAGCTAGATTAATGTGGGCCTTGGATTCATGTCATTTTTAGAACTAAATCAAATGTTAAAGATGATTTAGTGTGGATATGTCAAGTTGATCACCTTGTTGAAATGATCTTTCTAAATTGACCATTGGTGGTCATTAAGCAAAGGTTTACAAATGAAGCATAATGCATGGCATTCAACAATTTGGGATAGATTGGATACATTGTATTACTTGGAGGCTCATTGAGCAAAGGTTTACAGATGAAGCATAATGCCATCCATCACGCAGTTTGGGATAGATTGGATAACTTGAAGGCTTTTTCATAGCTATATCCGTCAAAAATTTAATCACAATATAAAAACTAAGCTAGCCTAATGTGGGCGTTGGATTCGTGTCATTCTCAACTCTAAATCAAAAGTTACAGACGATTTAGTGTGGACATATCAAGTTGATTGGCCAGTTAAAATGATAATTCTAAACTGATCATTGGTGCTCCTTGAGTAAAGTCTTATAAATGAAGGATAATGCATTTCATCACGCAGTTTGGGATAGGTTGGATTACATGGAGGCTTCGTCATAGCTATTTGGATTTTAAATTTTGTCACAATACTGAAAACTGAGCTAGCTTAATGTGAGCGTTGGATTCATGTCATTCGAAACTCTAAATCAAAAGTTACGGACGATTTAGTGCGAAGAAGTCAAGTTGATCGGCCAGTTAAAATGATAATTGTAAACTGATCATCGGTGCTCCTTAAGTAAAGGCTTATAAATGAAGCATAATGCATGACATCAAACAGTTTGGGATAGGTTGGTTTAGGTGGAGGCTTCTTCGTAGCTATTTTGGTCCGAAATTTTTTCAAAATACTCAAAATTGAACTAGCTTAACGTGGGCATTGGATACATGTCATTCTGAACACTAAATCAAAAGTTACGTGCCATTTAATGCAGACATGTCAAGTTCATTGGCTAGTTAAATTGATCATTCTAAATGGATCATTGGTGCTCATTGAGAAAAGCTTTACAAATGAAGCATAATGCATGGCATCAACGAGTTGGGGATAGATTACATGAAAGCTTTATAGTTGTATTTCAGTCTTAAATTTTTTCACAAAATAGAAAACTGAGCTATCTTAATTTGGGTGTTGGATTCGTGTCATTCTAAACTCTAATTCAAAAGTTATGGACGATTTAGTATGGACATGTCAAGTTCATCAGCCATTTAAAATCATCATTCTAATCTGATCATTGGTGCTCCTTAAGTAAAGGTATACAAATGAAGCATAATGTATGACATCACCCAGTTTGGTATATATTGGATTACTTGGAGGCTTTGTTGTATATCATTCTTGAATTAAATCACAATATAGAAAAATTAGCTAGCTTAACGTGGGCGTTGGATTTGTGTTATTCCGAACTCTATATCAAAAGTCACGGTCGATTTAGTGCGGACATGTCAAGTTGATCGGCCTGTGAAAATGATAATTCTAATCTAATCATTGGTGCAGCTTAAGTAAAGGCTTATAAATGAAGCATAAGGCATGGCATCACACAGTTTGGGATACATTTGATTACTTGGAGGCTTTGTCGTGGCTTTCTGATTCTCAAATGTTGTCACAATATTGAAAGTTGAGCTAAATTAATGTGGGTCTTGGATTCATGTCATTTTGAGCTCTAAATAAAATATTAAAGATGATTTACTGTGGATATGTCAAGTTGATCACCTAGTTAAAATGATCAATCTAAACTGATCATTGGTGCTCATTGAGCAAAGGTTAACAAATGAAGCATAATGCATGGTATCAGGGAGTTTGGGATAGATTGGATTACCTGGAGGCGTTATTATAGCTATTTCGGTCTTTAAATTTACTAAAAATAAAGAAAACTGAGCTAGCTTAATGTGGGCGTTGGATTCGTCTCATTCTAAACTCTAAATCAAAAGTTTCGAACGATTTAGTGCGCACAAGTCAAATTGATTGGCCAGTTCAAATGATAATTCTAAAATGATCATTGGTGCTCCTTGAGTAAAGGCTTATAAATGAAGGATAATGTATGGCATCACGCAGTTTGGGATAGGTTGGTTTAGGTGGAGGCTTCGTCGTAGCTATTTCGTTCTTAAATTTTGTCACAATACTGAAAATTGAGCTAGCTTAACGTGGGCATTGGATTCATGTCATTCTGAACACTAAATCAAAAGTTACGGGTGATTTACTGCAGACATGTCAAGTTCATTGGCTAGTTAAATTGATCATGGTAAACTGATCATTGCTGCTCATTGAGCAAAGGTTTACAAATGAATCATAATGCATGGAATTAGGCAGCTTGAGATAGATTGGATAACTTGGAGGCTTTATTGAAGCTATTTCACTCTTAAATTTGGTCACAATATAGAAAATTGAGCTAGCTTAACATGGTTGCATTCGCGTCATTTTGAACTTGAGGCTTTGTCGTAGCTAATTCGGTCTTAAATTTAATCACATTATAGAAAGTTGATCTAGCTTAACATGGGTGTTGGATTCATGTCATTCTGCTAAATCAAAAGTTTCAAACGATTTAATTGCAGACATTTGAAGTTGATCGGCCAGTTAAACTAATAATTTTAAACTGATCATTGGTGCTCCTTGTGTAAAGGCTTATAAATGAAGCATATTAGATGGCATCATCCTGTTCGGGAAACATTGAATTACTTGGAGACATTGTGGTAGCTCTTTCAGTATTAAATATTGTCACGATATTGAAAATTGATGGTAGATTAACGTGGGTGTTGGATTCATGTTATTTTGAACTCAAAATAAAATGTTAAAGATGATTTAATGCGGACATGTCAAGTTGATCAGATAGTTAAAATGATTGTTCTAAACTGATCATTGGTGCTCATTGAGAAAAGGTTTACAAATGAAGCATAATTCATGGCATCACGCAGTTTGGGATAAATTAGAATACTTTGAGGCTTTGTAGTAGTTCTTTTAGTCTCAAATGTTTTCACAATATATAATATTGAGCTAGCTTAACGTGGGCGTTGGATTCGTGTCATTCTGAACTCTAAATCAAAAGTTTTGGACGATTTAGTGCGCACAAGTAAAGTTGATTGGCCAGTTCAAATGATAATTCTAAAATGATCATTGGTGCTCCTTTAGTAAAGGCTTATAAATGAAGGATAATGCGTGGCATTACGCAGTTTGGAATAGGTTGGTTTAGGTGGAGGCTTCGTCGTAGCAATTTCGTTTTTAAATTTTATCACAATACTGAAAATTGAGCTAGCTTACCGTGGGCATTGGATTCATGTCATTCTGAACAAAAAATCAAAAGTTATGGATGATTTAGTGTAGACATTTCAAATTCATTGGCTAGTTAAATTGATCATGCTAAACTGATCATTGCTGCTCATTGAGCAAAGGTTTACAAATGAATCATAATGCATGGCATTAGGCAGTTTGAGATAGATTGGATAATTTGGAGGCTTTATTGTAGCTATTTCAGTCTTAAATTTGGTCACAATATAGAAAATTGAGCTAGCTTAACATGGTTGCATTCGCGTCATTCTGAACTAGAGGTTTTGTTGTAGCTAATTCGGTCTTAAATTTAATCACAATATAGAAAATTGAGCTAGTTTAACGTGGGCATTGGATCCATGTCCTTCTACTAAATCAAAAGTTTCAGATGATTTAATTGCGGATATTTCAAGGTGATCGGCCAGTTAAACTAATAATTTTAAATTGATCATTGGTGCTCCTTGTGTAAAGGCTTATAAATGAAGCATATTGGATGGCATCATCCTGTTCGGGAAACATTGGATTACTTGGAGACATTGTGGTAGCTCTTTCAGTATTAAATATTGTCACAATATTGAAAATTGATGGTAGATTAACGTGGGCGTTGGATTCATGTTATTTTGAGCTCAAAATAAAATGTTAAAGATGATTTAATGTAGACATGTCAAGTTGATGAGATAGTTAAAATGATTGTTCTAAACTGATCATTGGTGCTCATTGAGAAAAGGTTTACAAATGAAGCATAATACATGGCATCACGCAGTTTGGGATAAATTAGATTACTTGGAGGCTTTGTAGTAGTTCTTTTAGTCTCAAATGTTTTCACAATATATAATATTGAGCTAGCTTAACGTGGGCGTTGGATTCGTGTCATTCTGAACTCTAAATCAAAAGTTTCGGACGATTTAGTGCGCACAAGTCAAATTGATTGGCCAGTTCAAATGATAATTCTAAAATGATCATTGGTGCTCCTTGAGTAAAGGCTTATAAATGAAGGATAATGCATGGCATCACGCAGTTTGGGATAGGTTGGTTTAGGTGGAGGCTTCGTCGTAGCTATTTCGTTCTTAAATTTTGTCACAATACTGAAAATTGAGCTAACTTAACGTGGGCATTGGATTCATGTCATTCTGAACACTAAATCAAAAGTTACGGGTGAGTTAGTGTAGATATGTCAAATTCATTGGCTAGTTAAATTGATCATGCTAAACTGATCATTGGTGCTCATTGAGGAAAGGTTTACAAATATATCATAATGCATGGCATTAGGCAGTTTGAGATAGATTGGATAACTTGGAAGCTTTATTGTAGCTATTTTGGTCTTAAATTTTGTCACAATATAGAAAATTGAGCTATCTTAGCATGGGTGTTGGATTAGTGTCATTCTGAACTAGAGGCTTAGTCGTAGCTAATTCGGTCTTAAATTTAATCACAATATAGAAAATTGAGCTAGCTTAACGTGGGCGTTGGATTCATGTCATTCTGCTAAATTAAAAGTTACAGACGATTTAATTGAAGACATTTCAAGTTGATTGGCCAGTTAAACTAATAAATCTAAACTGATCATTGGTGCTTGTTGTGTAAAAGGTTTATAAATGAAGCATGTTGGAGGGCTTCATGCTGTTCGGGAAACATTGGATTACTTGGAGGCATTGTGGTAGCTCCATTATTAAATGTCGTCACAATATTAAAAATTGATGGTAGATTAACGTGGGCGCTGGATTCATGTTATTTTGAGCTCAAAATAAAATGTTAAAGATGATTTAATGCGGACATGTCAAGTTGATAAGCTAGTTAAAAAGATTGTTCTAAACTAATCATTGGTGCTCATTGAGAAAACATTTACAAATGACGCATAATGCATGGCATCACGCGGTTTAGGATAGATTAGATTACTTGGAGGCTTTGTAGTAGCTCTTTTAGTCTCAAATGTTGACACAATATATAATATTGAGCTAGCTTAACATGGGCGTTGAATTCGTGTCATTCTGAACTCCAAATCAAAAGTTTTGGACGATTTAGTGCGGACATGTCAAGTTGATCGTCTAGTTAAAATTGTAATTCTAAACTGATTATTTGTGCTTCTTAAGTCAAGGCTTATAAATGAAGCATAATGCATGGCATCACAGAGTTTGGGATACATTGGATTAGTTGGAGACTTTGTCGTAGCTCTTACTATCAAATGTTGTCACAATATTGACAATTGAGCTAGATTAATATGGGCGTTGGATTCATGTTATTTTGAGCTCTACATCAAATGTTAAAGACGATTTAATACGGTCATGTCAAGCTGATCAGCTAGTTAAAATGATAATTCTAAACTGATCATTGGTGCTCCTTGAGTAAAAGCTTATAAATAAAGCATAATGCATGGTATCCAAAAATTTGGGATAGATTGGATTACTTGTAGGCATTTTCGTAGCTATTTTAGTCTCAATGTTACCATAATATTGAAAATTGACCTATATTAACGTGGGTATTGGATTCATGTCATTTTGAGCTCTAAATCAAATACTAATAACGATTTAATCCGTACATGTCAAGTTGATCAGCTAGTTAAAACAATAATCCTAAACAGACCATTTGTGCTCACTAAGAAAAGGTTTACAAATGAAGCATAATGCCTCGCATCACGCAATTTGGTATAGGTTGGATTACTTGAAGGCTTTGTTAAATCTCTTTCAGTCTCAAATGTTGTCACAATATCGAAAATTGAGCTAGATTAACGTGGGCGTTGGATTCATGTCATTTTGAGCTCTAAATCAAATATTAAAGATGATTTAGTTTGGATATGTCAAGTTGATAAGCTAGTTAAAATGATCATTCCAAACTGATCATTGGTGCTCATTCAGCAAAGGTTTATAAATGAAGCATAATGCATGGCATCACACAATTTAGGATAGATTGCATTACTTGGAGGCTTTATCGTAGCTATTTCGGTCTAGCATTTTTTCGAAATCTAGAATATTGACCTAGCTTGACTTGGGTGTTAGATTCGTGTCATTCTGAACTCTAAATCAAAAGTTACGGACGATTTAGCGCGTAAATGTCAAGTTGATCGGCCTGTAAAAATGTCAAGTTGATTGGCCTGTAAAAATGATCATTCTAAACTGATTATTGGTGCTACTTGAGTAAATGCTTATAATTGAAGCATAATGCATGTTATTACGTAGTTTGGGATACATTGGATTTCTTGGAGGTTTTTTCGTAGCTCTTTCAGTTTCAAATGTTGTTACAATATTGAAAATTGAGGTAGATTAACGTGGGAGTTGGATTCATGTCATTTTGAGCCCTAAGTCAAATGTTAAAGACGATTTAGTCCGGATATGTCAAGTTGATCATTTAGTTAAAATGATCATTATAAACTGATCATTGGTGGTAATTGAGAAAAGGTTTACAAATGAAGCATAATACATGGAATCACAGAGTTTGAGATAGAATGGATTATTTGGAGGCTTTGTCGTGGCTTTTTGGGTCTAAAATTTAGTCAAAATATAGAATATTGAGCTAGCTTGCCGTGGGTGTTGGATTCGTGTTATTCTGAACTCTAAATGAAAAGTTACGGACGATTTAGCGCGGACATGTCAAGGTAATCGGCCAGTTAAATTGATCATTCTAAACTGATCATTGGTGCTCCTTGAGTAAAGTGTATAAATGAAGCATAATGCATGGCATAACGCAGTTCGGGATACATTGGATTACTTGGAGGCGTTTTCGTAACTCTTTTAGTCTCAACTGTTGTCACAATATAAAAAATTGAGATTAATTAACGTGGGCGTTGGATTCATATCATTTTGAGCTCTAAATCAAATATTTTGATATCTTCTCAAAAGTGTCGGAAATTGCCGACAAAACCAAAACCATCGGTATTCCACCGACTATTCTTGATGGATTATGGTTTTTACTATCCGTTTGGAATCCGTGGGGAATATATCGGTTGGCTGATTCCACTTAGTTACATTTTTATATAAATAAATCTAAACGTCATCGGAAATCTGTCGATAGTTCCAATGATCTGTAAACGTATTTTTAGTTCCGATGACAAATACATATTTTGGCCATTTTTAGTTTGGTCGATCTGTAAACATCGAGGGTCGCCAGTTGCTCATCGAAAATATCCGACAGTGGTCGGCAACCGTCGAAAATCCATCGGAAATGGGAATATTTTTAAGACTAATCTGTTAAAAATTTGTGATTATCTGTTAAAAATTTGTGATTATCTGTTAAAAATTTGTGATTATCTGTTAAAAATTTGTGATTATCTGTTAAAAATTTGTGATTATCTGTTAAAAATTTGTGATTATCTGTTAAAAATTCGTAATAATATGTTAAAAATTCATAATAATCTTTTAAAATTTCATAATAATTTGTTAAAATGTTTTTGATAATCTTCTAATTTTCAATATAAATACGCTATGCTCCTTCACAATTTTACCAGAACAAAAAATTTTAACAAAATGTTCTCTTTAGGTTCTTATGATTATTTTCGATCGTGGATGGATAAACCTCAGCATGATTCAACAACACGGGAATTGACAGATGAATTTGTGCAAGGTGTTAAAGAGTTAATGACATTTGCATCAAACAATAGCATGACATCAGAATACTGTAAAATGTATTGTCCGTGTATTAAATGTCGAAATCATTGATGAATTTTTGTTAGAGAAGTACATAATCATTTTTATAGGAATGATGTATGCCGAGTTACAAATTTTGGCATTCACATGGAGAAACTGATGCAATGATACAATATTATGGTAGTACTTCAAAAAGGTTAGATAGTACTAATGTTAGGGTAGAGGAACCGGCATCAGAAGTTAATATAAACGGAGGTAGTATTCAGATGGTGAATGATGCGTTTCATGATTAAAGAGCATCGTACATTGAAGATAGGAGTAGAATAGAGGAGCCTAATTTGGAAGCCCGGAAATTTTTTGATATGTTAGATGCATCTAAGCAGCCTTTGTATAAAGGATGTAGAGATGGATTATCGCCTTAATCTGCTGCAAGCAGGTTGATGACGATAAAGACGGATTTCAACTTGGCTGAAGATTGTGTAAATGCGATAGCTGATTTTGCTAGAGATATATTACTTGAAGATAATATTGCACCTGCTTCATATTACGAGGTTCAAAAACTTGTAGCTGATCAAGGATTGTCGTATCAGATGATCGATGTATGTATTGACAACTGCATGATCTATTGGAGAAATGATGAAACCCGCATGAAGTGCTAATTTTGTCACAAACCTCGATTTCAAGAGACAAGTGGTAGAGTACCTATTCCGCATAAACGGATGTGGTATATGCCATTAAATGAGAGGTTAAAGTGGTTATACAATCTGAACACACGGCAAAGCCTATGAGATGGCATGCAAAACATAATTCAAATGGAGAAATTGTGCATCCCTCGGATGCTGAAGCATGAAAACATTTTAAAGAGGTTTATCCTAGTTTTACATATGAGCATAGGAACGTATACCTCGGGTTATGTACAGATGGATTCAACCCTTTTGGGAAGCATGGGAGGTAATACTCGTTGTGGCCAGTTATCGTGACACCTTATAATTTGCCTCCTTCGTTATGCATGAAACGAAAGTTTTTGTTTCTAACAATTGTCGTCCCCGGTTCAGAGCCTCCTAAGAGATCGCTTGATATTTTCTTGTAGCCACTAATTCATGAGTTAAAAATGTTGTGGGAAAATAGTGTCAAAGCATTTGATGTTTCCAACCAATAGAACTTCTTGATGCGAGCAGTACTTATGTGGACCATAAGTGATTTTCTAGCATATGGTATGTTATCAGGATGGTCGACGGATGGAAAGTTAGCATGCCCATATTTTCAAGATAATACTGATGCGTTCCAACTGAAACACGGACGAAAGAGTAGTTGGTTCGATTGTCATCGACGGTTTCTACCACAAGATCATCCATACCGCCGAAGCACGACATTTTTTGGAAAAACAAAAAAAAATTTGATGGTCCACCTCCTATGCTTGACGGGAATTATATGATGACTAAACTTGAAGATTTTGGTGCTGAGAGAACGGGGCTTTATGTGGAGGTAATAGACATTATCATGTTGATGATTGTGGCAAATACCATAATATGCACAAGAAGAGTATTTTTTGGGATTTACCATATTGGAAGGATCATCTATTGCACAACAATCTAGATGTTATGTACATTGAAAAGAATTTCTTCAACAACATAACGAATACTGATCTAAATGTGCAAAGGAAAACGAAAGATAATTTGAAATCTTGATTGGATTTGCCAGATATTTGTTCGTGGACAGAATTACATGTAATGTCGAATGGAAAATCATTATCTCTTGCATTCCGGTTTGATGCACATGCAAAAGACGAGTTCTTGAGTGGATTAAGCATAGTGTCAAATTTCCACATGGATACATATCTCATCTTTGCAATTGTGTCTATACTATTGAAGGCAAATTTACAAGAATGAAAAGTCATGATTCTCATGTTGTCATGCAAAGATTATTTCCATTTGCCTTTAACGATCTTCTGCCTAAAAATGTCCACGGAGCAATTGCAGATATGTTTACATTATTTTATATATAATCATAATTTTTTGGCTGAATTAACTTTTTTACTATGCAGGGATTGGTGCTTTTTATGAGAATTATGTACAAGATCACTTACTAGAGACGATATACAAAATTTGGAGGAAAAAATACCGGTTCTCATTTGTAACCTCGAGAAAATATTTTCACCAGCATTTTTTGATGTTATGGAACATCATCCTATTCACCTCCCTAGAGAAGCAGCACTTGTACGACATGTTCTGTACCGATAGATGTATCTTTTTGAGAGATATATGTTCCACCTAAAGAAAAAAGTTAAAAATCTTGTAAGGATTGAAAGTTCAATCTTCGCACAAAGTATTAATGAAGAAACATCTAACTTTGCTAGCCACTATTTTCCATCGCAACTCCAAACCAAAAATAGACGACCTGCACGACATGATGATGGAAGAGAAAAACTAAGCTATCCAGTGTATGTGCCAGAAGTATTTGCACAAATTGGACGCTTAAGTGGAAAAGGGAAGACGCGACGTCTATCAGAGAAGGGACACAAACAATTGCATCTGTATATTTTAACAAATTCCGATGACGTTTTGGTAAATGTTATTATACTTTATTTTTAATTATTCTGCTTATAATTAACAGGATATAGATGGATCAAATATGTGTTCATTATTCAAATTAAATAGAGAATGAGTTGGTCGAACTTAAAAAGAGCGAATTTGCAAGTTGGTTGCACTTTTACGTCAGTGTTAATTAATTATGTAATTTTCAATAATAATTTCCTATATATATAAATATATAGTTGAGTGTATTCAATTATTTTGTAGGTTACTATGAGTCCTTCTAAGGGGATAACGTTTCCCACGTGGTTAGTTCAGTTGGTGAATGATCCTTCATTTATGGCAAAATCTTATCCAATGTACTGCACTCGTGGATATGCTTTTAAGACTCATCGTGTAGGAAGCTCACAAATAACTTCTAATTATGGTATATCATCTCAATCTGTTGAAATTGTATACAACGGTGTTTTTCGTGAAATATTAGAAGTTCACTATCCAGGAATGATTGATTTGAGCTTTATTGTGTTCTACTGTGACTGGTATGACCATGTCATTGGTCAACGTCAACGAATTCGGTGTTACATATGTCCACTATCGTAAACGAAATCAAAAATATGATCCTTTTGTACTTGCATCACAAGTGGACCACATTTGTTACATTAGATATCCTCAAGTGAAAAACATACAAGATCCTTGGATTATAGTGACATCAATACACCCTAGAGGAATGGTATGTGGTGTTTCCGAGCAATACCCTATGCAGTAAAGCACAATTGGTAACTTAGGTTCCATAGAGATATTTCTTGATGTTAACCTTATTGTTGATGACACCACAAACGGAGATTACAACGTATTTTAAAGATTCAGAATAGGATATTGGCGAGTTTGACGACGAAAATATAGCTACTTCGGAATGTTAATCAGATTCAGATTAAATCTGTGATTACAATGGTTTAGTTTTTATGAAACTTTAATTTTAAGTGTCAAATAATATTTTCTAAAAATAATTATATTCTTTGTAGAGACAGATTTTCGACAGAACTACAAAACCCATTCCAATTCCGTCAGAAACTCCAGTCGTATTCTCGACGACATAGGGTATTCATACTATAATACCCTTTCGTGTCGGAGAAGTTTATCCAATGGATTCCCGACATAATTTGAATACCCGTCGGCACCCATCGCATTGCCGTCCGTACCTCCATATTCTGCTGAATGGGATTCGACAATGAGTTTGAGTCAATGATTGCAAAACTTCCTTTTCTCGATCTTGATTTGCGTAGAAGTTTAGGTCAGGAACTATGGTCCGAGCTGACTCGGAGAGGTCCGAAATCACACGGGTGTCCTAGCATTACGAAAACTACAGTCGGATTTCCAACAACATAGGGTATTGATACTATACCCTATCATGTCGGAGAAGATTATCCGATGGATTGCCGATAGAATTAGAAAATCCGTCGGAATTCCGTCTGCAATTTCCGACGGATATGCGACGAACAGAAATTTCAAATGTAAAGTTTAAAACATATATGGGCTACGACTAAATGGTACACATTCCTAATGTTATATACTAGATAATTTTTTCAAAATAAATAGTTTTATAAACATTTATAATATAAACCGAAAACCAATATAGGGGACTTAGTCATCTTCTAGTTAAATGGCGAGCTCTCAAACTTATAATTAAATTCATAGAATATAGTAAATTTTTGGTTACTATCGCCATAAAGGCGGCAACATTTAACTAGATTCGCATACGGATCAAAAAAAACAATACTATGAATATTATTAGCTATAAAAAAATTAAGGTTAAAATCAGAATAAATAATAAATTATGAGAAAGGTATATTTCACATTATTTTAGTATATTTTTAAGAAACAAAATAAATATGCATTAGCAATTAATCTAGATATTTTTAAAATTCTTGGAAATTTATGAAATTGTATTTTATAAATAAAAATATTAACAAATAATAGGATTGTGGGAAATCCATTGGAATATTCCGACGGAATACTGATCACACTACTAGATCCGACAGAAAACCATCGGAAATATCCTTTGCCACGTGGACTGATAATTTGGCAAGCATGCATAATTTTCATTTTCCGTCGGAAATCCATCCATCATTTCGGATGGAATGCCGACGATATGAAATTATACGCTGGAAAGCTAATTTACCACACGGGTTTTCGCGAAAATATTTATTATTTAGCCAACAGATTTTCGATGGATTTTTCTGTCGGAAATAACGAATATAAACAGCTCCACGACTTTTCTTTCAGTTTTCTATCAGTTTTCTATCTGCGTTTCCAATTCCTTTTTTCTCAGCCTAATTTTCAAGCCTAACCATATCAAACTGAAAACCGATTTTGATTTCTAATCACTGAACCTGATTTTCGACTTGTAACCAACACAACTCGTGTCACGTTTTTTTAGCTCGAGTTTCTGCTGCAGCTACTAGTATTTGGATTGTTAGAGACCTAATTATTTTAAATAACTCAAAATTGAAATCATTAAATACGTGTGAATTATACTTTTTTTAGTTGTGTATTATAATTTGAAATCATTAAATTTGAATTTTCTTTAGGATATTATCTATTTTTTAGATGCTTTTCAATTTTTAAAATCGTTTTAAAGAAATTACTAAAATAAATTACTAAGAAAATACTTAGAAATTTTACTAAATTTTTTTAAAGCATTTGTTATAAATTAATTTACTTTAAAATGATATTTTATATACATGCATGAAACAATCATAATATTTTAAGATCGTATCAAGAGTACCAACGACATGGTGAGTTGTCTATTTAGAGTTTTATAACAACTCAAGTTCTAGAATCTGAAAATGATTATTTTCAGCCAATGACAATTGAATAATTGGTTCAGAAACCTGATCGTGAACTTCTTACTTTTCTCGATCCAAGGCATCAAGAAAAGTCTACATGGTATATTAAATTTTCTATAATTATTTTAACGTTATCCTCATAAAAATTCGTAGATTTGGTATTTCAAACAATGGAATAAGAAAGTCTATATTAAAGATACTTCAATCTCTTTTGAACAAATCATATACAAAATTTAGAGATATTCCGTACGAACAACGTCAGATTTGGTTCAGAATATTTGCGGTACGTTAATTTATTTTTAAATATATAATTGTTTAAAAAGTTTTTTGTAATATATAAGTAAATTTTGTAGCAAAAAATTACATGAGATCCCATAAACACAAAATTGGTGGAAGAAACTTTTCAAAAAGAGGCTGCCGTACAATTTTTCCGCCACATGAACCAGTGGAAACAAAAGTGGAAAAATGGAAAAGACAAACCAACAGGGTTGAATGACTTGGTTTGGAACGACTTTATTTGTTATTGGGAATCTTCAAGCGCTAAGGCCATCTCGAGGAATAATTCGGGAAACCGGAAGAGCAACCGAGGAGGCAAAAGGCATTTACATTCACAATGTTGGATCGACTAGTTTTCTAACACGAGCAAATCAGTTGGTAAATTTATTATTATATTAATTTTAGTTACTATTATTTGAAATTTTTTAAATATTAATTTTGTATTTTTTTTACTTTTAGACACAAGAATTTGGAGTGTCTCCAGATCAGTTGCAAATTCTCGAGGCCATCTACACGACCAAAAACACTGGTATCGTACAAGATGGTCTCGTTATTGAGATCATCGAAAAAGTGAAAAGGAAAAAAAGTGATATTTTGTCTAAGCAGTCTCAAGTTGGTTTTTCATCTTTGGTCGCCGAATTGCCTCGTTTTGAGATTAACTGTCTGGTTCTTGATGTAAGTTTGATTTCTTTTATTATTTTTATACTTAATTTTATAATATTTTTTATTAATTTTTTTTGTTTTTATACGAAGTACCATTTTCTAATGGTCGACTTCCAAGACTCAGGATAGTTGCAGATACCAGGGGTGCAACATCTACGGCTGGAAATGAGGAGAATGCACAACTCAAAGAAAAAAATGGCGGATATGTAGATATAGATGACGAAGCATAAATATTTTGTACATATTATGAAACCCAAATTCTCCGACGAATTTTTTCTCCTCCTTCTCCTCTTCCGATCAAATTTGTAGATTTTAAAACAATTAAAGTTTATATATTATTATATTTATTATAAGAAATATTATTTTTATTTAATTGTTTTAATATTTTTAAAAAAAAATTAAAAATGATTAACTAAAATTAATAATTAAAAAATTTTAATTTCAAAATAAATATATTTTTAAATATTTAATGAATAATTTTTAAAAAGAATTATTCAAATTTTGTTTTTCAATTATTTGGTTATTTCCGATGGATGTAGTCGTCGGAAATCACCGACGGAATCGTATCCGTCGGGAACCTTATTTTATCGCTATGTCGTTGGTTCGACACCATCGCTTGTGATTCTGGATGGCACCGGTCATCGGAAGTTGTCGACGGCCCGACTAGCTAAATCCATCGCAATTACGTTGGTAATTTCCGACGGACTAGACCATCGAATATCCATCGGCATTTTTCGATGGAAACCTTTATCGTAAACCTGTCGGTACTTCCGATGGACCGATCCCATTGAATATCCTTCGGCATTTGCCAACGGCTATACTTCTCGAAAACCCGTCGGTAATTGTCGATGCAAGTGACCCATCGAATATCTGTCGGCATTTGCCAACTGCTCCATTTATCGCAAACCCGTTTGTAATTCCCGACAATTTCCTGACGGAAATTTGTGTCCAACGAAATAGTTCCGATGGATAATGTTTGTCAGACAGTCGACGGGAAATCAATGTTTTCTTGTAGTGAATGTTAAAGACGATATAATTCGGACATGTCAAGTTAATCACCTAGTTAAAATGATCATTCTAAACTGATCATTCTAATCTCATCATTACTGCTCCTCGATTAAATGCTTATAAATGAAGCATAATGCATGACATCATGCAGTTTGGGATAGATTGGATTACTTGAATGCTTATCTTTGTTATTTTTGTCTTAACTTTGATCACAATATAGAAACCTGGGCTAGCTTAACGTGAACGTTGGATTCGTGTTATTCGAACTCTAAATCAAAACTTATGTACGATTTAGTGCGCACATTTCTGGTTGATCCGCTAGTTAAAATGATCATTCTAAACTTATCACTGGTGCTCCTTCAGTAAAGTCTTAATAATGAAGTATAATGAATGGCATCACGCAGTTTAGGATACATTAGATTACTTGGTGGCATTTTCGTAGCTATATCAGTGTCAAGTGTTGCCACAATATTGAAAATTGAGTTAGATTAACGTGGGCGTTCGATTCATGTCATTTTGAGGTCTAAATAAATTTTTACGGGTGATTTAATGAGGACATGTCAAGTTGATTAGCTATTTAAAATGATCATTCTACACTTATCACTAGAACTCCTTGAGTAAAGTCTTATAAATGAAACATAATGCATGGTATCACGCAGTTTGTGATGGATTGGATTACTTGGAAGCTTTGTCCCTGCTATTTCTCTCTTAACTTTATTCACAATATAAAAAATGAGCTATCTTAACGTGGGCATTGGATTCGTGTCATTCTGAACTCTAACTCAAAAGTTATGGACGATTTAGTGTGGGCATTTCAAGTTGATATGCTAGTTAAAATGATCATTATAAACTAATCATTGGTGCTGCTTGAGTAAAGGTTTATAAATGAAGCATACTGCATGGCATCACGCAGTTTGGGATACATTGGATTTCTTGGAGGTTTTGTCGTAGCTCTTTCACTCTCAAATGTTGTCACAATATAGGATATTGAGCTAGATTAAGTGGGTGTTGCATGCGTGTCATTTTGAGCTCTAAATCAAATGTTTTAGATGATTTAATGCAAAAATATCAAGTTGATCAACTAATTAAAATGATCATTGGTGCTCCTTTAGCAAAGATTTACAAATAAAGCATAATGCATTACATCACGCAATTTGGGATAGATTGGATTACTTGGAGGCTTTGTCATAGCTATTTACGTTTAAAACTTTTTTCACAATACCGAAAATTGAGCTAGATTAACGTGGGCGTTGGATTCATGTCATTCTGAACTCTAAATCAAATGTTAAACACGATTTAGTGCCGAGAAATCAAGTTGATCAGCTAGTTAAAATGATCATTTTAAAAATATCATTGGTGCTCATTGAGCAAAGGTTTACATATGAAGCATAATGCATGGCATCCAGTAGTTTGGGATAGATTGGATTACTTGGAGGCGTTGTTGTAGCTCTTTCAGTCTCAAATTTAATCATAATATAGAAAAATGAGCTAGCTTAATGAGGGTATTGGATTTGTGTCATTTTGAACTATAAATCAAAAGTTTGTGACGATTCAGTGCCGACATGTAAAGTTTATCGGCCAGTAAAAATGATCATTTTTACTGCATAATGCATGGCATCATGTAGTTTGGGATACATTGGATTACTTGGAGGCTTTGTCGTAGCTTTTCCAGTCTCAAATGTTGTCAAAGTATTGAAAATTGAGCTAGATTAACATGGGCGTTCGATTCATGTCATTTTGAGCACAAAATCAAATGTTACGGATGATTTAATGCGGACATGTCAAGTTGATCTGCTAGTAAAATGGTTATTCTAAACTGATCATTGGGGCTCATTGAGCAAAGGTTCACAAATGAAGCATAATGCATGACATCACTCAGTTTGGGATAGATTGGATTACTTGGAGGCTCTGTCCTTGCTATTTCTGTCTTTAATACAATCACAATATAGAACACTGAGCTAGATTAAGGTGGGCGTTGGATTCGCGTCATGAACGATTTAGTGCAGACATTTCAAGTTGATCGGCCAGTTAAAATGATCATTCTAAACTGATCACTAGTGCTACTTAAGTAAAGTCTTATAAATGAAGCATAATGGATGGCATCACGTGGTTTGGGATACATTGGATTACTTGGAAGCGTTGTCGTACCTCTTTCATCAAATGTTGTCACAGTATTAAAAATTGAGCAAGATTAACGTGGGCGTTGGATTCATGTCATTTTGAGCTCTAAATCAAATATTAAAGACGATTTGGTGTAGACATGTCAAGTTGATCAGCTAGTTAAAATGATCATTATAAACTGATCATTGGTGCTCATTTAGCAAAGTTTACAAATGAAGCATAATGTATGGCATCATGCAGTTTGAGATAAATTGGATTATTTGGAGGCTTTGTGCTTGCTATTTATGTCAGAACTTTAATCAAAATAGAGAACATTGAGCTAACTTAACATGGGTGTTGGATTCGTGTCATTCGAAACTCTAAATCATAAGTTATGGAAGATTTAGTGCAGACATTTTAAGTTGATCGTCCAGTTAAAATTATCATGCTGAACTAATCATTGGTGCTCCTTGAGTATACCCTTATAAACAAAGCATAATGCATGGCATCACGCAGTTTGGAATACATTGGATTACTTGAAGGCATTGTCGTAGCTCTTTCAGTTACAAATGTTGTCACAATATACGATATTCAGCTAGATTAACATTGGCGTTGGATGCCGGTTAAAATGATCATTCTAAGCTGATCATTGCTGCTCATTTAGCAAAGGTTTACAAATGAAGCATAATGCATTACATCACGCTGTTTGGGTAGATTGGTTTAGTTGGAGGCTTTGTCGTAGCTATTTTGGTTTAAAAATTTTTTTCACAATATAGAAAATTGAGCTAGATTAACGTGGGCGTTGGATTCATGTCTTTCTGAACTTTAAATCAAATGTTAAATACGATTTAGTGCAGACATGTCAAGTTGATCAGCTAGTTAAAATGATCTTTTAAAACTGATCATTGATGCTCACTGAACAAAGGTTTACCAATGAAGCATAATGCATGACATCCAGCAGTTTGGGATAGATTGGATTACTTGGAGGCTTTGTCGTAGGTCTTTCACACTCAAATTTAATCATACTATAGAAAATTGAGCTAATTTAATGTAAGCGTTGCATTCGTGTCATTTTGAACTCTAAATCAAAGGTTTTGGATGATTTAGTGCGGACATGTCAAGTTGATCGGCCAGTTAAAATAATCATTCTTTAGTAAACATTGGTGATCATTAAGTAACCGGTTATAAATAAAGCATAATGCATGGCATCTAGCAGTTTGGGATATATTGGATTACTTGGAGGCTTTGTCGTATGTCTTTCAGTCTCAAATTTAACCATAATATAGAAAATTGAACTATCTTAATGTGGGCGTTGGATTCGTGTCATTCTGAACTCTAAGTCAAAGGTTTTAGACAATTTAGTTCGGACATGTCAAGTTGATCGGCCAGTTAAAATGATCATTCTTTGCTGATCATTGGTGCTCCTTGAGTAAACGGTTATAAATGAAGCATAATGCATAACATCACGCAGTTTTGGATACATTGAATTATTTTGAGGCTTTGTCGTAGCTCTTTTAGTCTCAAATGTTGTCACAATACTGAAAATTGAGCTAGATTAACGTGGGTGTTCGATTCATGACATTTTGAGCTCCAAATGAAATATTACGGATGATTTAATGCGGACATGTAAAGTTGATAAGCTAGTTAAAATAATCATTGTAAACTGATCATTAGGGATCATTGAGCAAAAGTTTACAAATGAAGCATAACGCATGGCATCACTTAGTTTGGGATAGACTGAATTACCTAGAGGATGTGTCCTTGCTATTTTTGTCTTTAATTTAATAAAAATATAGAAAGATGATCTAGCTTAACATGGGCGTTGGATTTGTGTCGTTCTGAACTCAAATTCAAAAGTTGCAAACGATTTAGTGCATGTCAAGTGGATCGGTGAGTTAAAATGAGCATTTTAAACTGATCATTGGTGCTGCTTCAGTAAACGCTTATAACTGAAGCATAATGCATGGCATCACACAGATTGGGATACATTGGATTACTTGGAGGCTTTGTCGTATGTCTTTCAGTCTCAAATTTAACCATAATATAGAAAATTGAACTACCTTAATGTGGGCGTTGGATTCGTGTCATTCTGAACTCTAAGTCAAAGGTTTTAGACAATTTAGTTTGGACATGTCAAGTTGATCGGCGAGTTAAAATGATCATTCTTTGCTGATCATTGGTGCTCCTTGAGTAAACGGTTATAAATGAATCATAATGCATGACATCACGCAGTTTTGGATACATTGAATTATTTTGAGGCTTTGTCGTAGCTCTTTTAGTCTCAAATGTTGTCACAATACTGAAAATTGAGCTAGATTAACGTGGGTGTTCGATTCATGACATTTTGAGCTCCAAATGAAATATTACGGATGATTTAATGCGGACATGTAAAGTTGATAAGCTAGTTAAAATAATCATTGTAAACTGATCATTAGGGATCATTGAGCAAAAGTTTACAAATGAAGCATAACGCATGGCATCACTTAGTTTGGGATAGACTGAATTACCTAGAGGATGTGTCCTTTCTATTTTTGTCTTTAATTTAATCCAAATATAGAAAGATGATCTAGCTTAACATGGGCATTGGATTTGTGTCATTCTGAACTCAAATTCAAAAGCTGCAAACGATTTAGTGCATGTCAAGTGGATCGGTGAGTTAAAATGAGCATTTTAAACTGATCATTGGTGCTGCTTCAGTAAACGCTTATAACTGAAGCATAATGCATGGCATCACACAGATTGGGATACATTGGATTACTTGGAGGCTTTGTCGTAGCTCTTTCATCCTTAAATGTTGTCACAATATTGAAAATTGGGCTAGATTAACGTAGGCGTCTGATTCATGTCATTTTGAGCTCTAAATCAAATATTAAAGACGTTGTGGTGCATACATTTCAATTTGATCAGCTAGTTAAAATGATCATTCTAAACTGATCATTGGCGCTAATTTAGCAAAGGTTTACAAATGAAGCATAATGCATGGAATCACGCAGTTTGGGATAGATTGGATTACTTATAGGCTTGTCCTTGTTATTTCTGTCTTAACTTTGATCAATATATAGAAAACTGAGCTAGCTTAACGTGGGCGTTGGATTCGTGTCATTCTAAACTCTGAATCAAAAGTTATGGACGATTTAGTGCGGACATTTCAAGGTGATCGGCCAGTTAAAATGATCATTCTAATCTTATCACTGGTGCTCCTTGAGTAAAGTCTTATAAATGAAGCATAATGCATGGCATCACGCAGTTTGGGATACATTGGATTACTTGGAGGTTTTGTCGTAACTCTTTCAATCTCAAATGTTGTCACATTATTGAAAATTGAGCTATATTAACATGGGCGTTCGATTCATGTCATTTTGAGGTCTAAATCAAATGTTACAGATGATTTAGTGAGGACATGTGAAGTTGATCAGCTAGTTAAAATGATCATTCTAAAATGATAATTGGTGCTCACTGAGCAAATGTTTACAAATGAACCATATCGCATGGCATCACTCATTTTGGGATAGATTGGATTACTTGGAGGCTGGGTCCTTGTTATTTCTGTCTTTAATTTAGTCGTACAGAAAACTGAGCTAGCTTAACGTGTTGGATTTAGGCGTTGGATTTGTGTCATTCGGAACTCTAAATCTAAAATTACGTACGATTTAGTGCGGACATGTCAAATTGATAGGTGTGTTAAAATGATTATTCTAAACTTATCATTGGAACTCCTTGAGTAAAAGCTTATAAATGAAGCATAATGCATTGCATCACGCAGTTTGGAATACATTGGATTACTTGAAGACTTTGTCGTAGCTCTTTCATTCTCAAATGTTGTCATAGTATTGAAAATTGAGCTAGATTAATGTGGGCGTTGGATTCATGTCATTTTGTGCTCTAAATCAATTATTAAAGATGATTTGGTGCATAAATGTCAAGTTGATCAGCTAGTTAAAATGATCATTCTAAACTGATCATTGGTGCTCATTAATCAAAGGTTTACAAATGGAGCATAATGCATGGCATCACTCAGTTTGGGATAGATTGGAATACCTGGAGGTTTTGTCCTTCTTATTTCTGTGTTTAATTTAATCACAATACAGAAAACTGAGCTAGCTTTACATGGGTGTTGGATTTGTATCATTCCAAAATCTAAATCGAAAGTTACCGACGATGTAGTGCGGACATGTCAAGTTGATCGGCCACTTAAAATGAGCATTCTAAACTGATAATTGGTGCTCCTTGAGTAAATGCTTATAAATGAAGCATAATGCATGGCATCACGCAGTTTGGGATACATTGGATTACTTTGAGGCTTTGTCGTAGCTCTTTCATTCTCAAATGTTGTCACAATATTGAAAATTGGGATATATTAACGTAGGTGTTGGATTCATGTAATTTTGAACTCTAAATCAAATATTAAAGATGATTTGGTGCCGAAATATCAAGTTGATGGGCTAGTTAAAATGATCATTCTAAACTGATCATTGGCGCTCATTTAGCAAAGGTTTACAAATCAACCATAATGCATGGCATCACGCAGTTTGGGATATATTGGATTTCTTGGAGACTTGCCCTTGTTATTTCTGTCTTAACTTTGATCACAATAGAGAAAACTGAGCCAGATTGACGTGTGCATTGGATTCGTGTCATTCTGAGCTCTAAAAAAAGTTATGGACTATTTAGTGCGGACATTTCAAGTTGATCGGCCAATTAAAATGATCATTCTAAACTGATCACTGGTGCTCCTTGAGTAAAGTCTTATAAATGAAGCATAATGCATGGCATGAAAAAATTGGCATACATTGAATTACTTGGAGGCTTTGTCGTAACTCTTTCAGTCTTAAATGTTGTCACAATATTTAAAGTTGAGCTAAATTAACTGGGTGTTCGATTCATGTCATTTTGAGCTCCAAATCAAATGTTACGGATGATTTAATGCGGACATATCAAGTTCATCATCTAGTTAAAATGATCATACTAAACTGATCATTAGGGCTCATTGAGCAAAAGTTTACAAATAAAGTATAATGCATGGCATCACTCAGTTTTGGTTAGATTTGATTACTTGTAAGCTATATCCTTGCTATTTGTTTCTTTAATATAATCACAATATAGAAAACTGAGCTAGCTTAACGTGGGTTTGGGATTCGTGTCATCCTGAACGCTAAATCAAAAGTTATGGACGATTTAGTGTGGACATGTGAAGTTGATCGGCTAGTTAAATTGATCATTCTAAACTGATCATTAGTGCTCCTTGAGTAACACTTATAAATGAAGCATAATGCATGGCACCACGTATTGTGGGATACATTGGATTACTTAGAGGCTTTGTCGTAGCTCTTTCATTCACAAATATTGTCACAATATTGAAAATTGAGCTAGTTTATTGTGGGCGTTCGATTCATGTCATTTTAATCTCTTAATCAAATATTAAAGATGATTTGGTGCAGACATGTCCAGTTGGTCATCTAGTTAAAATGATCATTCTAAACTGATCATTGGTGCTTATTTAGCAAAGGTTTATAAATGAAGCATAATGCATGACATCATGCAGTTTGGGTTAGATTGGGATACTTGGAAGCTTTGTCCTTGCTATTTCTATCTTTACTTTGATCACAATATAGAAAACTGAGCTAGCTTAACGTGGATGTTGGATTTGTGTCATTCTGAACTCTAAATCAAAGTTATGGACGATTTAGTGCGGACATTTCAAATTGATCGGCGAGTTAAAATGTACATTCTAAACTGATCATTGGAGCTCCTTGAGTAAATGCTTATAAATATAGCATAACCCATGGCATTACGCAGTTTGGCATACATTGGATTACTTGGAGGATTTGTCTTAGCCATTTTAGTCTCAAATGTTGTCACAATATTGAAAATTGAGCTTGATTAACGTGGCCGTTGGATTCATGTGATTTAGAGATCTAAATCAAATTTTAAAGATGATTTTGTGCGGACATGTTAAGTTGATCATCTAGTTAAAATGATCATTCTAAGCTGATCATTGGTGCTCATTGAACAAAGTTTACAAATGAAGCATAATGCATGGCATCACGCAGTTTGGGATAGATTATATTACTAGGATTCCTTTTCGCAGCTATTTTGATCTTAAATTTAATAACAATATATAAAATTGAGCTAGTTTAACGTGTGCATTGGATTCGTGTCATTCTGAACTCTAAATTAAAAGTAACGGACGATTTGGTGCGAACATGGAAAGTTGATAGGCTAGTTAAAATGATTGTTCTAAACTGATCACTAGTGCTCATTGAGTAAAGTCTTATAACTGAAGCATAATGCATGACATCACGCATTTTGGGATACATTGGATTATTTGGAGGCATTTTCGTAGCTTTTTTAGTCTCAAGTGTTGTCACAATATTGAATATTGAGCTAGATTAACGTGGCTGTTTGATTTATGTCATTTTGAGCTCTATGTCAAATGTTTCAGACGATTTAGTGCGGACATATCAAATTGATCAGCTTGTTAAAATGATCATTCTAAACTGATCATTCTAAACTGATCATTGGTACTGTTTGAGTAAAGGCTTAAAAATGAAGTATAATGCATGGCATCATGCAGTTTAGAATAATTTGGATTACTTGGAGGTTTTTGTTGTAGCTGTTTCAGTCTCAAATGTTGTCACAATATAGAAAATTGTGTTAGCTTAACGTGGGTGTTGGATTAATGTCATTCAAAAGTTACGGACGATATAGTGTAGACTTTCAAGTTCATGGGCCAGTTAAAATGATCGTTTTAAACTGATGATTGGTGCTCCTTGGGTAAAGGCTTATAAATGAAGCATAATGCATGACATCACACAGTTTGGGATACATTGGATTACTTGGAGGATTTGTCATAGCTATTTTGGTCTTCAATTTTTTCACAATATAGAAAATTTAGGTAGCTTAACATGGGTGTTGGATTCGTGTCATTCTAAACATTAAATAAAAAGTTAAGGACGATTTAGTGTCTACATGTCAAGTTGATCAGCCAGTTAAAATGATGATTCTAAACTGATTATTGGTGCACCTTGAGTAAAGACTTATAAATGAAGCATAATGCATGGCATCACGCAGTTTAGGATAGATTGGATTACTTGGAGATTTTGTCATGGCTATTTTCGTCTTAACTTTTGGTACAATATAGAAAATTGAGCCAGCTTAACGTGGAAGTTAGATTCGTGTCACTTTAAAATCTAAATCGAAAGTAATGGATGATTTAGTGCGGACATGTCCAGTTGATCGGCCAATTAAAATGATCATTCTAAACTGATAATTGGTGCTCCTTGATTAAAGGCTTATAAATGAAACATAATGCATGACAACACGCAGTTTGGTATAGATTGGATTACTTGGAGGCTTTATTGTAGCGCTTTAAATCGCAAATGTTGTAACAATATAGAAAATAGACCTAGCTTAACGTGGGCGTTGGATTCTTGTCATTCTGAACTCTAAATCAAAAGTTACGGATGAATTAGTGCATACATGTCAAGTTGATTGGCAAGTTAATATGATCATTCTAAACTGATCATTGGTGCTCCTTGAGTAAAGGCTTATAAATGAAGCATAATGCATGGCATCACGCATTTTGGGATACATTGGATTACTTGGACGCTTTTTGTAACTCTTTAAGCCTCAAATGTTTTCAAAATATGGAAAATTGAGCTAGCTTTATGTGGTCGTTGGATTCGTGTCATTATGAACTCTAAATCAAAAGTTACGGAAAATGATCGGAAAATGATCGGAAAATTAAAATGATAACTCTCAACTGATCATTGGTGCTCATTGAGTAAAAGCTTATTAATGAAGCATAGTGCATGGCATCACGCAGGTTGGAATACATTGGATTACTTGGAAGCTTTTCATAGCTTTCTCAGTCTCAACTTTTATCACAATATGGAAAATTGAGCTAGCTTAATGTGGGCGTTGGACTCATGTCAATTTGAGTTTTAACTCAAAAGCTAAAGATAATTTAGTATGGACATGTCAAGTTGATCATCAAGTTAAAATGATAACTCGAAATTGATCATTGGTGCTATTGAGTAAAGGCTTGTAAATGAAGCATAATGCATGTTATAACGCAGTTCGGAATAAATTGGATTACTTGAAGGCTTTGTCGTAGCTATTTCGGTGTTAAATTTTGTCACAATATAGAAAATTGAGCTAGCTAAACGTGGGTGTTGGATTCATGTCATTCTAAACTCTAAATCAAAACCGGTAAATCGTAGGAAGCAAAACATTTCAGGCATTGTTTACTACCTTGCCGCTTTTATGGAGTGTGGATGGGGTTGTTGTTTCACGAATCATTAAACAAAACCGAGTTCAATTTCTCTTTCAGTCGGAAGAAGGACTTTTGTCGGTTTTGCGGCAAGGACCATGGTCGTTCAATGACTGGATGAGTGTCCTCCAGAAATGGTCGTCGGAGTTTTCTGAGATTGAGTTAAGCATATCACGTTTTGGGTTCTAATCCGAGGTGTTCCCATATCAATATTTGACTGACCCGATGGTTATGTTCATCGGAGGAACTATCGGACAACACGTTTTGGAGAAGCCCATGTTGTCTTGAAGTTCCGGTATGAAAAATTACGTCTTTTTTGCACTCAATGTGGCCTGATTTTGCATGATACGCCGTATTGCTCTTCATCAACTGCCTCTCCTCCTCCGGAAGAGGACCCTGGGAATGATGAAGACAATTCTGGAAATAATTGGAATAATTCCTGCAACCAATCTTTTCCTCCAAATGCGATTCCAACTCCCGGAAATGATGAAGTCCCCGATTCTAAACGTAGGAAAGCAAATCCTCCAAATCTCACTTCACCTGCTACAGGTTTGGTTCTTTCTTACAACAATCCAATATTTGAAAATTTCTAAATAGTATTTCTATATATTGGAATTTTCACATCGTAGTGATATGGAAAATAGCCTTCAATCGAATCGGTTCTTGTGTAGTGTTTTTAAAGCACATTTACGGATTGATGAGTATGCAGTTGATGTGTTTCAGCAATTGTGTTCTCTCTGTATAATACTGATGATTTTAGGCTGTCTAGGTGAAGGTGTGGTGGGCCTCAAACCACCTGGAATTAAATGAACATTGTGTTTCGAAAATACTGGGCTCTAGGAGGGTCTCTGGTAGTTCGACACCTAAAGGGAATAAAGAAGGATTATTCCCCTGACATACTCTTCGAGGTGGAAACAAAAAATAATAATTATGTAGTTCACGATGTTGCCACTTTTTAAATTATGATTGTGTAATGTGTATTCCTCCGACAGGACTAAGTGAAGGTTTAGCTTTGTTGTGGAAAAACTCTCTTAATGTTGCTAATGAACGACTTATGGATTGTAAAATCAACACTAAAGGATTTGACTTTTATTTGCATGTGTTTATGGGCATCCAATACATAAATTTAGAAATAATCTTTGGGAAAGATTATAACGTATTGCTCAGTTAAGAAAAGGACATTGGTTAATGTGTGAAGATTTAAACGAAATTCTACATGTAAATGACAAAAGGTGGTGTCGTCAGAGAAATAAGGAGTCACTTTGATTTTCAAAACATGGTATTAACATGTATGATTTCAGATATACATTTTACGGGGAATAATATGACTTGGGATGGCAGAAGAAATAGTTTCTTGATTTAGAGCTGGATAGATAGAGCAATGGGGAATGCAAAATGGAAGGATCTTTATCCTGCAACCTCTGTTGAGTATTTAGCCTTAATTGATTCTGATCATGGACAAGGGATTATTAAAATTAGGAAAGCTTCGCAATATGGGAAAAGACTGTTCCGATATGATCCTCGTTGGATCCAGCATGAAGAGTTTTCAAGTATGATTTGAAATAGTTGGAATAAATTTTCATACATCTCTGATCCGGTTTTACTAACTAGAATGAGTACTTGCCAGAAACAGATATCAGTATGGAAGAGGAATAATATGGTCAATTTTAATACTCGAATAAAGGAGTTAACCTCTAAGATCGATTTAGCCAAAACAAGCTCCAATTCTTCAGTAAATGATATATCCACTTTGAAAAAGAGTTGTGCGCAGCTTATTTTGCTGAGGAAACTTAATCAAAAATTAAAAGTCGTAATCAATGGTTAAAAGGGGGAGATGGGAATACCTGTTTTTTTATGCAGTTACTAAGAATCAAAGATCACGGAATAATATCAGTTCCATCAAAAATAGTGTTGGTGGTGATGTTGTTGGTAATGAAGTGATTGCCCAAGATGCTCAAACATATTTCTCGAAACTGTTTAAATCAACTAATATTGGAAATATGGATTCAGTTCTTCAACATGTTAGGCAAGTTGTCTCTGATGATATGAATCTGGATTTGATAAAACCAGTTGCAAGAGAAGAAGTTTTCGAAGCCATTTCATCAATAGGAGCCAATAAATCCTCTGGTCCGGATGGATTTACTGCCTCTTTTTTCCAATAACATTGGAACATTGTTGGAAACTCCGTTTTTGAGGAAGTTCAAAGATTTTTCAATTCAGTTTGTATGATTTCTGAGTTTAATCATACAAGCATATGCTTAATTCCAAAGGTGGATTCTCCAATAACTATTACCGACTCTAGGCCGATATCTGTTTTTAATGTTTCTTACAAAATTATCTCTAAAGTCATAGTTATTAGATTACAGAAGATCCTCAATGGCTTACTTTTGGAAAATCAAGCAGCATTTATTTCTGGTGTGTCAATTTGTGATAACGTCTTCATTGCACATGAAGCCCTGCCCTCTATAAGGACCCATGACATTTGCACAAAAATTTGTGATAACGTCTTTTATGACCATGGATATTATTAAAGCCTATGATCATATTGAATGAAAATTTTTAGAAGCTATTCTTCTAAAAAAACAAATTATTTCCATTCAATGGGTCCAGTGGATTTTACAGTGTATATCTATGGTTTCTTATTCATTTCTTGTCAATGGGAGTCCATATCGTTTTTTCAAACTACAATGCGGCTTAAGAATAGGTAACCCTCTCTCACCATCTCTTTTCATACGGTGTGCGGATGTTCTCAGTTCTATGCTTCACAATACTGAGAGGAATGGTCACATTCAACCTTTAAGAATAAGTAGAAATGGCCCTGCTCTTTCTCATCTCTTATTTGCTGATGATTATCTATTTTTTTGTAAGAGCTGATAGAACTAATATTATAACTCGGAAAAAGATATTTGAAGAGTATGGCAGAGTATCTTGACAAATAATCAGTTATGAAAAATCTTCAATTATTTTTGGTAATAAAGTATTCTTGCATACATGATCAACTATTCATCACATGTTGGAATATCAAATGTTGGCGGCGGTGGAAAGTATTTGGGGTTACCTGAATAATTTGGATGTAATAAAAGATATATGTTATATTATCTTTACGACAGAGTATCCTCACGAATATCGGGATGGCAATCCAAATTTCTATCTCCGACTGGGAAAGAAACTCTGATTAAAGCTATTGCTTTTGCTTTGCCAATATATTCGATGAATGTGTTCAAGCTTCCTAAAGATATTTGCAATATTATGAACAAATCTTTATCTCTGTTCTTGTGGGGCTCCTCAGAAAACAATTGAAAAATATCATGGGTTTCTTGGAAAAAGATGGCTACACCAAAATTAAACAATGGTTTGGGATTTTGCGATTTACAAAAATATAATCAAGCTCTCTTAGGTAATTTGTGCTGGAAAATAATGGGGAGACCGGATTGCCTTCTCTCCAGAATTTTAAAGAGTTGATAATACAATAAGGGGATCTTTTATCAGCTACAAAAGGCAACCATCCAACTTTTGGTTGGCAGTCAATTCTATATGGACTGGATTTTTTAAATTCGGATCTTCATCATCTGATTGGTAATGGTACATCTACATGCATTGGAGATATAAATTGGCTTCCTATCTACCCGGCCCGTGCACCTAAATTATTACCCTATATAAATCCTCTTCTTACAATGGATGTACTTTGAAATAAATCTATTGGAAAATGGAATGCACAGATAATTTCTGATCTAATTGAAAAAGCGATTCATCATCTTATTTTTAAGATTTATCTCCCACCAAGTGCTACATTAGATGGTTGGTTTCGGAAGCATACTTCTAATGGTGTATATTCAGTCAAGTCTGGCTATCGGAGTGCAGTTGATGATGTTAATAATTCCTCTCCTGATGCCCAGCCAATTCTTTCTAACTTTCCGGATCTAGGTAAAGGTATTTGGTCCATTGAGGTGGCTCCAAAGATCAAACATTTCTTATGCCGTACATTATCACAACCTCTCCCACTTAAAACACATTTATTTTTCAAGGAAAATAATAACTGACAATAAATCTCCTTGATGTTGTGATTCCGAAGAAACATAGATTCATCTTTTTTTCCAATGTCCTTATGCTCAGATGATATGGAGAAAGTTGGGTATTTTAACTACTACCATTTGTGATCCAGTTTCGACTCTTCAAGACAATGTCAGATTTTTGATATCAAGCTACAATAATTTTGATTCTACATCAGCAAAAAATACTTGCCGTTTCATATCCTTTGGCGTATTTGGAAAAGCAATCTGCTTATTTTTCAAGATAAGGATAACTCTGTTGATTCCATACTCCAAAATGGTCAAGATGATGTTCAAGAGTAGCTATGTTCACTGGAGAAATTCAATGAACAACATACTTCCCGAAATGTCGTTTTTAACAGGCACTTGAAAAGTCCACAGCAGGGATGGGTCAAAAGTAACTATGATGCTGCCCATAAGGATGGAAATGCGACTTCAGGTCTAGGGTGGATTATACAAAGTGATTTAGGGTTTTTACTTCAGGCTGGTATGAGTAAATTTAAAGGATGCTATATGGTTATTGAAGTACAATTTTTCGCTTTGATATGGGCTCTCCAATCTACATGGTCGTTGGGATATCATAAGGTTATTTTCAAAGGAGATAATTTAGCCTTAAATATGCTTCTCCAACAGTGTGGTGTTAATTTACAATGTTATCTTTACATTCATAAAATTAGCCAATGGATTCTAAAATTTGATGTTATCTAGTTTCTTCATCAACAACGTTCAATGAAGCTGCTGATGCATTGGCGAAGGCTTCTATATTATCATCGGTCGATTTGAGTTTACTTGATATTTTACGATCTGTTGTAATTCACGATATTTCTGATTAATAAAATTATTATGTTGGAAAAAAATGATCATTCTACACTTATCATTGGTGCTCTTTGAGTAAAGGCTTATAAATGAAGCATAATGCATGACATCATGCAGTTTGGAATACATTAGATTACTTAGAGGCTTTGTCTTACCAATTTAGGTTTAAATTTTGTCACATATAGAAAATTGAGCTAGCTTAACGTAGGCGTTGGATTTGTGTCATTTTAAACTATAAATCAAAAGTTAAAAACGATTTAGTGCAGAAATATCAAGTTGATCGGCCAGTCAAAATGATCATTCTAAACTGATCATTGGTGCTCTTTGAATAAAGGCTTATTAATGAAGTATAATGCATGGAATCACGAAGTTTGGGATAAATTGGATTACGTGGAGGCTTTCTCATAACTCTTTCAGTGTCAAATGTTGTCACAATACGGAAAATTCAGCTAGCTTAACGTGGGCATTGGACTCATGTCATTTTGATCTCTAAATCAAAAGTTAAAGACGATATAGTGCGTACATGTAAGTTGTTCAGCTAGTTAAAATGATCATTCTAAACTGATAATTGGTTGGCCAGTTTAAATGATAATTCTAAATTAATCATTGGTGCTCCTTGAGTAAAGGCTCATAAATAAAGCATAATGCATGGCATGACACATTTTGGGATAGATTAGATTACTTGGAGGCTTTTTCGTATCTATTTTGCTCATGAATTTTGTCACAATATAGAAAATTGAGCTAGCTTAACGTGGGTGTTGGATTCGTGTCATTTTGAACTCGAAATCAAAAGTTACAAACGATTTAGTGTGGACATGTCAAGTTGATGGCTAGTTAAAATGCTAATTCTATAATGATCAATTGTGCTCCCCGAGTAAATGCTTATAAATTAAGCATAATGCATGGCATCATGTAGCTTGGGATACATTCGATTATTTCGAGGCTTAGTCGTAGCTTTTTCAGTCTCAAATATTGTCATAATATAGAAAATTAAGCTAGTTTAACGTGGGCATTGGATTTGTGACATTCTGAACTCTAAATCAAAAGTTACGAATGATTTAGTGTGGACATGTCAAGTTGATCGGCCAGTTAAAATGATAATTCTAAGCTGATCATAGGTGCTCTTTGAGTAAAGGCTTATAAATGAAGCATAATGCATGGCATCACGCACTTTGGGTAACATGGGAGTACTTGGAGGGTTTGTCGTAGCTCTTTCAATTTCAAATGTTGTCATAATATAGAAAATTGAGCTAGATTAATGTGGGCATTGGATTCGTGTCAATCTGAACTCTAAATCAAAAGTTACAGACGATTTAGTGCCAACATGTCACGTTGATCGGCCAGTTAAAATGAGTATTCTAAACTGATCATTGGTGCTCCGTGAGTAAAGGCTTATAAATGAAACATAATGTGTGGCATTACGCACTTTGGGATACATGGAAGTACTTGGAGGGTTTGTCGTAACTCTTTCAATCGCAAATGTTGTCACAATATGGAAAATTGAGCTAGCTAAACATGGGTGTTGGATTCGTGTCATTTTGAACTCTAAATCTAAAGTTACAGACGATTTAGTGCGGACATTCAAGTTGATCGGCCAGTTAAAATGATCACTCTCAACTGATCATTAGTGCTCTTTGTGTAAAGGCTTAATAATGAAGTATAATGCGTGGCATCACGAAGTTTGGGATACATTGGATTACATGGAGGCTTTTTCGTGTCATTTTGAACTCTAAATCAAAAGGTACAAACGACTCAGTGCAAACATGTCAAGTGGATCTGCCAGTTAAAATGAACATTCTAATGTGATCACTAGTGCTCCTTTAGTAAAAGCTTATAAATGAAACATAATGCATGCCATCACGCAGTTTGGGATACATGAGATTACTTGGAGGTTTTGTCGTAGCTGTTTCAGTGTCAAATGTTGTCATAATATAGAAAATTGAGCTAGCTTAACGTGGGCGGTTGATTCGTGTCATTGTGAACTCTAAATCAAAAGTTTTGGACGATTTAGTGCGGACATGTCTGGTTGAACGGCCAATTAAAGTGATCATTCTAAACTGATCATTGGTGTTCCTTGAGTAAAGACTTATAAATGAAGCATAATGCATGAAATCATGCACTTTGGGATACATTGGATTACTTGGAGTGTTTTTTTCGTAACTCTTTCAGTCTCAAATATTCCACAATATGGACAATTGAGCTAGCTTAACGTGGGCGTTGCACTCATGCCATTTTAGGCTCTAAATAAAAATTAAAGACGATTTAGTGCGGAAATATAGAGTTGATCAGCTAGTTAAAAATGATCATTCTAAACTAATCATTGGTGCTGCATGAGTAAAGGCTTATAAATGAAGCATAATGCTTGACATCACGTGGTTTGGGATAGATTGCATTAGTTAGAGGCTGTGTCGTAGCTCTTTCAATCACAAATATTGTCACAATATAAAAATTTGAGCTAGCTTAACGTGGGTGTTGGATTGTTTTCATTCTAAACTCTAAATCAAAATTTACAAACAATTTAGTGCGGACATGTCAAGTTGATCGGCCAGTTAAAATGATTATTCTAAACTGATCATATGTGCTCTATGAGTAAAAACTTATAAACGAAGCATAATGCATGGCATCACGCACTTTGAGATATATTGGATTACGTGGAGGCTTTTTCGTAGCTCTTTGAGTCTCAAATGTTCCACAATATGGAAAATTGAGCTAGCTTAACGTGGACGTTGGGCTAATGTCATTTTAGGTTCTAAATCAAAAGTTCAAGATGATTTAGTGCGGACGTGTCAAGTTGATCTGCTAGTTAAAACTGATCATTCTTAACTAATAATTGGTGCTCATTGAATAAAGGCATATTCATGAAGCATAATGTATAGCATCAATCAGTTTGGGATAGACTGGATTACTTGAAGGCTTTTTTGTAGCTATTACAATTTTAAATTTTTTCGCAATATAGAAAATTGAGCTAGCTTAACGTGGGCGTTGGATTCCTGTCATTTTGAACTCTCCATCAAAAGTTACAGAGGAATTAGTGCGGACATGTCAAGTTGATCGGCCAATTAAAATGATCATTCTAAATTGATCATTGGTGCTCCTTGAGTAGATGCTTATAAATGAAGCATAATGCATGACATCACGTTTTTTGGGATAGATTGTATTGCTTGGAGGTTTTTTCTTAGCTATTTTGGTCTTGAATTTTGTCACAATATAGAAAACTGAGTTAGATAAATGTGGGTGTTGGATTCGTGTCATTTTGAACTCTAAATCAAAAGTTACAAACAATTTAGTGCATACACATCAATTTGATTTGCGAGTTAAAATGAATATCGAATGTGATCATTGGTGCTCCTTCTGTAAGAGCTTATAAATGAACCATAATGCATGGCATCAGAAAGTTTGGGATACATGGGATTACTTGGAGCCTTTTTCATGTCATTTTGAGATCTAATTAAAAAGTAATATTCAATTTGATGTGGACATGTCAAGTTGATCACTTAGTTAAAATGATCATTCTAAACTGATCATTGGTGCTCCTTGAGTATAGGCAATTAAGCATAATGTAAGGCATCACGCCATATGGTATAGATTAAATTAGTTGGAGGCTTTGCATATCTATTTTGATCATAAATTTTATCACAATACAAAAGATTGAACTAGCTTAATGTTAGTGTGGGATTCTTATCATTCTGACCTCTAAATAAAAAAATATGGACGATTTAGTGTGGAAATGTCAAGTTGAGCGGCCAGTTAAAATGATCATTCAAAATTGGTCATTTGTGTTCCTTGAGTAAAGGCTTATAAATGAAGCATAATGCATTGCATCACGTAGTTTGGGATGGATTGCATTACTTTGATGATTTGTCTAGTTCTTCCTGCCTAAAATGTTTTCACATTATGCAAAAATTGAGCTAACTTAACATGGACAATGGATTCATTTCAACTTGAGCATTAAATAAAAAGTTAAGGATGATTTAATGCGTACATGTCCAGTTGATTAGCAAGTTAAAATGATTTTTCTAAGCTGAACATTGGTGCTCCTTGAGTAAAGCCTTATAAATGAATTATATAATGCATGGCATCACGCTGTTTGGAATAGATTGGATTACTTGGAACCTTTGTCGTAGCTATTTTGGTTTAAAATTTTGTTACAATATAGAAAATTGAGTTAGTTTAACGTGTGCGTTGGTTTCGTGTCATTCTGAACTCTAAATCAAAAGTTAGAGACGATTAAGTGCAGACATGTCAAGTTTATCGGCGAGTTAAAGTGATCAATCTATACTGATCATTTGTGCTCCTTAAGTAAAGGCTTATAAATGAAGCATAATGCATGGCATTATGCTTTTAGGTATAGATTGGATCACTTGGAGGTTTATTCATTGCTATTTTGGTCTTAAATGTTGCACATTATAGAAAATTGACATAGCTTAACGTGCGCGTTTGATTCATGTCATTTGAATTCTAAATCAAAAGTTACGAATGATTTAGTGCGGACATGTCAAGTTGATCGTCCAGTTAAAATGATCATTCTAAACTGATCATTGTAGCTCCTTGAGTAAAAGCTTATAAATGAAGCATAATGCATGACATCACGAAGTTTGGGATACATTGAATTACTTGGAGGATTTCTCAAAGCTCTTTTAGTCTCAAGTGTTGTCACAATGTAAAAAAATTCAGCTAGCTTAACGTGCGCCTTGGATTCGTGTTATTTTGAACTCTAAATCAAAAGTTGTGGACTATTTAGTGCGTACATGTCAAGTTGATCGATTAGTTGAAATGGTCATTTTAAACTGATAATTGGTTTTCTGTAAGTAGAGGCTTATAAATGAAGAATAACACTTGGCATCACGCAGTTTGGGATACGTTAGATTAATAGGAGGATTTTTCGTAGTTCTTTAAGTCTCAAATGTTGTCACAATATGGAAATCTGAGCTAGCTTAATGTGGGTGTTGGACTCATGTTATTTTGAGCTCTAAATCAAAAGTTAAAGACGATTTGTGTGGACATGTCAAGTTGATCAGCTAGTTAAAATGATAATTCTAAACTAATCAGCGGTACTCTTTGACTAAAGGCATATAAATAAAGCATAATACATGACATCACACTGTTTGGCATAGATTGGATAACTTGGAGGATTTATTCGTTGCTATTTGGGTCTAAAATTTTGTCACTATATAGAAAATTGAACTACCTTAACGTGACCGTTGGATTCGTATCATTTTGAATTCTGAATTAAAAGTTACAAACATTTTAGTGCATACATGTCAAGTTGATCAGCCACTTATAATGATCATTCTAAACTGATCATTGGTACTCATTGAGTAAAGGCTTATAAATGAAGCATAATGCATGGAATCACGCAGTTTGGAATTCATTGGATTACTTGGATGATTTGTCGTAGCTCTTTCAGTCTCAAAAGTTGTTATAATATAAAACTTGAGCTAGCTTAACGTTGGTGTTGGATTCGTGTCATTCTGAACCCTAAATCCAAAGTAACGGACGATTTAGTGCAGACATTTCAAGTTGATTGGCCAGTTAAAATGAACATTCTAAACTCATCATTGGTGCCCTATAAGTAAAGACTTATAAATGATGCACAATGCATGGCATCAGAAAGTTTTTGATTCATTGGATTACTTGGAGTCTTTGTCGTAGCTCTTTCAGTCTCAAATGTTGTCACAATATAGAAAATTGAGCTACTTAACGTGGGCGTTGGATTTGTGTCATTCGGAACTCATAATCAAAAGTTACACATTATTTACTGTGGACATGTCAAGTTAATCGGGCAGTTAAAATAATCATTCTAGCTGATTATTGGTGCTCCCTGAGTAAAAACTTATAAATGAAGCAAAATGCATGGCATCATGCTGTTTGGGATACATTGGATTACCTGGAGGCTTTACCTAGCTCTTTCGGTCTCAAATGTTGTCACAATATGGAAAATTGAGCTAGCTTAACATTGGCATTTCACTCATGTTATTTTGAGCTTTAAATCAAAAGTTAAAGATGATTTAGTTCGGACATGTCAAGTTAAGCGGCCAGTTAAAATGATCATTCTAAACTGATCATTGGTGCTCCTTAAATAAAAGCTTATAAAGCAAGCATAATGCATGGCATCACACAGTTTGAGATACATTGGATTAATTGAAGGCATTGGCGTAGCTCTTTCAGTCTCAATTGTTGTCACAATATAGAAAATTGAGCTAGTTTAACATGGGCGTTGGATTCGTGTAATTCTGAACTCTAAATCAAAAGTTATGAACGATTTAGTGCGGACATGTCGAGTTGATCGGCCAGTTGAAATCACCATTCAAAACTGATCATTGGTGCTCCTTGCGTAAAAGCTTACAAATGAAGCATAATGCATGGCATCATGCTGTTTGGGATACATTGTATTACTTGGAGGCTTTTCGTAGCTCTTTTGGTTTTAAATTTTGCCACAATATAGAAAATTGAGCTAGTTTAACATGGGCGTTTGACTCATGTTATTTTGAGCTCTAAATCAAAAGTTAAATATGATTTAGTTTGGACATGTCAAGTTGAGCGGCCAGTTAAAATGATCATTCTAAACTGATCATTGGCGCTCCTTAAGTAAAGGCTTATAAATCAAGCATAATGCATGGCATCACGCAGTTTGGGATATATTGGATTACTTGCAAGGGTTTACATAGCCCATTCACTCTTAAATGTAATCACAATATAGAAAACTGAGCTAGCTTAATTTAGGCGTTGGACTTGGGTCATTTTGAACTCTAAATCAAAAGATACTGACGATTTAGTGCTGACATTTTAAGTTGATCACCCACTTAAAATGATCATTCTAAACTGATCATTGGTGCTCCTTGAGTAAAGGCTTATATATGAAGGATAATGCATTGCATCACGTAGTTTTCGGATACATTGGACTATTTGGAGGCTTTTACATACCTCATTCAGTCTCCAATGTTGTCACAATATGGAAAATTGACCTAGCTTAACATGGGCGTTGGACTCTAAATCAATCGTCAAAGATGATTTAGTGCAGACATGTCAAGTTGATCAGCTAGTTAAAATGATCATTCTAAACTTATCATTGGTGCTCTTTGAGTAAAGGCTTATAAATGAAGCATAATGCAGTTTGGAATAGATTGAATTATTTGGACGCTCTGTCATAGCTATTTCCGTCTTAAATTATTTCACTATAGAAAATTGAGTTAGCTTAACGTGGGTGTTGGATTCGTGTCATTTGAACTCTAAATTAAAAGATATGGATGATTTAGCACGGACATTTCAAGTTGATCGTCGAGTTAAAATGGTAATTCTAAACTTATTATTGGTGCTTTTTGAGTAAAGGTTTATAAATGAAGCAAAATGCATAGAATCACGCAGTTTGGGACACATTGGATTACTTGGAGGCTTTGTCGTAGCTCTTTCAGTCTCTAATGTTATCATAATATAAAAATTAAGCTACTTTACGTGGGTGTTGGATTTTTGTCATTCTGAACTCCAAATCAAAAGTTACTGACGATTTAGTGTGGACATGTCAAGTTGATCGGCCACTTAAAATGATCATTCTAAACTGATCATTGTTGCTCCTTAAGTAAAGGTTTATAAATGAAGTATAATGCATGGGATCGCGCAGTTTGGGATACATTGGATTATTTGGAGGCTTTTACGTACATCTTTCAATCTCAAATGTTGTCTCAATATGGAAAATTGAGCTAGCTTAATGTGGGCACCGGACTCATGTAATTTTGAGTTCTAAATCAAGCGGTAAAGTTGATTTAGTGCGGACATGTCAAGTTGATCAGCTAGTTAAAATGATCATTCTAAACTTTTCATAAGATCTCCTTGAGTAAAGGCTTATAAATGAAGCATAATGCATGGGATCTCAGATTTTGGAATAGATTGGATTACATGGAAGTTTTGTCGTAGCTATTTCTGTATTAAATTTTGTCACTATATAGAAAATTGAGCTAGCTTAACGTGGACGTTGGATTTGTGTCATTTTGAACTCTAAGTCAAAAGTTATGGAGGGTTTAGTGCAAACATGTCAAGTTGATCGGCCAATTAAAATGATCATTCTAAACTGATCATTAGTGCTCCTTGAGTAATGGCTTATAAATGAAGCGAAATCCATGGCATCATGTAGTTTGGGATAGATTGGATTACTTGGAGGCTCTTTCATTGCTATTTTGGTCTTAAGTTTTGTCACAACATTGAATATTGAGCTAGCTTAACGTGCACGTTGGATTCGTGTCATTTTGAACTCTAATTGAAAAGTTACGGAAAATTTAGTGGGGACATGTCAAATTGATGGCCAATTTAAATGACCATTCTAAACTGATCATTTGTGCTCCTTGAGTAAAAGCTTATAAATGAAGTATAATGCATGACATTACACAGTTTGGGATATTATTGGTATAGGCTTCGCCATAGCTATTTCAGACTTAAATTTTCTCACAATATTGAAAATTCAGCTAGCATAACGTGGGCACTAGATTTGTTTCATTTTGACCTCAAAATGAAAAGTTACAGACAATTTACTGTCGACATGTTAAGTTGATCGGCTAGTTAAAATGATCATTCTAAACTGATCATTGTTGCTCCTTGAGTAAATGCTTATAAATGAAGCATAATGCATGTCATCAACAGTTTGGGATAGATTGGATTATTTGGAGACTTTTTCATAGCTCTTTCAGTCTCAAATGTTGTCACATCATAGAAACTTGTGCTAGCGAAACGTGGGGGTTGGATTCATGTCATTCTGAAGTCTAAATCAAAATTTACGAACAATTTAGAGCGGACATGTCAAGTTGATGGGCCAGTTAAAATGATTATTCTAAACTAATTATTGGTGTTACTTGAGTAAAGGATTATAAATGAAGCATAAATGCATGACATCCCGTAGTTTGGGATACATTGGATTACTTGGAGGGTTTTTCATAGCTCTTTTAGCCTTAAATGTCATCACAATATGGAAAATTTTCCTAGCTTAAGGTGTTGCTAGATTCTTGTCATTTTGAACTTTAAACCAAAAGTTACAGAAGATTTGTTGCGGACATGTCAAGTTGATCGGCTAATTAAAACTATCATTCTAAACTGATCATTGGTGCTCCTTCCGTAAATTCTTATAAATGAAGCATAATGCATGGCATCACGCTGTTTGGGATACATTGGATTGCTAGGAGGCTTTTTCGTAGCTCTTTCAGTCTTAAATGTTGTCAAATTATGGAAAATTGAGCTAGCTTAACGTGGGCGTTGGACTCATGTTATTTTGAGGTCTGAATCAAAAGTTAAATACGATTTAGTGCACACATGTCAAGTTGATCAGTTAGTTAAAATGATCATTCTAAACTGATCATTGTTGCTCCTTGAGTAAAGACTCATAAATGAAGCATAATGCATGTCATCACGCAGTTTGGGATACATTGGATTACTTGGAGGCGTTTTAGTTGCTCATTCAGTCTCAAATGTTGTTAGAATATAGAAACTTGTACTAGCTAAACGTGAGCATTTGATTCGTGTCATTCAGAACTCTACAAAAAACTTACAAACAGTTTAGTGCAGACATGTCAAGGTGATCGCCCAGTTAAAATGATCATTCTAAACTGATCATTTGTGCTCCTTGAGTAAAGGCTCATAAATGAAGCATAATGCATATCATCACGCAGTTTGGGTTACACTTGATTACTTGGAGGCTTTCTCATAGCTGTTTCACTCTCAAATGTTGTCACAATATAGAAACTTGTTCTAACTAAATGTGGGCGTTGGAATCGTGTTATTCTGAACTCTAAATCAAAAGTTACGGACGATGTAGTGCGGACATGACAAGTTGATCGGCCAGTTAAAATGATCATTCTAAACAGATCATTGGTGCTCCTTGACCAAAGGATTATAAATGAAGCATAAATGCATGGCATCACGTAGTTTGACATAGATTGGATTACTTAGAGGCTGTGTCATAGCTTTTTTAAAATTAAATTTTGTCACAATATTTAAAATTGAGCTAGCTTAACGATGGCATTGGATTTGTGTCATTTTGAACTCAAAATCAAAAGTTATGGATGATTTAGTACAAAGATGTCACGTTCATCGGCCACTTAAAATGATCGTTCTAATCTGATCATTGGTGCAACTTGAGTAAAGGCTTATAAATAAAGCATAATACATGTCATCACGCAGTTTGGGATACATAGGATTACTTGGATGCTTTGTCGTATTTCTTTCCGTCTCATATGTTATCACAGTATAGAAAATTGTGCTAGCTAAACATTGGTGTTGGATTCATGTCATTCTGAATTCTAAATCAAATGTTACAGACGATTTAGTGCGGACATGTCAAGTTAATCGTCCAATTAAAATGATCAGTATAAACTGATCATTGGTGCTCCTTGATTAAAGGCTTATAAATGAAGCATAATGCATTGCATCGCGTATTTTTGGATACATTGGATTTCTTAAAGGCTTTTTCATAGCTCTTTTAGTCTCAAATTTTATCACAATATTCAAAATTGAACTAGTTTAACGTGGGCGTTGGATTCTTGTCCTTTTGAACTTTAAATCAAAAGTGACAAAACGATTTTGTACGGACATGTCAAGTTGATTGGGTAGTTAAAATGATTATTCTGAACTAATCATTCGTGCTCCTTGCTTAAAGACTTATAATTGAAGCATAATGTGTTGCATCACGCTGTTTAGGATACATTGTGTAACATCCCGAGCCTAAATGTAAACCACGAAACCCACATAACTAGAAGTGAGGGTATAACGGAAAATTCTTCTGAAACCCTAATTAACCCTAATGGCTATATAAGACGTCGTCAAAGGGGATTTGAGGCAGTCGTTCATCAGAAACAAAAGCAACAAGAGAGGGAGAGATTTCGACAGAGTAGAGGGGTAGAAAGTTCAACGTTGTAGAGTCCAGGTTTTGTGTGTACCATTTCCAGAGGAAGAGAAATTTTCGCACGACGGAAGATTCCAACGTTCCATTAACCCAAGCTTCGCCGTGAGGTAAGACGTGATCTATGATTTTCATTATACACTTATGTATATATATTTTGATGAGTGCTTCGTTCAGGGAGAAATCATGTGTGGTGTTAGGGTTTTAGTTAATTGTTGCAAAAATTAATGATGTTTTTTATCAGAAAAAGGGAGTTAATCCTATTAGGGATTTATTAGATAATAAATAAATAAATATTAAAAAGATGAATAAGAATGTGGTGGTGTACGTGTGTGGTGGGAGAAGAGAGTAGAAATATTAGGTTAATTTATTATTTTAAGGGAGATTATTATATTGATTTAATTATTAAGAAAGATAAATTGTTATGTGTTGGTTATTGGTTAATGATACTAAATTATTTGTGGTGGATTATGGTATAATAAAATGAAACCATAATCAATTAATTAATTGAAATAAATTAATATAATTATCAAATAAATATTAAACATTTAGTCTAAGAAAGTATAATGGTTAGTTTATTAATACGGGAATAAATTTCTAGTGAACGTGATATTCACGTAACGCGTGTATGGTGGATTTGAGCAACGTTAGTTGGTTCAACTGCGTTGATGGGTGTTGGGCTATGACAACAGCGGTGTTCAGTCGTAGTTCATTAACGGCTGGCAGGCCAGAAAAAAACATCGACGTCATGGGAGTTCGACATGAGCAAATAGACCGACATGGCCATGGTGGAAGGCCAACGTGGCTTTGGGGGTTCTGAATCCTTAAACCAACATCGTTAGGGATGAGGAGGAGTGGTTGTGAGTTAGGCAAGCACGGTTTAAATACATATATCTTGGTAGCATTGTTGTCGACTTTTTGTGGAATCAATCGTGCTAGTTTTCATTCCTAAATAAAGTCATTATCAAGATTAGATACATCCTTGTATAATGGGATTATGTGGGTAGGCGTGATCGTTTCACTGAGTAGTTATGTTACTCATGCCTCGTTTCGGATGCAGGTGAGTTCTAATAGTAGTGATGCAATGACTCAGGGTGGTGCTACGTTTTGGGAATTTTTAAACATTATTTATTTATTTTATTTTGAATCTTGAGTATCATTGAATTTTTAAAAGTTATTGTCTCATGTTTTTTAATAATTTTATATTTGGTTTTGACGAGAATTCTTTTAATAAAAAGAATTATTACTTTTACTTTATATATTAAATGAGATTTAAATGAATTATAAGTTAAGTACGAGGCGATGACACGTGTCATGTATTTTGGAGACAGATGTTACAGTTTTGGTATTAGAGCGAGGTTGCTACTCCGGTTCTGATTCGAAGAGCGTTATTCTAAGGTTTTAGAAAAAAGCGTTTTCAAATATATATATATATATATATGTATATTTTTAATGGGGAGTACCACTCAAAGTAATTGTCGTGAAGTCAATTAATTTTCCTAGATTTATAATATTATTGGAGTTATGTGTGAATTTGGTGTTTATTTGGACAGTATGCCGCCAAGGAGAGTTAATCGTAGGGCTGGTCTACGTAGTGGAGATCATGAGCGCAACCATAGTGACCAATCGCTTGAGCAGGAAGGTGTTGCCCCAGTTCGGCAACCAGCTGTTGTTGCTCCCATGGTGAATTATGCAGCACTCAATGCAGCTATGATGCAAAGTATGCATGAGGTGTTAGCGCCTTTGTTGCAGCAAATCAGATACCACTAGTTGCAGTGCCTGAGCAGGCAGCTCTAGAGTTCGCTGCACCCGAACCCTCTGTTCAAGAGTTTGTGGCACCTCAATATCCACCGCCGTCTCCTCTAATGCGAAGGGTACCCGTACGGGACCAGGGACCCACATATTGGGATTTGAACATGGAGATTTTATTGGAGGGAACAATCCAATTGCAGCAGACAACTGGATGAATATGTTAGAGAGGAACTACGAGCCAATCATGTGTCCGATTGAGTTTAGGAAGCACTTGGCGATTCAGTACCTATGGGGCGAAGCGAAGGTTTGGTGGGATAGTGTGGTCGCTAGCACTCATGTAAACCATTTGGTGAGCTAGCATGACTTTAAGGAGGAATTTGCACGGAAATACTTTCCACAAGAAGCTTTCGGCCAAATGGTCGGATTGTTTGCCGACCTTCGGCAAGGGGCTAAGTCAACTCGAGAGTATGATCTAGAGTTTCGTCGACTTAGGAGGTTCACAAGAAGAGGAACAAGCGAATATGACATGATTCTCAAGTTTCAAAGAGGTTTGAGACTAGAGGTGAAAAATCATTGCATGGTGCGAATATACTTGTGTTCACTATATAGCGGCCAGTACCTCGCACAGTCCAGCCGGTACAGCCGATCCAGCCGAGTACACGAGCATTTCAACTTCTACACAAGGAGACTCGGACCAGATAAGCTACCAGCTTCAGGACATACATCTAGAGGAAGTCTCTACACCAGTAGTGCCACCAGGAGCAATGACAAGGAGCAGATCAAGAGCACTCTTCTACAAGTTCAGCTTATGGGTCGACAAACTCCGAGAGGAAGATCGACTAAGGACAATGGGCCAGAAGTGCAAAGAAGAGTCCAAAGGCTTCTCAAAAATACAAGGGACTTCAGAGACTTGGGCTTTAGTGGCAAGAGAGGTCAGGGCCCAAAGATTCCGAACCCTACTCCAAGTCGAAGATTAGGAGCAAGGCGCGTGCATGCCACAAGGACGACTACCTTCCATTTTTTGTCCGTGAGGTAAGTAAGGTAAGTTTGAATTCGAATATATGCCTCTTTCTGCTTTGCAGGGTAGGATCTAGATTGTTTACATTTTTGAGTAAAAGATATTTTAGGAATAGGTCCTTTTTCGGTTATGCACTTTTGTATATTTTCCATTTGTGCACTTTTGTAAACTTTTCTTTTCTTTCTTTGAGTCGACCCTAGAAGGTCAAGCTGTCAAGCATATTAATAAGGCTCCTTCCAGCATTGTAGTTCGACAACCTTTTTGCTAATCAATAAAGATCGAATTTTCTTTCAACAAGTTATTCTCTCAAGAGACTTGTGCGCTTCAAACCTAGTTGAGACCAGGCCTCCTAGCTCTATGTTTGTGATTTATCACGAGGTTCATCACCCCTCGTGTGGTTCACTTTACCCCTCCATCCAATACCAATCAGAAAACCCCTATCCAGAAGCTTAATGTCAATTTTCTCACCTAAACTTCTCCAAACAGCCCACGCGCATCCAAACCTTGAATCGAGGCTTGTATCATTTTGGTATCAGAGCTTAAAGCTCCTAAACCAGGGTTTTTCTATCCTTTAACTTGTTTTCTTTCTAGTTCTTGCATTAGCTTAAGTTTTATTCAAGAAAAATCAAAAAAATAACATCAAACTCCAAACCGAGTGCATCAAGCTTCTACGTGTATCACTAGGGTTTAGATTCACTTTTGCATTGCCATTCACGTTTTCCTTTTTGTTTAAAGCATATTTCCAATAATTTTAAGTTAAATTAAAAAGAAAAGAAAAAGAAAATAGGAAAAATACCAAAAAGATTCGAATTGGACAGCTAGCAATAGTTGTCAAGAAAGTTTCCATTTTTCTCAAATCTCCATATTTTCGAATTTTCCATTTCCCAGTTTTTTTCCTTTTGCATATTTTTCGAATTCTCTATATAAGGAACCCTCCTAATCAATTCTAGGAGCAGAGTAACTTGATTTCTTTCTTGTAGTATGCAATGGGAGAAGAGAATAGAGATGCAGCTGAGGCCATGATGGCCATGTTCACCACACTTCAAACGCAACTCGCATCAATCGGCGAGAGGTTGGAGCGCGTGGAGAGGCCGGTGAGATTCCAGGCTATAAGGCACGTGAGGGGTGAGCAAGGTCCTGAGCACCTTAGGACACGGCACGAACAGGAGGAACCCCAGCCAGAAGGAGATGAGGACGTGCAACCTCATAACTATCACCATAGGCCGAGAGGACCTCCACGGCAACCAGAGGCAGAAGATGATGGCTTCGAGCCATATGGTCTTCACCAGAGAGCAAGGATGCCTCCTAGACATCATGAGGATGGAGATGAACACGCCTACAACCAGGTAACTCATCCTGATGTTAAGCTAACTCCTCCAAGTTTTGCAGGAAAAGTAGACCCCGAGGCTTACCTAGATTGGGAGAGAAGAATGGATCATATCTTTTATCATTACAACCAACCAGGGCCTAGGAGAGTTTCAATGGCAGTAGCACAACTCACGGACAATGCCCTCATCTGGTGGGATCATGAAGTTTCTGACCAAAGGAGGAAGAGATTAAGACCAGTAGACTCATGGGTCGACATGAAGGATATCATGCGACAAAGGTTTGTTCCACCTTACTTTCATAGGGACTTGCAACGTCGTTTTCGTACTCTTAAGCAGGGTACCAGATCAGTAGAGGAGTACTATGAAGAGTTCGAAAAGCTAAGAAACAGGCTGGAGCTCAATGATGATGAAGAGGCTTTGATGGCATAATTCTTGGATGGACTTCAAGAAAGGATCAGCCGCAAGGTAGAAATGCAAATCTACAATGACTTCAAGGACTTGTTCCACCTATCTGTCCAGGCTGAACAGCACATCAAACGTAAAAACCAAGATATCTGCAGCAAGCCTAAGATGCCAAGCAACATTCCCAAGCCCGTAGACAAAAGCAAGAGCATAGAGATCGAGTCAAGGTTCAAGAGCAAGCCTCCTGAACAACCCCGTGACCAGAGAGAGCCTAGTAAGTCTTCTACCCCTCAAAGATCACGTGACATCACTTGTTTCAAGTGTAGGGGTCGTGGACACATCTCAAGGGAGTGCCCAAACAACCGGGTCACGCTGATTACGGAGGCTGGAGAGTTTGAGTCCCAAGATGAAGAGGACTATGAACCAGAAGGAGAATACGGTGACATTGAGTACCCTGATGTGGGGGAAGTGCTGGTCACTAGACGCATCCTCACTGCAATGGTGGATCCTTCAGAGAACATCCAAAGGGAGAACATCTTACATAGCCGTTGCACCATCAAGGGCAAGGTATGTAACCTCATCGTAGATGGTGGTTCTTGCACTAACGTTGCTAGTGCGTACATGGTTGATAAGCTAGGTCTAGAGAAGACAAGGCATCCTCGACCATATAGATTGAGATGGCTCGATGACAAAGTGGAGCTCAAGATCCACGAGCAAGTCACTGTCCCATTCAGTGTGGGCAAGTACCAAGACCAAGTCGTGTGCGACGTGGTGCCCATGCAAGCTGGCCATCTTCTGCTAGGAAGGCCATGGCAGTTTGACAAAGAGACCAGGCATGATGGCCAAACAAATCTCCACACTTTTGTGCATGACAAAAAAAGGTCAGCCTAGCTCCTCTCACACCTGTCCAGGTACATGAGCTTCAACAGCAAATGAGTAAGGAAAAGAAGCTCATTAAATCTAATTTTCTTATTCAACCAAGTCATGTCTGGAGAGCTTTAGCCTCGAAGGATCTAATGCTACCAATGGTTTTCAAAGAAGTGTTGAATGTAGAGAAGAACAGGTAGAGCTACCTCCTGAAGTAGCAGCTCTCCTCAACAAGTTTCAGGATGTGTTCCCGGAAGAGATACCAGCAGGCTTACCTCCCCTACGAGGCATAGAGTAACAGATCGACCTCGTGCCGGAGCAGCAATGCCCAACCGGCCAGCCTACCGGATGAGTCCAGAGGAGTTTAAGGAGCTTGAGAAGCAAGTCAAGGAGCTCCTGGAGAAAGGCTACGTTCGAGAGAGCCTCAGTACATGTGCGTACCAGTGCTACTAGTGCCCAAGAAGGATGGGACTTGGCGAATGTGCGTGGACTGCCGAGCAATCAACAACATCACAGTCAAGTTCCGGCATCCAATACCACGGCTGGATGACATGCTAGATGAGCTGAGTGGAGCCACGGTCTTCTCCAAGATAGACCTTAAGAGTGGATACCACCAGGTCAGGATGAAGGAAGGTGATGAGTGGAAGACCGCCTTCAAGACCAAGCAAGGTCTCTACGAGTGGACAGTCATGCCATTCGGCTTGACTAATGCCCCGAGCACCTTCATGCGCCTTATGAACCAAGTTCTTAGGGCGTACATCAGTAAGTTTGTTGTAGTTTATTTCGACGACATTCTAGTTTACAGTAAGTGTTTAAGAGATCATCTTACACATCTTGAGATGGTACTTAAAACCCTTCGACAAGAAGAGCTTTATGCCAATCTCAAGAAGTGCATCTTTTGTACTGATAAACTTGTCTTCTTAGGTTTTGTTGTAAGTTCACAGGGCCTACAGGTTGATGAAAAAACGATTCGAGCCATACAAGAATGGCCAACACCAAGCAACATCAGCCAAGTGAGGAGCTTCCACGGACTGGCAAGCTTCTACAGGAGATTCGTGCCCAACTTCAGCAGTATTGCCTCACCATTGACGGCAGTAGTGAAGAAGAACGTGGGATTCAGCTGGGGAGAAGCTCAGGAGAAGGCATTCCAGGCCTTGAAGGACAGCCTTACACATGCACCAGTGCTAGTCCTGCCCGACTTCAACAAGACATTTGAAGTGGAGTGTGATGCCTGTGGAATAGGCATAGGAGCAGTGCTAACCCAAGGAAAGAGACCAGTGGCATACTTCAGTGAGAAGCTAGGTGGTGCCTCACTGAACTACCCCACTTATGACAAGGATCTTTATGCCCTTGTCCGAGCATTGGAGACTTGGCAGCATTACTTGCTGTCCAAGGAGTTTGTGATCCACACTGATCACGAGACTCTCAAACACCTCAGAGGGCAAACCAATCTCAAGAGGAGACATGCCAGGTGGATGGAGTTCATAGAGATCTTCCCGTACATCATCAAGTACAAGAAGGGCAAAGACAATGGGGTAGCCGATGCACTATCAAGGAGGTTTGCCTTGATATCCACCATGGAGGCAAAGGTCCTTGGATTCGAGCACATCAAGGACCTATACAATGATGATCCTGACTTTGCTGAAAGCTACAAGGAGTGTGGCATAGGGACTCATGGCAAGTTTTACATCCATGAGGGATTCTTGTTCCGAGAGAGAAGGCTGTGCATACCACAAGGATCATTAAGGGAGCTTATCATCCAAGAAGCTCATGGAGGAGGACTCATTGGCCACTTTGGCGTCGACAAAACTCTAGCAGTGGTCAAGGAGCACTTCTACTGGCCACACATCAAGAGGACAGTAGAAGCTCATTGTGCAAGGTGCGTCACTTGCAAGAAGGCAAAGTCCCGAGTGCAACCTCACGGGTTGTATCTCTCACTGCCCATACCGACGCATCCATGGGTAGATATATCAATGGACTTTGTTCTAGGTCTGCCCAAGATCAATCACAAATATGCAATCTTTGTAGTGGTGGACAGATTCTCCAAGATGGCACACTTCATTCCGTGTGCCATTGTCAATGATGCCACGCAAACAGCTGAGCTGTTCTTCAGGGAGATAGTACGGCTTCATGGAGTGCCAAGGACCACCGTATCAGACAGGGACACCAAGTTCTTCAGCCATTTCTAGAGGATCCTTTGGAGGAAGCTAGGCACGAAGCTACTCCTTTCTACCACCTGCCATCCTCAAACCGATGGCCAAACTGAAGTTGTCAACAGGACACTATCAACTCTTCTCAGGACTACACTAGGGAAGAACCTCAAGACTTGGGTGGAGTGCCTGCCATTCATAGAGTTCGCTTACAACTGAGCCGTGCACTCAGCAACCAAGAAGACACCATTTGAAGTAGTATACGGCTTCAACCCTCTCACCCCATTGGAGCAAACTCCACTGCCACCTGCAGAGATGATCAACCTCAACGGAGCATCCAAGGCAGAGTTCATAAGAAAGTTACACCAGAAGGTAGCAGAAAACTTGGAGAAGTGGACCGGGCAGTATGTGACTCATGCCAACAAGGGAAGAAAGGAGGTGATCTTTCAACCAGGCGATTGGGTGTGTCTACACCTATGGCAGGAGAGGTTCCCCAACCTAAGGAGTTCCAAGCTAGCACCAAGAGGAGATGGACCATTCAGAGTGCTTGAGAGGATCAACAACAACGCCTACCGGATTGAGCTCCCAGGTGAGTTTAATGTGTCCAACACGTTCAACGTAACTGACTTAGCCCCTTTCATTGCAGATGAACCAGTTTTGAGGTCAAAACCTACTGAAAAGGGAGGGGATGATGAGAACATCAGGTTTTATGTCCAGCCAGGAGACCAGACTGGCCGACCAGGAAGCTTGCCCGAGACAGCCGGGCCATTTGGCACCGCCGGACCCCTGACCAATAGGACCAGACCGATCAGCATTTCCGGCGGAGAGGCCTGAGCATCCGGCACACTTGGTGGCGACGTGGATGACACCGCCGGTCCCCTTGGTTATGCCGACTCCAGGATCAACTTGGCCGGTCCTGAAGGCATTCCGGCCAGTACCTTGCACAGTCCAGCCGGTACAGCCGATCCAGCCGAGTGCACGAGCATTTCAACTTCTACACAAGGAAACTCGGACCAGATAAGCTACCAGCTTCAGGACATGCATCTAGAGGAAGTATCCACACCAGTAGTGCCACCAGGAGCAATGACAAGGAGTAGATCAAGAGCACTCTTCCACAAGTTCAGCTTATGGGTCGACAAGCTCCTAGAGGAAGATCGACTAAGGAAAATGGGCCAGAAGTACAGAGAAGAGTCCAAAGGCTTCTCAACAATGCAAGGAACTTCAGAGACTTGGGCTTTAGTGGCAAGAGAGGTCCGGCCCCAAAGATTCTTAACCCTACTCCAAGTCGAAACTAGGAGCAAGGCGCGTGCATGCCACAAGGACGGCCACCTTCCATTTCTTGGCCGTGAGGTATGTAAGGTAAGTTTCAATTCGAATATATGCCTCTTTCTATTTTGCAGGATAGGATCTAGATTGTTTACATTTTTGAGTCAAGAACATTTTAGGAATAGGTCCCTTTTCGGTTATACACTTTTGTATGCTTTCCATTTGTGCACTTTTGTAAACTTTCCTTTTCTTTATTTGAGTCAACCCTAGAAGGTCAAGCTGTCGAGCATATTAATAAGGCTCCTTCCAGCATTGTAGTTTGACTACCTTGTTGATATTAATAAAGTAGAACTTTCTTCCAACAAGTTTTCTCTCAAGAATCTTGTCCGCTTAGAATCTAGTTGAGACCAGCCCTCCTAGCTCTAAGTTTGTGATTTATCACGAGGTTCATCACCCCTCGTGTTGTTCACTTCACCCCTCCATCGAATACCAACCCAAAAACCCCTATCCAAGAAGTCTAAGGTCGAGTTTCTCACCTAACCTTCTCCAAACAGCCCACACGCATATAAGCCTTGAATCGAGGCTTGTATCAACTACGGACATATGAAGCATATTGCATGGCTTCAGTTGAAGCATAATGCATAGCATCACACAGTTTGGGATATACTGGATTTTTTGGAAGCTTTGTCATATCTATTTTGGATTTAAATTTTTTCACAATATTCAAAATTGAACTTGATTAACGTGGGTGTTGGATTCTTGTCATTTTGAACTTTAAATTAAACGTAATGTACGATTTAGTGCGGAAATGCCAAGTTGATCGACCAGATAAAATGATCATTCTAAACTTTTCACTGGTGCTCCTTAAGTACAGGCTTATAAATGATGCATAATGCATTTCATCACACAGGTTTTGGATACATTGGATTATTTGGAGGCTATTAGGTACCAATTTCAGTATTCAATGTTGTCACTATATAAAAAATTGATCTAGCTTAACGTGGGCGTTAAACTCATTTGATTTTGAGCACTAAATCAAACGTTAAAAACGATTTAGTGCAGACATGTCAATTTTATCGGACAGTTAAAATGATCATTCTAAACTGATTATTGGTGCTCCGTGAGTAAAGGTTTATTAATGAAACATAATCCATGGCATCATGCAGTTCGGAATACATTGCATTACTTGGAGGCTTTTTCGTAGGTCTTTTAGTTTCAAACATTGTCAAATATATAGAAAATTGAGCTAGCTCTACGTGGGCGTTGGATTCGTGTCATTATGAACTCCAAATCAAAAGTTACAGATGATTTAGTGTGGACATGTCATTTTGATCGGCCAGTTGTAATGATCATTCTAAACTAGTCATTGGTGCTCCTTGCGTAAAGGCTTATAAATGAAGCATAATGCATGGCATCACCCTGTTTTGGATACATTGGATTACTTGGAGGCTTTTTCGTAGCTCTTTCAGTCTCAAATTTTGTCACAATATGGAAAATTTACCTAGCTTAACGTGGGTGTTGGTCTCATGTTATTTTGATCTCTAAATTAAAAGCTAGAGACGATTTAGTGCGGACATGTCAAGTTGATCGGTTAGTTAAAATGATCATTTTAAACTGATCATTGGTGCACATAGAGTAAAGGATTATAAATGAAGCATAATGCATGGCATCACGTAGTTGGGATAGATTGGATTACTTAGAGGCTTTGTCGTAGCTATTTCGGTTTTATATTTTGTCACACTATAAAAATTGAGCTAGCTTAAGGTGGGTGTTGGATTCGTGTCATTTTGAACTCTAAATCAAAAGTAACAAACAATCTTAGTGCGGACATGTCAAGTCGATTGGCCAATTAAATTTATTATTCTAAAATGATCATTGCTTCTACTTGAGTAAAGGATTATAAATGAAGCATAATACATGGTATCACGCAGTTTGGGATACATTGGATTACTTGGTGGCTTTGTTGTTGCAGTTTCAGTTTTAAATGTTGTCACAATATAGAAATTATTTCTAGCTTAACGTGGCATTGTGTTCGTGTCATTCTGAACTCTATATCAAAAATTACAAAAGATTTAGTGCAAACATGTCAAGTTTATCAACCAGTTAAAATGATCATTCTAAATTGATCATTGGTGCTCCTTGAGTAAAAGATTATAAATGAAGAATAACGCATGGTATCACGGAGTTTGGGATACATTGGATTACTTGGAAGCTTTATCGTAGCTCTTTCAGTCTCAAATGTTGTCACGATATGGAAAATTGATCTAGCTTAATGTGGGCGTTGTACTCATGTCATTTTGAGCTCGAAATCAAAAGTTACGGACAATTTAGTGTGGACATGTCAAGTTGATGGGCCAGTTAAAATGATCATTGTAAACTGATCACTGGTGCTAATTTAGTAAAGGATTATAAATGAAGCATAGTGCATGGCATCACACAGTTTGGAATACATTGGATTACTTGGAGGCTTTTTCGTAGCTTTTTGACTCTCAAATATTGTCACAACAAAGAAAATTGAGCTACTTTAACGTGTGCGTTGGACTCATATTATTTTGAGCTCTAAATCAAAAGCTAAAGACGATCCATTGCGCACATGTCAAGTTGATCAGCTAGTTAAAATGATCGTTTTAAACTTATCATCGGTGTACCTTGAGTAAAGGCTTATAAATGAAGCATAATGCATGTTATCGCGCAGTTTGGGATAAATTGGATTACTTGGAGACTTTTCCGAACATATTTTGGTCTTAAATTTTATCTCAATATAGAAAATTGAGCCAGTTTAACATGGCTTTTGGATTCGTGTAATTTTGAACTCTGAATAAAAAGTAACGGACGATTGAGTGAGGACATGTCAAGTCGATTGGCCAATTGAAATGATCATTCTAAACTGATCATTGGTTCTCCTTGAGTAAAGGCTTATAAATGAAGCATAATGCATGGTATCACACAGTTTGGGATACATTGGATTACGTGGAGGTTTTATTTTGGCATTTCAATCTCAAATGTTGTGACAATATAAAAAATTGTGCTAGCTTAACGTGGATGTTGGATTCGTATCATTCTAAACTTTAAATCATATGTGATGAACGATTTAGTGCGGATATGTCAAGTTGATCAGCCAATTAAAATGATCATTCTAAACTAACCAATTGTGCTCCTGGAGTAAAGGCTTATAAATGAAGCATAACGCATGGCATCACGCAATTTGGGATACATTGGATTCCTTGGAGGCTTTTTCATAGCTTTTTTAGTGTCAAATGTTGTCACAATATTCAAAATTGAACTAGTTTAACGTGGGCGTTTGCTTCTTGTCATTTTGAACTTTAAATCAAAAGGTACAGACGATTTAGTGCTGACATGTCAAGTTGACCGGCGAGTTATAATGACCTTTGTAAACTGAACATTAGTGCTCCTTGAGTAAAGGATTATCAATGAAGCATAATGCATGACATCACACAGTTTGAGATACATTGGATTACTTAGAGGTTTTTTTGTAGGTTTTTAGTCTCAAATGTTGTCATAATATAGAAAATTGAGCTTGCTTAACGTGGGGGTGTTGGACTCACGTTATTTTGAGCTCTAAATCAAAAGCTAAAGAGAATTTAGTGCAGACATTTAAAGTTGATCAGCAAGTTAAAATGACTATTCTAAACTGATCATTGGTGCTCCTTAAGTAAAGGCTTAGATATGAAGCAACGCATAGCATCATGCAGTTTGGGATACATTGGATTACTTGGAGGGTTTTACATAGCTTTTTCACTCAAAATGTTTTCACGATATGGAAAATTGAGCTAGCTTAACGTGCGCGTTGGATTCGTGTCATTCTAAACTCTAAATCAAAAGTTAAGGAAAATTCAGTGGGGACATGTCAAGTTGATCGGCTAATTAAAATGATAATTCTAAACTGATCATTGGTGCTCCTTAAGTAAAAGCTTATAAATCAAGCATAATGAATGGCATCACGTAGTTTGGGATACATTGGATATTTTGGAGGTTATGTCGTAGCTTTTTCAGTGTTAAATGTTGTCACAATTTAGAAATTGAGCAAGATAAACGTAGGCATTGGATTTGTGTCATTCTGAAATCTATATCAAAATTTACGGAAAATTTAGTGCGGAAATGACAAGTTGATCGGCCAGTTCAAATTATCATTCTAAACTCATCATTGGTGCTCCTTGAGTAATGGTTTATAAATGAAGCATAATGCATGGCATCACGCAGTTTGGGATTCATTCGATTTCTTGGAGGCTTTGTCGTAGGTCTTTCGGTCTCAAATGTTTTCACAACATAGAAAATTGAGCTAGCTTTACATGGACGTTGGATTCGTGTCATTCCGAACTCTAAATCAAAAATTACGGACAATTTAGTGCGGACATGACAAGTTGCTCAGCCAGTTAAAACGATCATTTTAAACGTATCATTGGTACTCATTGCATAAAGGCTGATACATGAAGCCTAATGCATGACATCACGCAGTTTGCGATACAATTGATTATTTGGAGGCTTTTTAGCTCTTGTAGTCTCAAATGTTGTCACAATATGGAAAATTGAGCTAGCTTAACGTGTGTTCGATTCTTGTCATTCTGAACTCTAAACCAAAAATTATGGATGATTTAGTGCGTACATGTCTAGTTGATCGGCCAGTTAAAATGATCATTATAAACTGATCATTAGTTCTCCTTGAGTAAAACCTTTTAAATGAAGAATAATGTTTGGCATCACGCCGTTTGGGATACATTGGATCACTTGCAGGCTTTTTAGAAACTTTTCCAGTCTCAAATGTTGTCACATTATGGAAAATTGAGTTAGCTTAATGTGGTCCTTGGATTCGTGTCTTTCTGAACTTTAAATCAAAAAGTACGGACAATTTACTGCAGATAATCAAGTTGATCGGCCAGTTAAAATGAGCATTATAAACTGATCATCAATGCTCCTTGAGTAAAGGCTTATAAATGAAGCATAATGCATGTCATCACGCTGTTTAGGATACATTTGATTACTTGGAGGCCTTTTCATAGCTCCTTCAGTCTCAAAAGTTGTCGCATTATGGAAAATTTGGCTAGCTTAACGTGGGCGGTTGACTCATGTTATTTTGAGTTCTAAATCAAAATTTTAAGACGATTTAGTGCGGACATATCAAGTTAATCAGTTAGTTAAAATATTCATTCTAAACTGATCACTGGTGCTCCTTGACTAAAGGCTTCTAAAGGAAGCATAATGCATGGTATCACACAGTTTGAGATACATTCGATTACGTGGAGGTTTTGTTGTGGAAGTTTCAGTCTCAAATGTTGTGACAATATAAAAAAATTGTGCTAGCTTAACGTGGGCGTTGTATTCGTGTCATTCTAAACTTTAAATAATATGTTACGGACAATTTAGTGCGGATATGTCAAGTTGATCGGCCAATTAAAATGATCATTCTAAACTGATCATTGGTGCTCCTTGAGTAAAAGCTTATAAATGAAGCATAACACATGGCATCACGCAGTTTGGGAAACATTGGATTCCTTGGAGGCTTTTTTCATAGCTTTTTTAGTCTCAAATGTTGTCACAATATTCAAAATTGAACTAGCTTAACGTAGGCGTTTGTTTCTTGTCATTTTGAACTTTAAATCAAAAGGTACAGATGATTTAGTGATGACATGTCAAGTTGATCGGCGAGTTATAATGATAATTCTAAACTGAACATTAGTTCTCCTTGAGCAAAGGATTATAAATGAAGCATAATGCATGGCATCACACAGTTTGAGATACATTGGATTACTTAGAGGTTTTTTGTAGGTTTTTTAGTCTCAAATGTTGTCATAATATAGAAAATTGAGCTTGCTTAACGTGGGTGTTGGACTCACATTATTTTGAGCTCTAAATCAAAAGCTAAAGAGAATTTAGTGCGGACATTTCAAGTTGATCAGCTAGTTCAAATGACCATTCTAAACTGATCATTGGTGCTCCTTAAGTAAAGGCTTAGATATGAAACAATGCATAGCGTCATGCAGTATGGGATACATTGGTTTACTTGGAGGGTTTTACATAGCTTTTTCACTCAAAATGTTGTCACAATATGGAAAATTGAGCTAGCTTAACTTGGGCGTTGGATTCGTGTTATTCTGAACTCTAAATCAAAAGTTACGGAAAATTTAGTGGGGACATGTCAAGTTGATCGCCAATTAAAATGATAATTCTAAACTGATCATTGGTGCTCCTTAAGTAAAGGCTTATTAATCAAGCATAATGAATGGCATCACGTAGTTTGGGATACATTGGATATTTTGGAGGTTATGTCGTAGCTTTTTCAGTCTTAAATGTTGTCACAATATAGAAAATTGAGCGAGATAAACGTAGGCGTTGGATTTGTGTCATTCTGAACACTAAATCAAAATTGACGGAAAATTTAGTGGGGACATGACAAGTTTATCGGCCAGTTCAAATGATCATTCTAAACTCATCGTTGCTGCTCCTTGAGTAATGGTTTATAAATGAAGCATAATGCATGGCATCACGCAGTTTGGGATTCATTAGATTTATTGGAGGCTTTGTCATAGGTCTTTCTGTCTCAAATGTTGTCACAACATAGAAAACTGAGCTAGCTTTACATGGGCGATGGATTCGTGTTATTCTGAACTCTAAATCAAAAGTTACAGACAATGTAGTGCGGACATGTCAATTTGTTCGGCCAGTTAAAATGATCATTTTAAACGTATCATTGGTACTCATTGCGTAAAGGCTGATACATGAAGCTTAATGCATGACATAACGCAGTTTGCGAAACAATTGATTAGTTGGAGGCTTTTTAGCTCTTTTAGTTTCAAATGTTGTCACAATATGGAAGATTGAGCTAGCTTAACGTGTGTTCGATTCTTGTCATTTTGAACTCTAAACCAAAAATTATGGACGATTTAGTGCGGACATGTCTAGTTGATCGGCGAGTTAAAATGATCATTGTAAACTGATCATTGGTTCTCCTTGAGTAAAACCTTATAAATGAAGAATAATGTTTGGCATCACGCTGTTTGGGATACATTGGATTACTTGGAGGCTTTTTAGAAGCTTTTCCAGTCTCAAATGTTGTCACATTATGGAAAATTGAGCTACCTTAATGTGGTCCTTGGATTCTTGTCATCCAGAACTTTAAATAAAAAAAAGTACGGATGATTTACTGCGGATATGTCAAGTTGATCGGCAAGTTAAAATGAGCATTATAAACTGATCATCAGTTCTCCTTGAGTAAAGGCTTATAAATGAAGCGTAATGCATGGCATCACACTGTTTAGGATACATTTGATTATTTGGAGGCTTTTTCGTATCTCCTTCAGTCTCAAAAGTTGTCACATTATGGAATCTTTAGCTAGCTTAACGTGGGCGGTTGACTCATGTTATTTTGAGATCTAAATCAAAATTTAAAGACGATTTAGTGTGGACATATCAAGTTGATCAGTTAGTTAAAATAATCATTCTAAACTGTTCATTGGTTCTCCTTGAGTAAAGGCTTATAAAGGAAGCATAATGCATGCTATAACACTGTTTGGGATACATTGGATTACGTGGAGGTTTTGGTGTGGCAGTTTCAGTTTCAAACGTTGTGACAATATAGAAAATTTTGCTAGCTTAACGTGGACGTTCAATTCGTGTCATTCTAAACTTTAAATCATATGTTTCGGACGAATTAGTGCGGATATGTCAAGTTGATCGGCCAATTAAAATGATCATTCTAAACTGATGATTGGTGCTCCTTGAGTGAAAGATTATAAATGAAGCATAACACATGGCATCACGCAGTTTGGGATACATTGGATTCCTAGGAGGCTTTTTTTATAGCTCTTTTAGTCTCAAATGCTGTCACAATATTCAAAATTGTATTAGCTTATCGTGGGCGTTTGCTTCTTGTCATTATGAACTTTAAATAAAAAGGTACATATGATTTAGTGCTGACATGTCAAGTTGATCGGCGAGTTATAATGATAATTCTAAACTGTACATTAGTGCTCCTTGAGTAAAGGATTATAAATGAAGCATAATGCATGGCATCACACAGTTTGAGATACATTGGATTACTAAGAGGTTTTTTGTAGCTGTTTTAGTCTCAAATGTTGTCATAATATGGAAAATTGAGCTTGCTTAACGTGGGTGTTAGACTCACGTTATTTTGAGCTCTAAATCAAAAGCTAAAGAGAATTTAGTGCAGACATTTCAAGTTGATCAGCTAGTTAAAATGACCATTCTAAACTGATCATCGGTGCTCCTTAAGTAATGCATAGATATGAAGCAATGCATAGCATCATACAGTTTGGGATACATTGGATTACTTGGAGGGTTTTACATAGCTTTTTGAATCAAATTGTTGTCAAGATATGGAAAATTGAGCTAGCTTAACGTGGACGTTGGATTCGTGTCATTCTGAACTCTAAATCAAAAGTTACGGAAAATTTAGTGGGGACAAGTCAAGTTGACCGGCCAATTAAAATGATAATTCTAAACTGATCATTGATGTCATTCTGAACTCTAAATCAAAAGTTAAACACGATTTAGTGCGGATGTGTCAAATTGGTTGGCCAGTTAAAATGATCATTTTAAACTGATCATTGGTGCTCCTTGCGTAAACGCTTATAATTGAAGGATAATGTATGGCATCACGCAGTTTAAGATACATTGGATTACTTGGAGGCTTTTTTGTAGCTTTTTCAGTCTCATTTGTTGTTACATTATGGAATATTGAGCTGGCTCATCGTGGGCATTAGATTTGTGTCATTCTGAACTCTAAATCAAAAGTTATTGACGATTTAGCGTGGACATGTCAATAGTATCGACCAATTTAAATGATCATTCTAAACTGATCATTTTTGCTCCTTGAGTAAAGGCTTATAAATGAATCATAATGCATGGCATCACGCAGTTTGGGATACATTGGATTACTTGGAGGCTTTGTCGTAGTTCTTTTAGTCTCAAATGTTGTCACAATATAGAAAATTGAGAGCTTTACGTGGGCGTTGTACTCGTGTCATTTTGAACTCTAAATCAAAGTTTAAAGACAATATAGTGTGCACATGTCAAGTTTATCCGCTAGTTAAAATGATCATTCTAAACTGATCATTGGTAGCCTTAAGTAATCGCTTATACGTGAAGCATAATGCATGGCATCATGCTGTTTGGGATCCATTGGATTACTTGGTGGGTTTTACATAGCTTTTTCACTATCAAATGTTGTCACAATATGGAAAATTGAGCTAGCTTAACGTGGGCATTGGATTCGTGTCATTTTGAAGGCTAATCAATAGTTACATATGATTTAAGGGGAAACATGTCGAGTTTATCGGCTAGTTAAAATGATCAATCTAAACTGATGATTGGTGGTCCTTCAGTAAAGGCTTATAAATGAAGCATAATGCATAACATCATGCAGTTTGGGATAAATTGAAATATTTGAAGGTTTCTACGTACCTCTATTAGTCTCAAATGTTGTCACAATGTGGAAAATTGAGCTAGATTAACGTGGGCATTGGACTCATGTCATTATGAGCTCTAAATCAAACGTTAAAGATGATTTAGTGCGGATATGTCAAGTTGATCAACTAGGTAAAATGATCATTCTAATCTTATAATTGGTACTCCTTGAGTAAAGGCTTATAAATGAAGAATAAAGCATTGCATCACGCAGTTTGGGATAGATTGGATTACTTGGAGGCTTTCTCATAGCTATTTCGGACTTAAATTTTATCACATTATGTAAAATTGAGGTAGCTTAACGTGGGCGTTGGATTTGTGTTATTCTAAACTCTAAATTAAAAGTAACGGATGATTTAGTTGGGACATGTCAAGTTAATCGGCCAGTAAATGATCATTCTAAACTAATTATTGTTCCTTCGTGAGATAAGGCTTATAAATGAAGCATAATGCATGGCATTGCACAGTTTGTAATATAGTAGATTACTTGGACGCTTTTTCATAGATACTTTGGACTTAAATTTTGTCACAATATGGAAAATTGAGCTCTTAACGTGGATGTTGAATTCGTGTCATTCTAAACTCTAAACCAAAAGTTACGGACAATTTTGTGGGGACATTCAAATTGATCGGCCAGTTAAAATGATCATTAAGTAAAGGCTTATAAACGAAGCTTAATGAATGGCATCACGCAGTTTCGGATACATTGGATTACTTGGAGGTTTTGTCGTAGCTCTTTCAGCCTCAAATGTTGTCACAATATAGAAAATTGTGCTAGCTTTACGTGGACATAGGATTCGTGTCATTCTGAACTCTAAATCCAAAGTTACAAACGATTTAGTGCAGACATGTCATATTGATCGGCCAGTTAAAATGATCATCCTAAACTGAGCACTGGTGCTCATTGCGTAAAGGCTTATAAATGAAGCATAATGCATGGCATCATGCTGTTTGGGATATATTGGATTACTTGGAGGCTTTTTCGTACCTCTTTCAGGCTCCAATGATGTCACAATATAGAAAATTTAGCTGGCTTAATGTAGTCATTGGATTCACGTCATTTTGAGCTCTAAATCAAACGTTAAAGAAGATTTAGTGCGGACATGAAAAGTTGATCAGCTACATAAAATGATCATTCTAAACTTATCATTGGTGCTCCTTGTGTAAAGGCTTAGAAATAAAACATAATGCATGGCATCTCGTAGTTTGGAATAGATTGGATTACTTTGATGCTTTTGTTGTAGCTATTTGCGTCTTAAATTTTGCCACTATATAGAGAATTGAACTAGGTTAACATGCACATTGGATTCGTGTCAATTTAAACTCTAAATCAAAAGTTACGGACAATTTAGTGCGGACAAGTCAAGTTGATCGACCAGTTAAAATGATAATTCCAAACTGATCATTGGTGTTGCTTGAGTAAAAGCTTATAAATGAACCATAATGCATGGCATCACGCAGTTCAGGATACATTGGATTACTTGGAGGCTTTTTCGTAGCTCTTTCCGTCTCAAATGGTGTCACAATATAGAAAATTGCGGTAGCTTTACGTGGGTGTTGAATTCGTGTCATTCTGAACTCTAAATAAAAAATGACAGGCGATTTACTCCATACATGTGAAGTTGATCGGCTAGTTAAAATGATCATTCTAAACTGACCATTGCTGCTCCTTGCGTAAAGGTTTGTAAATGAAGCACAATGCATCGCATCACGCTGTTTGGGATACATTGGATTACTTGCAGGCATTTTTGTATCTCTTTGAATCTCAAATGTTATCACAATATGGAAAATTGAGCTAGGTTAACGTGGGTGTTGGACTCATGCTATTTTGAGCTCTGAAAAAAGTTAAAGACGATATTGTGTGGACATGTGAAATTGATCGGCCTGTTAAAATTATCATTCTAAAATGAAGCATAATGCATTGCATCTCGCAATCTGGAATAGATTGGATTACTTGGATGCTTCCGTCTTAAATTTTGTCATTATATAGAGAATTGAACTAGTTTAACGTGGGCATTGGATTTGTGTCAATTTAAACTCTAAATCAAAAGTTACGTACTATTTAATGCAGACATGTCAAGTTGATCGGCATGTTAAAATGATAATTCTAAAATGATCATTGGTACTCCTTACATAAAGGCTTATAAATGAAGCCTAATGCATGGCATCAGGCATTTTGGGGTACTTTGGATTACTTGGAGGCTTTGTAGTAGCTCTTTTATTCTCAAATGTTGTCAAAATATGGAAAATTGAGCTGGCTTAACGTGTTGTTGGATTCTTGTCATTCTGAACTGTAAACCAAAAGTTACAGACGATTTAATGCAGACATGTCAAGTTGATCGGCATGTAAAAATAATATTTCTAAACTGATCATTGGTGCTGCTTGAGTAAAGGCTTATAAATGAAGCATAATGCATGGTATCACGCAGTTTGGGATACATTGGATTACTTGGATGCTTTGTCGTAGCTCTTTCATTCTCAAATGTTATCACAATATGGAAAATTCTGCTAGCTTAACATGGGTGTTAGACTCATGTTATTTTGAGCTCTAAATCAAATGTTAAAGAGGATTTTACTGTGGAGATGTCAACTTGATCGGCCAGTTAAAAGTATAATTTTAAACTGATCATTTGTGCTACTTAAGTAAAGACATATAAATGAAGCATAATGCATGACATCACGCTGTTTGGAATAAATTGGATTATTTGGAGGCTGTTAAGTACCTCTTTCAGTCTCAAATGTTGTCACATTATAGAAAATTAAGCTAGCTTAACGTGTGCATTGGATTCATGTCATTCAGAACTCTAAATCAAATATTTCACTCGATTTAGTGAAAACATGTCAAGTTGATCGGCCAATGAAAATGATAATTCTAAACTGATCATGGTGCTCATTGTGTAAACGCATATAAATGAAGCATAATGCATGGCGTCACGGTGTTTGGGATATATTGGATTACTTGGAGGCTTTTTCGTAGCTTTTTAAGTCTTGAATGTTGTCACAATATGGAAAATTGAGCTAGGTTAACGTTGGTGTGGGACTCTTGTAACTTTGAGCTCTAAATCAAAAGTTAAAACTGATTTACTACGGACATATCAAGTTGATCGACCAGTTAGAATGATCATTCTAAACTCATCATTTGTGCTCCTTAAGTAAAGGCTTATAAATGAAGCATAATGCATGACATAACGCTGTTTGGGATACATTGGATTATTTGGAGGCTTTTACGTACCTCTTTCAGTCTCAATTGTTGTCACAGTATGGAAAATTGACCTCGCTTAACGTGGGTGTTGGACTAATATCCTTTTGAGCTCTAAATCTAACGTTAAAGCAATTTAGTGCGGACACACAAGTTCATCAGCTAGTTAGAATGACCATTCTAAACTTATCAATTGTGCTGCTTGAGTAAAGGCTTATAAATGAAGCATAAGAAATGGCATCACGTAGTTTTAGATATATTGGATTACTTGGAGACTTTGTCGTAGCTCTTTAAGTCTCAAATGTTCTCACAATATAGAAAATTGCGCTAGCTTTACGTGGGCGTTGGATTCGTGTCATTCTGAACACTAAATCAAAAGTTACGGACGATTTAGTGCGGACATGTGAAGTTGATCGGCCTATTAAAATGATCATTCTAAGCTGATCATGGTGCTCATTGCGTAAAGGCATATAAATGAAGCATAACGCATGGCGTCACGGTGTTTGGGATATATTGGATTACTTGGAGGCTTTTTCGTAGCTTTTTCAGTCTTGAATGTTGTCACAATATGGAAAATTGAGCTAGGTTAACGTTGGTGTGGGACTCTTGTAACTTTGAGCTCTAAATCAAAAGTAAAAACTGATTTAGTGCGGACATGTCAAGTTGATCGGCCAGTTAGAATGATCATTCTAAACTCATCATTTGTGCTCCTTAAGTAAAGGCTTATAAATGAAGCATAATGCATGACATAACGCTGTTTGGGATACATTGGATTATTTGGAGGCTTTTACGTACCTCTTTTAGTCTCAAATGTATTCACAATATGGAAAATTGACCTAGCTTAACGTGGGTGTTGGACTAATATCCTTTTGAGCTCTAAATCTAGTGTTAAAGAAGATTTAGTGCGGACACACAAGTTCATCAGCTAGTTAGAATGACCATTCTAAACTTATCAATTGTGCTGCTTGAGTAAAGGTTTATAAATGAAGCATAAGAAATGGCATCACGTAGTTTGGGATATATTGGATTACTTGGAGACTTTGTCGTAGGTCTTTAAGTCTCAAATGTTCTCACAATATAGAAAATTGCGCTAGCTTTACGTGGGCGTTGGATTCATGTCATTCTGAACACTAAATCAAAAGTTACGGACGATTTAGTGCGGACATGTGAAGTTGGTCGGCCTATTAAAATGATCATTCTAAACTGATCATTGGTGCTCCTTGCGTAAAGGCTTATAAATTTAGCATAATGCACGGCATCACGCTGTTTGGGAATCATTGGAATACTTGGAAGCTTTTTCGTACCTCTTTCAGTCTCAAATGTTATCACAATATGGAAAATTGAGCTAGCTTAACATCGGCGTTGGACTCATGTTATTTTGAGCTCTAAATAAAAAGTTAAAGACAATTTGATGCGGACATGTCAAGTTGATCGGCCAGCTAAAATAATCATTCTAAACTGATTATTGGTGCTCCTAGAGTAAAGGCTTATAAATGAAGCATAATGCATGACATCACACAATGTGGGATACATTGGATTAATTGGAGGCTTTTTCAAAGCTCTTTCAGTCTCAAAGGTTATCACAATAAGTAAAATTGTGCTAGCTTAACGTGGGCGTTGGACTCATGTTATTTTGAGTTTTAAATCAAAAGTTAAAGACGATTTAGTGCGGACATGTCAAGTTGATCGGCCAGTTAAAATAATCATCCTGAACTGATAATTTGTGCTCCTTAAATAAAGGCTTATAAATGAGGCATAATGCATGCAATCACTTAGTTTGGGGTACATTGGATTACTTGAGGGTTTTACATAGCTTTTTCACTCTAAAATGTTGTCACAATATGGAAAAATTTGTCACTTTAGATTAAATGCTTATAAATGAAGCATAATGCATGGCATCACGCAGTTTGGGATACATCTAATTACTTGGATGCTTTTTTCGTAGTTCTTTCGGTCTCAATGTTATCACAATATGGAATATTGAGCTAGCTTAACTTGGGCGAGGGACTAATGTTATTTTGAGCTCTAAATCAAAAGTTAAATACGATTTAGTGCGAACATGTCAAGCTGATCGACCAGTTAGAATTATCACTCTAAACTGATCATTTGTGATCCTTAAGTATAGGCTTATAAATGAAGCATAATGCATGACATCACGATGTTTGGGATACATTGGATTACTTGGAGGCTTTTACGTAACTCTTTTAGTCTCAAATGTTGTCCCAATATGGAAAATTGACCTAGCTTAACGTGGGTGTTGGACTCTAAATCTTACGTTAAAGAAGATTGAGTGCGGACATGTCAAATTTATCAGCAAGTTAAAATGATCATTCTAAACTTATCATTGGTGCTCCTTGAATAAAGGCTTATAAATGAAGCATAATGTGCAGCATCTCGCAGTTTTGGATACATCAGATTACTTAGAGGCTTTTACGTACCTCTTTCAACCTCCAATGTTGTTACAATATACAAAATTGAGCTAGCTTAATGTGGTCGTTGGACTCATGTCATTCTGAGCTCTAAATCAAACGTTAAAGACAATTTAGTGCAGATATGTCAAGTTGACCAGCTACTTAAAATGATCATTCTAAACTTATCATTGGTGCTGATTGAGTAAAGCTTTTAAATAAAGCATAATGCATGGCATCACGCAGTTTGAGATACATTGGATTACTTGGAGGCTTTGTCGTAGACTTTCAGTCTCAAATGTCTTCACAATATAGAAAATTGCACTGGCTTTACGTGGGTGTTCGTTTCATGACATTCAGAACTCTAAATCTAAATTTACGGACGATTTAGTGCGGACATGTGAAGTTGATCGTTAGACTCATATCATTTTGTGCTCTAAATCTAGCGTTAAAGACGATTTAGTGCGGATATGTCAAGTTCATCAGCTAGTAAAATGATCATTCTAAACTTATCATTGGTGCTCCTTGAAAAAAGGCTTATAAATGAAGTATAATCTATGGCATCTCGCAGTTTGGGGTACATTGGATTACTTGGAGGCTTTTATGTACCTCCTTTAGCATTCAATGTTGTCACAATATAGAAAATTGAGCTAGCTTAATGTGGTCGTTGGACTCATGTCATTTTGAGCTCACTATTGTAATTCTCAAAAGATAACATGTGGTCGCAAATCAGTCGCACAATTGCGACTGATTTGCAACCCCATATATTAATTGTGACTGAAATACCAGCACATTGCCAATGTAGTGGCAAATCAGTCACAAATAATACCCTAAACTCTAAATTTTGAGATTTTGATGAATACATATAATTATATAAGATTGATTAATTGATTATAAGTTATACAAATTTCAATTAATATGAAAACAATAACATTTACCAAATTTGCAAATCATTTACCTAAAACACTTAATAAATTTACTTAACATTATACTTCTTATTGACATTTCAAATGTTTTGTAAATATGAAATCATTACAGTTAAAGTTTTCAATATATGTTATCACTTATAATGGTTAGGAGTCACATTAATTTGGAAATACAAGTTGTAAATGTGGAAAATACCTAGGGAAATGTGAATTTACCATATGTGGTCGCAAATCAGTCGCAAAATTTGCAATTGATTCGCGACCACAATCTCAAAATTTGATGAGAAGTCGCAAATCAGTCGCAAACTTGCGTGGTGCTCCTTGGGTGAAGGCTACTTAAAATGATCGTTGTAAACTGGTCATTGGTGCTCCTTGGGTGAAGGCTTATTAATGAAGCATAATGCATGGCATCACGCTGTTTGGGATACAATGGATTACTTGGAGGCTTTTTCGTAGCTTTTTTAGTCTCAAATGTTATCACAATATGGAAAATTGAGCTAGTTTAATATGAGAGTTGGACTCATGTTATTTTGAGCTCTAATAAAGAGTTAAAGACGATTTGGTGCATACAAGTCAAGTTGATCGGCCAGTTAAAATTGTCATTCTAAAATGATCACTGATGCTCCTTGAGTAAAGGCTTATAAATGAAGCATAATGTATGCAGTCACACAGTTTGAGATACATTGGATTACTTGGAGGTTTTTTCGTAAGTCTTTCAGTCTCAAATATTATCACAATATATAAAATTGTGCTAGCTTAACGTGGGCATTGTACTCATGTTATTTTGAGCTCTAAATCAAAAGTTAAAGACGATTTAGGGCAGAAATGTCAAGTTGATTGGCCACTTAAAATGATTATCCTAAACTGATCATTTTTGCTCCTTAAGTAAAGGCTTATTAGTGAACGATAATGCATGGCATCACGTAGTTTGGGATACATTAGATTACTTGGAGGGTTTTACATAGGTCTTTCACTTTCAAATATTGTCCCAATATGGAAAATTGCCTGACTCACCAATTTCAAAACCGGAGTTCAAAGGGTCTAGAACATGCTTTGCTATGGTTTGTCTTTGTTCTTGTGTCTTTGTTTCAGCGAATTCTTGTGTCAGTTTCTGTGTTTTAATTTTAACCTTTTACTTTTTTAGTTGTCTGAATTTTTCAGGTACAATGGTAGGAACCAGTAATAATGGAGAAGAATCCTCAAACTCCAACAAACAACTCCTTCAGTCCTTTAAAGCCATGATGGATGAAAGTATGGCAACCATGAGAGCTGAAATAGAAAGATCCATCAATGACAGACTTAGGATAAACCAGCCACCTTACTATACTGAGAAATACTACAGTCACTCATCTAGGTCACAACACCCTAGGAGAAGGCGGCCAAGAGACGACCAACCGCATATGAATAACCAACTCAATCCTTGTCACCGTTTGGCTGGCCTTAAAATCAAGATTCCATATTTCCATTGAACCAATGATCATGAGGAGTATCTAGAGTCGTAAAAGAAGATAGAAATAGTCTTTGATTATACGCAATACACTCAAGATAGTAAGGTTAGAGTAGCACTAACTACTTTTAAAGATTATGCCTTAATTTGGTGGGATCAATTAGTTATTTCTAGGAGAAGGGCTGGGGATTTGCCTATAGTTTCATGGAACCAGATGAAGGTAATCATTAAGAAAAGGTTTATACCTAGCCACTACCACATCGAACTTCACTTTAAGCTTAGAAACCTATCTCAAGGATCTAGAACCGTAGAGGAATACTTTAAGGAGATGGAAAACTTATTTCGCAGGGCTGATGTTCAAGAGGATAGTGAAGCCATTATGGCTAGGTTTATGGGTGGCCTTAATAGGGAAATCATAGATAGGCTAGAGGTTCACCATTATGTCGAAATAGAAGAACTTCTCCATAAGGCAATCATGTTCAAAAAAAACTTAAGAGGAAAAACCCTAAACCCGGATTTTACTCTACTAGGTTTAGCAATCTAAGGAGGATAAATCTTGCAAAGATTACAAGCCTTTCACTAAACCTAAGGTAGAACATTCGAAACTTAAGGGAATGTATATGGGTTCTAGCACAAAAACCATGGAAATTCACTGTTTTAAGTGTAAGGGCTTTGATCACTACTCTAGGGAATGTACCAATAAGAGAGCCATAGTTCTTAGGGCTAATGGTGAGGTAGAATCAGAGGATGAACATTCGGATGCTGAGTCCATGAAAGAAAATGTAGACATGCTCCATGCTGGACAACTCTTAGTCACTAGGAGAACTCTAAACTTACAAACTAGGACAGAAAAGAATGAGCAAAGAGAGAACCTATTCCACACTCGCTGTCTAGTTAAGAGTAAGGTCTGTAGATTAGTGATAGATGGAGGTAGCTGTACCGATGTAGCTAGTGAGATTATGGTAGAGAAGTTAGGATTTGAGATTATTAAGAGGTTTAAACCTTATAAGTTGTAATGGCTTAATGATAAGGGTGAGCTAGAAGTAGAGAACCAGGTCCTAGTTCATTTCTCCATAGGCAAATATGAAGGGGTTTTGTGCGATGTTGTACCCATGGATGCTGGTCACATATTGTTAGGTAGATTTTGGCAATCAGATAGATGGGTTATTCATGATGGGTTTACGAATAGGTACTCATTTGAGTTTAAGGGAAAGAAACATATTTTAGTACCTTTATTCCCAAAAGAGGTTCAGTTAGATCATATATCTTTAAAGGAAAACAAAACCCAATCCGAACCCAAAAGCAAACCACATGCCCACGGCACCGCCAAACCGCAAACCAAGCCACCAGCCAAACAACCGACTAATCTTATCATTAAGTCCAACCCAGGGAGTAACTTACCACACCTACTCTTTGTGCTTAAAGAATGCTTTCATACTAACCAATCTATGCAGGACATTCCTAGCAAAATTCAACTTCTTTTGCAGGAATTTAAAGATGTGTTTCCAGAGGAACAACTGCAAGGCTTACCACCAATCCGAGGAATTGAGAACCAAATTGACTTTCTACCAGAAGCATCTCTTCCCAACAAACCAGCCTACGGAACCAACCGCCTGAAGGCCAAGGAGCTCCAGCAGCAAGTCACTGAAGTCATGAAGAAAGGACATATCCGCGAAAGAATGAGCCCGTGTGCTATACATGTTTTGGTTGTCTCAAAAAAGGTTGGAAGCTGGAGAATGTGTGTTGATTGCAGAGCCATCAACAATATCGCTGTAAAGTATCGCCATCCTATACCTAGATTAGATGATATGTTAGATGAATTACATAGTTCTAGCATCTTATCTTAGGTAGATCTTAAGAGTGGTTATCATCAAATTTGGATGAAAGAAGGTGATGAGTGGAAAACTGCATTTAAAACTACATAAGGTTTATATGAGTGGTTAGTAATGCCTTTTGGCTTGACAAATGCACCTAGTACCTTCATGAGATTGATGAACCATGTCCTTAGGGAATTCATAGGTCATTTTGTTGTAGTATACTTTGATGACATTTTTGTTTTTAGCCGAACCTTAGATGATCATGTAGAACACCTCAGAGAGGTTTTTGAAGTGCTTAGAAAGGAAACCTTTTATGTCAATCTTAAGAAATGTACTTTTGGAACACATAACCTTGTCTTCTTAGGTTTTTTTTGTGAGTACAGATGGTATTAAGGTTGATGAGGAAAAGATAAAAGCTATTAAGGAGTGGCTGAGTCCAAAGAATGTTGGGGAAGTAAGGACTTTCCATAGCCTAGCTGGGTTTTACCGGAAATTTGTCATGGAATTTAGCAGTATAGCAGCTCCACTCACTGAGGTTATCAAAAAGAATGTGGGATTTAGTGCGGACATGTCAAGTTGCTCAGCTAGTTAAAAGGATCATTATAAACAGATCATTGGTGCTCTTTGAGCAAAAGCTTATAAATGAAGCATAATGCATTTCATCATGCAGTTTGGGATACATTGGATTACTTGGAGGTTTTGTCGTAGCTCTTTCAGTCTCAAATGTTGTCACAATAAAGAAAATTGTGCTAGCTTAACGTGGGTGTTGGATTCCTGTCATTCTGAACTGTAAATCAAAAGTTACGGACGATTTAGTGAGGATATGTCACGTTGATCGACCAGTTAAAATGATCATTCTAAACTAATCATTGGTGCTCCTTGAGTAAAGGTTTATAAATGAAGCATAATGCATGGCATCACGCAGTTTGGGATACATTGGATTACTTGGAGGCTGTTTCGTAACTCTTTAGTCTCAAATGTTGTCACAATATGGAAAATTGAGCTAGCTTAACGTGTTGTTGGATTATTTTCATTCTGGACTCTAAACCAAAAGTTAGTGACAAGTTAGTGCGGACATGTCAAGTTGATCGGCCAGTTAAAATGAGCATTCTAAACTTATCATTGGTGTTCCTTGAGTAAAGGCTTATAAATGAAGCATAATGGATGGCATTACACTATTAGGGATACATTGGATTAATTGGAGGATTTTTCATAGCTCTTCCAATCTTAAATGTTGTCACAATATGGAAAATTGAGCTAGCTTAACAAGGGCGTTGGATTAGGGTAATTCTGAACTCTAAATAAAAAGTTAAACACGATTTAGTGCAGATATGTCAAGTTGATTGGCCAGTTAAATTGATCATTTTAAACTTATCATTGGTGCTCCTTGCGTAAACGCTTATAAATGCATTTAATTGCAACATGCCAAGTTAATCGGCCAGTAACTGATCATTCTAAACTGATTATTGTTCCTCCTTGAGTAAAGGCTCATAAATGAAGCACAATGCATGGCATCACACAGTTTGGAATAGAGTGGATTACTTGGAAGCTTTTTCATAGCTACTTTGGACTTAAATTTTGTCACAATATGGATAATTGAGCTGGCTTAACGTGGGCATTGAATTCATGTCATTCTGAACGGTAAATCAAAAGTTACAGACGATTTTGTGGGGACATTCAAGTTGATCGGCCAGTTAAAATGATCATTCATGCTATTAAGTAAAGGGCTATAAACAAAGCTTACTGAATGGCATCACGCAGTTTGGGATACATTGGATTACATGGAGGTTTTGTCGTAGCTCTTTCAGCCTCAAATGATGTCACAATATAGAAAATTGTGCTAGCTTTGCAGGGACATTGGATTCGTGTCATTCTAATCTCTAAATCCAAAGTTTCGGACGATTTAGTGCGGACATGTCAAGTTGATCGGCCTGTTAAAATAATCATTCTAAACTGAGCATTGGTGCTCATTGCGTAAAGGCTTATAAATGAATCATAATGCATGGCATCACGCTGTATGGAATATATTGGATTACTTGGAAGCTTTTTCGTACCTCTTTCAGTTTGCAATGATGTCACAATATAGAAAATTGAGCTGGCTTAATGTGGTCGTTGGATTCATGTCATTTTGAGTTCTAAATCAAACTTTAAAGAAGATTTAGTGCGGACATGACGTGTTGATCAGCTACATAAAATGATCATTCTAAACTTATCATTGGTGCTCCTTGTATAAAGGCTTATAAATAAAACATAATGCATGGGAATCTCACAGTTTGGAATAGATTGGATTACTTGGACGCTTTTGTTGTAGCTATTTGCGTCTTAAATTTTGTCACTATATATAGAATTGAACTAGGTTAAAATGCGCATTGGATTTGTGTCAATTTAAACTCTAAACCAAAAGTTACGGATGATTTAGTGCGGACATGTCAACTTGATCAACTAGTTAGAATGATCATTCTAAACTGATAATTGGTGGTCCTTCAGTAATGGCTTATAAATGAAGCATAATGCATGACATCATGCAGTTTGGGATAAATTGGATTTTTTGAATACTTTTATGTACATCTTTTAGTCACAAATGTTGTCACAATATGGAAAATTGAGCTAGATTAACGTGGGCGTTGGACTAATGTCATTATGAGCTCTAAATCAAACGTTAAAGACGATTTAATGCGGATATGTCAAGGTGATCAACTAGTTAAAATGATCATTCTAAACTTATAATTGGTACTCCTTGAGTAAAGGCTTATAAATGAAGCATAATGCATGGCATCATGCAGTTTGGGATACATTGGATTACTTGGAGGTTTTTCGTAACTCTTTCAGTCTCAAATGTTATCACAATATGGAAAATTGTGGTAGCTTAACGTGGGCGTTGGACTCATGTTATTTTGAGCTCTAAATCAAAATTTAAAGACGATTTAGTGCAACATGTCAAGTCGATCAGTTAATTGAAATGATAAATCTAAACTGATTATTGGCGCTCCTTGAGTAAAGGCCTATAAAAGAAGCATAAAGCATTGCATCACGCTGTTTGGGATAGATTGGATTACTTGGAGACTTGCTCATAACTATTTCGGACATAAATTTCATCACAATATGGAAAATTGAAGTAGCTTAACGTGGGTGTTGGATTCGTATTATTCTGAACTCTAAACTAAAAGTTATGGATGATTTAGTTGAGACATGTCAAGTTAATCCGTGTGTTAAAGTGATCATTATAAATTTATTATTGATCCTCCTTGAGTAAAGGCTTATAAATGAAGCATAATGCAAGGCATCACGCAGTTTGGAATAGATTGGATTACTTGGAAGCTTTTTCATAGCTCCTTTGGACTTAAATTTTGTCACAATATGGAAAATTGAGCTAGCTTAACGTGTGCGTTGGATTCCTGCTATTCAGAACTCTAAATCAAAAGTTATGGCTGATTTAGTGGAGACATTCAAGTTGATCGACTAGTTTAAATGATCATTCTAAACTGATCATTGGTGCTATTTAAGCAAAGGCTTATAATCGAAGCTTAATGAATGGCATCACGCAGTTTGGGATACATTGGATTAATTGGCGGCTTTGTCGTAGCTCTTTTAGTCTCAAATGTTGTCAAAATATAGAAAATTGTGCTAGCTTTACGTGGACATTGGATTCATGTCATTCTGAACTCTAAATCCAAAGTTACAGACAATTTAGTGCGGACATGTCATATTGATCGTCCAATTAAAATGATCATTCTAAACTGAGCACTGGTGCTCATTGCGTAAAGGCTTATAAATGAAGCATTATGCATGGCATCACACTGTTTGGGATATATTGGATTACTTTAGGGTTTTTCGTACCTCTTTCAGTCTCAAATGATGTCACAATATAGAAAATTGAGTTAGCTTAATGTGGTCGTTGGATTCATGACATTTTGAGTTCTAAATCAAACGTTAAAGAAGATTTAGTGCGGACATGACATGTTGATCAGCTACATAAAATGATCATTGTAAACTTATCATTGGTGCTCCTTGTATAAAGGCTTATAAATAAAACATAATGCATGGAATCTCGCAGTATGTAAAAGATTGGAGTACTTGGACGCTTTTGTTTTAGCTATTTGCGTCTAAAATTTTGTCACTATATAGAAAATTGAACTAGGTTAACATGCGCATTGAATTCGTGTCAATTTAAACTCTAAACCAAAAGTTACGGACGATTTAGTGCGGACATGTCAAGTTGATCGACCAGTTAAAATGATCATTCTAAATTGATAATTGGTGGTCGTTCAATAAAGGCTTATAATTGAAACACAATGCATGACATCATGCAGTTTGGGACAAATTGGATTATTTGAAGGCTTTTACGTACCTCTTTTAGTCACAAATGTTGTCACAATATGGAAAACTGAGCTAGATTAACGTGGGCGTTGGACTAATGTCATTATGAGCTCTAAATAAAACGTTAAAGACGATTTAGTGCGGATATGTCAACGTGATCAACTAGTTAAAATGATCATTCTAAACTTATTATTGGTACTCCTTGAGTAAATGCTTATAAATGAAGCATAATGCATGGCATCATGCAGTTTGGGATACATTTGATTACTTGGAGGCTTTTTGTAGCTCTTTCAGTCTCAAATGTTATCACAATATGGAAAATTGTGGTAGCTTAACGTGGGCATTGGACTCATGTTATTTTGAGCTCTAAATCAAAATTTAAAGACGATTTACTGCGACATGTCAAGTCGATCAGTTAATTGAAATGATAATTCTAAACTGATTATTGGCGCTCCTTGAGTAAAGGCCTATAAAAGAAGCATAAAGCATTGCATCACGCAGTTTGGGATAGATTGGATTACTTGGAGACTTTCTCATAACTATTTCGGAGATAAATTTCATCACAATATGGAAAATTGAAGTAGCTTAACGTGGGTGTTGGATTCGTATTATTCTGAACTCTAAACTAAAAGTTATGGATGATTTAGTTGAGACATGTCAAGTCAATCCGTGTGTTAAAGTGATCATTATAAATTTATTATTGATCCTCCTTGAGTAAAGGCTTATAAATGAAGCATAATGCAAGGCATCACGCAGTTTGGAATAGATTGGATTACTTGGAAGCTTTTTCATAGCTCCTTTGGACTTAAATTTTGTCACAATATGGAAAATTGAGCTAGCTTAACGTGTGCGTTGGATTCCTGTTATTCAGAACTCTAAATCAAAAGTTACGGATGATTTAGTGGAGACATTCAAGTTGATCGACCAGTTTAAATGATCATTCTAAAGTGATCATTGGTGCTATTTAAGCAAAGGCTTATAATCGAAGCTTAATGAATGGCATCTCGCAGTTTGGGATACATTGGATTAATTGGAGGATTTTTCGTAGCTCTTTTACTCTCAAATGTTGTCAAAATATAGAAAATTGTGCTAGCTTTACGTGGACATTGGATTCGTGTCATTCTGAACTCTAAATCCAAAGTTACGGACAATTTAGTGCGGACATGTCATATTGATCGTCCAGTTAAAATGATCATTCTAAACTGAGCACTAGTGCTCATTGTGTAAAGGCTTATAAATGAAGCATTATGCATGGCATCACGCTGTTTGGGATATATTGGATTACTTTAGGGTTTTTCGTACCTCTTTCAGTCTCCAATGATGTCACAATATAGAAAATTGAGTAAGCTTAATATGGTCGTTGGATTCATGACACTTTGAGTTCTAAATCAAACGTTAAAGAAGATTTAGTGGGGACATGACATGTTGATCAGCTACATAAAATGATCATTCTAAACTTATCATTGGTGCTCCTTGTATAAAGGCTTATAAATAAAACATAATGCATGGAATCTCGCAGTTTGGAAAAGATTGGAATACTTGGATGCTTTTGTTTTAGCTATTTGCGTCTTAAATTTTGTCACTATATAGAAAATTGAACTAGGTTAACATGCGCATTGAATTCGTGTCAATTTAAACTCTAAACCAAAAGTTACGGACGATTTAGTGCGGACATGTCAAGTTGATCGACAAGTTAAAGTGATCATTCTAAATTGATAATTGGTGGTCGTTCAGTAAAGGCTTATAAATGAAACACAATGCATGACATCATGCAGTTTGGGATAAATTGGATTATTTGAAGGCTTTTACGTACCTCTTTAAGTCACAAATGTTGTCACAATATGGAAAACTGAGCTAGATTAAAGTGGGCATTGGACTAATGTCATTATGAGCTCTAAATCAAACGTTAAAGACAATTTAGTGCGGATATGTCAAGTTGATCAACTAGTTAAAATGATCATTCTAAACTTATAATTGGTACTCCTTGAGTAAATTCTTATAAATGAAGCATAATGCATGGCATCGTGCAGTTTGGGATACATTTGATTACTTGGAGGCTTTTTGTAGCTCTTTCAGTCTCAAATGTTATCACAATATGGAAAATTGTGGTAGCTTAACGTGGGCGTTGGACTCATGTTATTTTAAGCTCTAAATCAAAATTTAAAGACGATTTACTGCGACATGTCAAGTCAATCAGTTAATTGAAATGATAATTCTAAACTTATTATTGGCGCTCCTTGAGTAAAGACCTATAAAAGAAGCATAAATCATTGCATCACGCAATTTGGGATAGATTGGATTACTTGGAGACTTTCTCATAGCTATTTCGGAGATAAATTTTTTCACAATGTGGAAAACTAAAGTAGCTTAACGTGGGCGTTAGATTCGTATTATTTGTAGTCTAAACTAAAAGTTATGGATGATTTAGTTGGGGCATGTCAAGTTAATCGGCCTGTTAAAGTGATCATTATAAACTTATTATTGATCCTCCTTGAGTAAAAGCTTATAAATGAAGCATAATGCAAGGAATAACGCAGTTTGGAATAGATTGGATTACTTGGAGGCTTTTTCATAGCTCCTTTGGACTTAAATTTTGTCAAAATATGGAAAATTGAGCTAGATTAATATGGGTGTTGGATTCCTGTCATTCAAAACTCTGAATCAAAAGTTACGGACGATTTAGTGGGGACATTCAAGTTGATCGGCCAGTTAAAATGATCATTCTAAACTGATCATTGGTGGTACTTAAGCAAAGGCTTATAATCGAAGCTTAATGAATGGCATCACGCAGTTTGGGATACATTGGATTAATAGGAGGCTTTGTCGTAGCTCTTTCAGTCTCAAATATTGTCAGAATATAGAAAAATGTGCTTGCTTTACGTGGACATTGGATTCATGTCATTCTGAACTCTAAATCCAAAGTTACAGATGATTTAGTGCGGACATGTCATATTGATCGGCCAGTTAAAATGATCATTCTAAACTGAGCACTGGTGCTCATTGCGTAAAGGCTTTTAAATGAAGCATAATGCATGGCACCACGCTGTTTGGGATATATTGGATTACTTTAGGCTTTTTTGTACTTCTTTCAGTCTCCAATGATGTCACAATATAGAAAATTGAGCTAGCTTAATGTGGTCGTTGGATTCATGACATTTTGAGTTCCAAATCAAACGATAAAGAAGATTTAGTGCGGACATGACATGTCGATCAGCTACATAAAATGATCATTCTAAACTTATCATTGGTGGTCCTTGTATAATGGCTTATAAATAAAACATAATGCATGGAATCTCGCAGTTTTTGGAAAAGATTGGAATACTTGGACGCTTTTGTTTTAGCTATTTGCATCTTAAATTTTGTCACTATATAGAAAATTGAACTAGGTTAACATTTGCATTGAATTCGTGTCAATTTAAACTCTAAACCAAAAGTTACGGATGATTTAGTGCGGACATGTCAAGTTGATCGACCAGTTAAAATGATCATTCTAAACTGATAATTGGTGGTCCTTCAGTAAAGGCTTATAAATGAAACACAATGCATGGCATCACGCAGTTTGGGATAAATTGGATTATTTGAACGCTTTTACGTACCTCTTTTAGTCACACATGTTGTCACAATATGGAAAATTGAGCTAGATTAACGTGGGCGTTGGACTAATGTCATTATGAGCTCTAAATCAAATGTTAAAGACGATTTAGTGCAGATATGTGAAGTTGATCGACTAGTTAAAATGATCATCCTAAACTTATAATTGGTACTCCTTGAGTAAATGCTTATAAATGAAGCATAATGCATTGCATCATGCAATTTGGGATACATTTGATTACTTCGAGGCTTTTTGTAGCTCTTTCAGACTCAAATGTAATCACAATATGGAAAATTATGGTAGCTTAACGTCGGCGTTGGACTCATGTTATTTTGAGCTCTAAATAAAAATTTAAAGATGATTTAGTATGGACAAGTCAAGTCGATCAGTTAATTAAAATGATAAGTCTAAACTAATTATTGGCTTTCCTTGAGTAAAGACCTATAAAAGAAGCATAAAGCATTGCATCAAGCAATTTGGGAGAGATTGGATTACTTGGAGACTTTCTCATAGCTATTTCGGAGATAAATTTTTTCACAATGTGGAAAACTAAAGTAGCTTAACGTGGGCATTAGATTCGTATTATTCTGTACTTTAAACTAAAAGTTATGGATGATTTAGTTCGGACATGTCAAGTTAATCGGCCTGTTAAAGTGATCATTATAAACTTATTATTGATCCTCCTTGAGTAAAAGCTTATAAATGAAGCATAATGCAAGGAATCACGCAGTTTGGAATAGATTGGATTACTTGGAGGCTTTTTCATAGCTCCTTTGGACTTAAATTTTGTCAAAATATGGAAAATTGAGCTAGATTAATGTGGGGGTTGGATTCCTGTCATTCAAAACTCTGAATCAAAAGTTACAGACGATTTAGTGGGGACATTCAAGTTGATCGGCCAGTTAAAATGATCATTCTAAACTGATCATTGGTGGTACTTAAGCAAAGGCTTATAATCGAAGCTTAATGAATGGCATCATGCAGTTTGGGATACATTGGATTAATAGGAGGCTTTGTCGTAGCTCTTTCAGTCTCAAATATTGTGAGAATATAGAAAAATGTGCTAGCTTTACGTGGACATTGGATTCATGTCATTCTGAACTCTAAATCCAAAGCTACAGATGATTTAGTGCAGACATGTCATATTGATCGGCCAGTTAAAATGATCATTCTAAACTGAGCATTGGTGCTCATTGCGTAAAGGCTTTTAAATGAAGCATAATGCATGGCACCACGCTGTTTGGGATATATTGGATTACTTGAGGCTTTTTTGTACCTCTTTCAGTCTCCAATGATGTCACAATATAGAAAATTGAGCTACCTTAATGTGGTCGTTGGATTCATGACATTTTGAGTTCTAAATCAAACGATAAAGAAGATTTAGTGCGGACATGACATGTCGATCAGCTACATAAAATGATCATTCTAAACTTATCAGTGGTGCTCCTTGAATAATGGCTTATAAATAAAACATAATGCATGGAATCTCGCAGTTTTTGGAAAAGATTGGAATACTTGGACTCTTTTGTTTTAGATATTTGCATCTTAAATTTTGTCACTATATAGAAAATTGAACTAGGTTAACATGCGCATTGAATTCGTGTCAATTTAAACTCTAAACCAAAAGTTACGGATGATTTAGTGCGGACATGTCAAGTTGATCGACCAGTTAAAATGATCATTCTAAACTGATAATTGGTGGTCCTTCAGTAAAGGCTTATAAATGAAACACAATGCATGGCATCACGCAGTTTGGGATAAATTGGATTATTCGAAGGCTTTTACGTACCTCTTTTAGTCATAAATGTAGTCACAATATGGAAAATTGAGCTAGATTAACGTGGGCGTTGGACTAATGTCATTATGAGCTCTAAATCAAACGTTAAAGACGATTTAGTGCGGATATGTCAAATTGATCAACTAGTTAAAATGATCATTCTAAACTTATAATTGGTACTCCTTGAGTAAAGGCTTATAAATGAAGCATAATGCATGGCATCATGCAGTTTGGGATACATTTGATTACTTGGAGGCTTTTTGTAGCTCTTTCAGTCTCAAATGTTATCACAATATGGAAAATTATGGTAGCTTAACGTCGGCGTTGGACTCATGTTATTTTGAGCTCTAAATAAAACTTTAAAGATGATTTAGTATGGACAAGTCAAGTCGATCAGTTAATTAAAATGATAAGTCTAAACTAATTATTGGCTCTCCTTGAGTAAAGACCTATAAAAGAAGCATAAAGCATTGCATCACGCAATTTGGGATAGATTGGATTACTTGGAGACTTTCTCATAGCTATTTCGGAGATAAATTTTTTCACAATGTGGAAAACTAAAGTAGCTTAACGTGGGCGTTAGATTCGTATTATTCTGTACTCTAAACTAAAAGTTATGGATGATTTAGTTGGGACATGTCAAGTTAATTGGCCTGTTAAAGTGATCATTATAAACTTATTATTGATCCTCCTTGAGTAAAAGCTAATAAATGAAGCATAATGCAAGGAATCACGCAGTTTGGAATAGATTGGATTACTTGGAGGCTTTTTCATAGCTCCTTTGGACTTATATTTTGTCAAAATATGGAAAATTGAGCTAGATTAATGTGGGTGTTGGATTCCTGTCATTCAAAACTCTGAATCAAAAGTTACGGACGATTTAGTGGGGACATTCAAGTTGATCGGCCAGTTAAAATGGTCATTCTAAACTGATCATTGGTGGTACTTAAGCAAAGGCTTATAATCGAACCTTAATGAATGGCATCACGCAGTTTGGGATACATTGGATTAATAGGAGGCTTTGTCGTAGCTCTTTCAGTCTTAAATATTGTCAGAATATAGAAAAATGTGCTAGCTTTACGAGGACATTGGATTCATGTCATTCTGAACTCTAAATCCAAAGTTACAGATGATTTAGTGCGGACATGTCATATTGATCGGCCAGTTAAAATGATCATTCTAAACTGAGCACTGGTGCTCATTGCGTAAAGGCTTTTAAATGAAGCATAATGCAAGGCACCACGCTGTTTGGGATATATTGGATTACTTGAGTCATTTTTGTACCTCTTTCAGTCTCCAATGATGTCACAATATAGAAAATTGAGCTAGCTTAATGTGGTCGTTGGAATCATGACATTTTAAGTTCTAAATCAAACGATAAAGAAGATTTAGTGCAGACATGACATGTCGATCAGCTACATAAAATGATCATTCTAAACTTATCATTGGTGCTCCTTGTATAATGGCTTATAAATAAAACATAATGCATGGAATCTCGCAGTTTTTGGAAAAGATTGGAATACTTGGACGCTTTTGTTTTAGCTATTTGCATCTTAAATTTTGACACTACATAGAAAATTGAACTACGTTAACATGCGCATTGAATTCGTGTCAATTTAAACTCTAAACCAAAAGTTACGGATGATTTAGTGCGGACATGTCAAGTTGATCGACCAGTTAAAATGATCATTCTAAACTGATAATTGGTGGTCCTTCAGTAAAGGCTTATAAATGAAACGCATGGCATCACGCAGTTTGGGATAAATTGGATTATTTGATTGCTTTTACGTACCTCTTTTAGTCACAAATGTTGTCACAATATGGAAAATTGAGCTAGATTAACGTGGGCGTTGGACTAATGTCATTATGAGCTCTAAATCAAACGTTAAAGACGATTTAGTGCGGATATGTCAAGTTGATCAACTAGTTAAAATGATCATTCTAAACTTATAATTGGTACTCCTTGAGTAAAGGCTTATAAATGATGCATAATACATGGCATCATGCAGTTTGGGATACATTTGATTACTTGGAGGCTTTTTGTAGTTCTTTCAGTCTCAAATGTTATCACAATATGGAAAATTATGGTAGCTTAACGTCGGCGTTGGACTCATGTTATTTTGAGCTCTAAATAAAAATTTAAAGATGATTTAGTATGGACAAGTCAAGTCGATCAGTTAATTAAAATGATAAGTCTAAACTAATTATTGGCTCTCCTTGTGTAAAGACCTATAAAAGACGCATAAAGCATTGCATCACGCAATTTGGGATAGATTGGATTACTTGGATACTTTCTCATAGCTATTTCGGAGATAAATTTTATCACAATGTGGAAAACTAAAGTAGCTTAACGTGGGCGTTAGATTTGTATTATTCTGTACTCTAAACTAAAAGTTATGGATGATTTAGTTGGGACATGTCAAGTTAATCGGCCTGTTAAAGTGATCATTATAAACTTATTATTGATCCTCCTTGAGTAAAAGCTTATAAATGAAGCATAATGCAAGGAATCACGCAGTTTGGAATAGATTGGATTACTTGGAGGCTTTTTCATAGCTCCTTTGGACTTCAATTTTGTCAAAATATGGAAAATTGAGATAGATTAATGTGGGTGTTGAATTCCTATCATTCAAAACTCTGAATCAAAAGTTACGGACGATTTAGTGGGGACATTCAAGTTGATCGGCCAGTTAAAATGATCATTCTAAACTGATCACTGGTGGTACTTAAGCAAAGGCTTATAATCGAAGCTTAATGAATGGCATCACGCAGTTTGGGATACATTGGATTAATAGGAGGCTTTGTCGTAGCTCTTTCAGTCCCAAATATTGTCAGAATATAGAAAAATGTGCTAGCTTTACGTGGACATTGGATTCATGTCATTCTGAACTCTAAATCCAAAGTTACAGATGATTTAGTGCGGACATGTCATATTGATCGGCCAGTTAAAATGATCATTCTAAAGTGAGCACTGGTGCTCATTGCGTAAAGGCTTTTAAATGAAGCATAATGCATGGCACCACGCTGTTTGGATATATTGGATTACTTGAGGCCTTTTTGTACCTCTTTCAGTCTCCAATGATGTCACAATATAGAAAATTAAGCTAGCTTAATGTGGTCGTTGGATTCATGACATTTTGAGTTCTAAATCAAACGATAAAGAAGATTTAGTGCGGACATGACATGTCGATCAGCTACATAAAATGATCATTCTAAACTTATCATTGGTGCTCCTTGTATATATAATGGCTAATAAATAAAACATAATGCATGGAATCTCGCAGTTTTTGGAAAAGATTGGAATACTTGGACGCTTTTGTTTTAGCTATTTGCATCTTAAATTTTGTCACTATATAGAAAATTGAACTAGGTTAACATGCGCATTGAATTCGTGTCAATTTAAACTCTAAACCAAAAGTTACAGACGATTTAGTGCGGACATGTCAAGTTGATCGACCAGTTAAATGATCATTCTAAACTGGTAATTGGTGGTCCTTCAGTAAAGGCTTATAAATGAAACACAATGCATGGCATCACGCAGTTTGGGATAAATTGGAGTATTTGAAGGCTTTTACGTACCTCTTTTAGTCATAAATGTTGTCACAATATGGAAAATTGAGCTAGATTAACGTGGGCGTTGGACTAATGTCATTATGAGCTCTAAATCAAATGTTAAAGACGATTTAGTGCGGATATGTCAAGTTGATCAACTAGTTAAAATGATCATTCTAAACTTATAATTGGTACTCCTTGAGTAAAGGCTTATAAATGAAGCATAATGCATGGCATCATGCAGTTTGGGATACATTTGATTACTTGGAGGCTTTTTGTAGCTCTTTCAGTCTCAAATGTTATCACAATATGGAAAATTATGGTTAACGTCGGCGTTGGACTCATGTTATTTTGAGCTCTAAATAAAAATTTAAAGATGATTTAGTATGGACATGTCAAGTCGATCAGTTAATTAAAATGATAAGTCTAAACTGATTATTGGCGCCCCTTGAGTAAAGACCTATAAAAGAAGCATAAAGCATTGCATCACGCAATTTGAGATAGATTGGATTACTTGGAGACTTTCTCATAGCTATTTTGGACATAAATTTTACCTCACGGCCAAGAAATGGAAGGTGGCCGTCCTTGTGGCATGCATGCGCTTTGCTCCTAGTCTTCGACTTGGAGTAGGGTTAGGAATCTTTGGGCCCTGACCTCTCTTGCCACTAAAGCCCAAGTCTCTGAAGTCCCTTGCGTTGTTGAGAAGCCTTTGGACTCTTCTTTGCACTTCTGGCCCACTGTCCTTTGTCGATCATCCTCTAGGAGCTTGTCGACCCATAGGCTTGTATCATTTTGGTATCAAAGCTTAAGCTCCTAAACCACGTTGTTTCTATCCTTTATTTTAGTCTTTATTCATCAGTTTCGTGCATTAGTTTAGTTCCATTCAAAAAAATCAAAAAAATATCACCTAAAAATCAACCGAGTGCCATTTATCTCCTATGTGCATCCCTAGGGTTTAGGATCATTCTTTTCATTGCATCTTTGTTTGTCCTTTTTTGCTAAAGCATATTTACATTAATCTTAGGTTAAAAATCAAAAATTAGAAATAAAATTACCAAGAAAATCAAAGAAAAATCGGCCAAAAGTATCTAGGAGATTTACACCATTAATTGTTAGATTTTCATCATTAATTGTTTTTCCTTTTGTTAGATTTTTCCTTTTTCTAGTTTTGCCTTTTCTTTAAATTTCCCCTTCTATAAAAACCCTCTCCTACAGAATTATTAGGAGAAACTAACCCTATTTTTGTAGCAAGCGATGGCTGAAGGAAGAAATCAAGATGCCATGGAGGCCATGATTGCCATGTTCACCACACTCAAACCCAACTCGCACCAATAGGCGAGACGCTCGAGCGTGTGGAAAGGCCGGTAAGATTTCAGGCCATATGGCACGTGAGGGCTGGCCAAGTTCCTGCTGAAGGTCCTGACCACCCAAGGACACGGCCAGAACAGGAGGAGCCCCACACGGATGAAGATGAGGGCCGACAGCCTCACGGTTTTCACCCTAGGCCGAGAGGACCTACACGGCAACCAGAAGAAGAGGGCAATGACTACGAGCCATATGGTCACCACCAGACACTAAGAATGCCCCCTAGACATCATGAGGATGAAGATGACTATGCCTACCACCAGGTAAACAATCACGACGTCAAACTAACACCTCCAAGTTTTGCAGGAAAAGTAGATCCCGAGGCCTATCTAGATTGGGAATGGAGGATGGATCACATCTTCGACCACTACAACGAACCAGGCCCTAGGAGAGTCTCCATGGCAGTAGCACACCTCACGGTAATGCCCTCATCTGGTGGGATCGTGAGGCTTCTGACCATAGGAGAAGGAGGTTGAGACCCGTAGACTCTTGGGTCGACATGAAGGACCTCATGAGACAAAGGTTTGTTCCACCTTATTTTCATAGGGATTTGCAATGCCATTTTCGTACTCTTAAACAGGGCACAATATCAGTAGAGGAGTACTCTGGGGAGTTTGAGAAACTAAGGAATAGACTGGAGCTCAATGATGATGAAGAAGCATTGATGGCTCAATTCTTGGATGGATTGCAAGAAAGAATCAGCCGGAAAGTGCAGAGACCAATCTATAGTGACTTCAAGGACTTGTTCCACCTCTCTGTCCAGGCTGAACAATACATCAAGCGTAAGAGCCAATACATACGCAACAGACCTAAGCCGCCTTGGGCACCAAGCAATGGTACCCATGCAAGTTGGCCATCTTCTTCTAGGAGCAAGTAATCGTGTCATTCAGTGTGGGCAGATACCAAGACCAGCTAGTTTGTAACGTGGTTCCCATGTAAGCTGGCCATCTTCTTCTAGGAAGACCATGGCAATTCGACAAGGAGACAAGGCATGATGGCCGGACCAATTTATACAGTTTTGTGCATGACAAGAGAAAGGTCAGCCTAGCCCCTGTCAGTCCTGCACAGGTACACGAGTTGCAACTAGAAATGAGTAAGGAAAAGAAGCTCATTAAGTCTAATGTTTTTATTCTACCAAGTCATGTCCGGAGAGCTTTGGCCTGTAAGGACTTAATGTTACTAATGGCCTATAAAGAAGCTTCGAGTGCAGAAAATGAACAGGTAGAGCTATCCCCTGAAGTAGCAGCCCTCCTCAATAAGTTCCAGGATGTATTTCCTGAGGAGATACCAGCAGGCTTGCCTCCTCTACGCGGCATTGAGCACCAGATTAACCTCGTGCCAGGAGCAGCCTTGCCCAATCAACCAGCCTACCGAATGAGTCCAGTGGAATCCAAAGAACTTGAGAAGCAAGTTAAGGAGCTCCTGGAGAAAGGCTATGTTCGAGAGAGCATTAGTCCATGGGCCGTACCGGTATTGCTAGTCCCTAAGAAGGATGGGACTTGGCGAATGTGTGTAGACTGCTGAGCCATCAACAACATCACAGTCAAGTACCAGCACCCTATACCATGGCTGGATGACATGCTGGATGAGCTAAGTGGAGCCACGATCTTTTCTAAGATAGACCTCAAGAGTGGATACAACCAGGTCAGAATGAAAGAATGTGATGAGTGGAAAACTGCTTTCAAGACAAAGCAAGGGCTCTACGAGTGGACAGTCATGCCATTTGGCTTGACTAATGACCCAAGCACCTTCATCCGCCTTATGAACCAAGTTCTTAGGGCGTACATCAGTAAGTTTGTAGTAGTGTACTTTGATGATATATTTGTCTATAGTAAATGCTTTAGGGAACACAGTACACATCTTGAGATGGTGATTAAAACCCTTCGACAAGAAGAGCTTTATACCAATCTCAAGAAGTGCACGTTATGTACTGAGAAGCTTGTTTTCTTAAGATTTGTTGTGAGTTCACAGGGCTTACAGGTTGATGAGGAAAAGATTCGAGCCATACAAGAGTGGCCAACACCGACCAACATCAGTCAAGTAAGGAGCTTGCACGTCCTGGGCAGCTTCTACCAGAGATTTGTGCCCAACTTCAGCAGCATTGCCTCACCATTGACAGCAGTTGTGAATAATAATGTGGGGTTTAGCTGGGGATAATCTCAACAGAAGGTATTCCAGGCCTTGAAAGACAGCCTCACTCATGCACCAGTGCTAGTCCTGCCCGACTTCAACAAGACGTTTGAGGTGGAGTGTTATGCCTTTGGAATAGGCATAGGTGCGGTGCTAACCCAAGGAGGAAGGCCAGTAGCATACTTCAGTGAGAATTTAGTTGGGGCCTCACCGAATTACACCACTTACAACAAGGGGCTCTATGCCCTAGTCCGAGCCTTGGAGACTTGGCAACATTATTTGTTGTCCAAGGAGTTTGTGATACACACTGATCACGAGACTCTCAAACACCTTAGAGGGCAAACCAACCTCAAGATAAGACATGCTAGGTTGATGGAGGTCATAGAAACCTTCCCTTACATAATCAAATACAAGAAGGGTAAGGATAATGTGGTAGCTGAAGCACTACCAAGGAGGTTTGCCTTGATCTCAACAATGGAAGCAAAGGTCTTAGGATTTGAGCACATCAAAGACATATACAGGGATGATCCTAACTTTTCTGAGAGGTACAAGGAGTGTGGCCCAGGGAATCATGGCAAGTTCTACATCCATGATGGGTTCTTGTTCCGGGAGAGAACGCTTTGCATACAACAAGGATCCCTACGAGAGCTTATCACCTGAGAAGCTCATGGAGGAGGTCTTATGTGCCACTTTGGTGTTCACAAGACAGTAGCTGTGGTCAAGGAGCACTTCTATTGGCAACACATCAAGAGGTCAGTAGAAGCCCATTGTGCAAGGTGCATCACTTGCAAAAAGGCGAAGTCCCGAGTTCACCCTAATGGGTTGTTTCTCCCTCTGCCCATACCTACACATCCATGGGTAGACATTTCCATGGACTTCGTTCTAGGTCTGCCCAAGATCAACCACGAAGATGCTATCTTTGTAGTGGTGGATCGGTTCTCCAAGATGGCACATTTCATACCATGTGCCAATGTTAATGATGTCACACAAACGACTGAACTGTTTTTCAGGGAAGTAGTGCGTCTTCATGGAGTGCCAAGGACAATAGTGTCAGACAGAGACACTAAACTCCTCAGCCAATTTTAGAGGAATCTTTGGAGAAAGCTAGGCACGAAGCTACTTTTCTCTACCACGTGCCACCCTCAAACCGATGGCCAAACTGAAGTGGTAAACTGGACATTGTCAACTCATCTCAGGATCACACTTGGGAAGAACCTCAAAACATGGGTGGAGTCCCTGCCATTAGCCACAAAGAAGACCCCTTTTGAAGTGGTCTATAGCTTCAACCCTCAAACGCCTTTGGAGCAAACACCACTGCCACCAGCAGAAATGACCGACCTCAATGGAGCATCTAAGGTAGAATTCATCAAGAGATTGCAGAAGCAGGTAGCAGAGAACCTGAAGAGGAGGACCGGCCAATACGTGATGCATGCCAACAAGGGGAGAAGGGAAATGATCTTCCAACCAGGTGATTGGGTGTGGCTACACCTACGGCAAGAGAGATTCCCAAACCTATGGAGTTCCAAGCTGGCCCCCAGAGGAGATGGACCATTCAGAGTCTTGGAGAGGATCAACAACAACGCCTACTTACTTGAACTTCCAGGTGAGTTTAATGTGTCTAACACATTCAATGTGACTGATTTAGCTCCTTTTCTTGCAGATGAACCAGTTTTGAGGTCAAAACCTACTGAAGGGGGAGGGGATGATGAGGACACCCGATCGTCTGGCTGGCCAGAAGATCTAAATGGCCGACCAGAAGCCTTGCCCGAGATAGCCGGACCATTTGGCGCGTCTGCCAGGCCAAGCGGTACCGCCGGCCCTACGATCTGCCGGGCTGGGCCGACCAACTTTGCAGGCGGTACCACTTCCCTTTTGAAATCTTTCCTTTTGTAATATTTCCTTTTGTAATCTTTCCTTTTAGCACTTTTGTATTTTTTCTTTTTCTTTTTGGGTCGACCCTAGAACGCAAAGCTGCTGATCATATTAATAAGCCTCCTTTCATCATTGTAGTTCGACAAGTTTTTTGATATTAATAAAGAGGGCATTTTTCTTACAAGTTTTTCTCATAAAAACTCTAATCGCTTAGAACCCTAGTTGAGATCAGCCCTCTTAGTTTCTAAGTTGTGATTTATGATGAGGCTTTCCATCCCTTGTGTGGTTCACTTCAACCCACCACCCCATACCCACCAGAAAACGCCACCTCAAAAGCCTAAGGCCGAATTTCTCGCCTAATCTTCTCCAACCAGCCCGCGAGTGTTACGGCCTTGATTAAAGGCTTGTATCAGGAATGTATAAAAATGATGATAAATTTCCAGACGGCTATGTGGCATATTTAGCAAATTGTGTGGATATGGATGGACTGAAGTTTTCGGGCATCAAAATCCATGACTGTCTTGTTTTTATGGAAAGGCTTCTCCCTTTTATATTTGCAGAACTTTTACCACAAAACGTTCATATAGCATTATCAGGTATATACTATTAAACATATTTTATATTTTAAATACGTAAACTAATAATAATTGCATGTACTAATTAATACTAGATTGTAATGTAGGGATTGGAAGATTTTTCCGAGATCTATGGGTCTGATCATTGCAACAAAGCCGTGTCCGAATTTTGAAAGAAAACATAAACATAATTTTGTGCAATTTGAAGAAGATTTTTCCACCTGCATTTTTCGATGTCATGGACCTGTCCAATATATGTGGATGTATCCATTTGAAATGTTTTTTTTAAAACCTGAAAAGCAAGGCGAAGAACAAACGGTATCTTGCAGGGTCGATTGTTGAATCATATGGGAATGATGAGATATCTTACTTCTTGGAGCATTACCTTGCTGCCCACATACGCACCAAAAACAGGTACGTAGTAACCATAAATTGTTGTGTTTATTAATTAATTATTTTAATTGTAAGGGTAATTAATTAAATTGTCATGCTGAATATCGCGTGTAATATATATATATACAGATCTACTAGATTCGATGAAGTTGATGTCCCTGTATATCCAGATCACAGAGTGCCGGATATATTTACTCACATGGGTCATTCAAGTGGTAAATATAAAGAAATAAAGCTCTCCAAAAAAGAATATAAATATGCACATGCATATGATTTGCGGAATTGGGAAAATTTTGGGCCACTATAGAGGTAAATAATATGAAAACAATTTCACTTATTACATTACAATTTCATTGTAATTAAGCAATATATATTAGTTTTTCATATTTAATTTTGTAGCATGTTTGAAGATCACATTCGTTGTACGGATCAATATCTTTCCGAAGATGACATTTCATCGAGAAAAGAGTAAGAGTTCCACATCGAGAAAAGAGTAAGAGTTTAATTAATTCACATGTATATATTATATTAATTTTTTTAATTTCAAAATACTAATTACTTTATATATATATATATGATCATAGGTCAATGCATGCACTTCAACATATCCACGCGCCTTTGCGATATGGGCTCAAGAATTAGTTCAAGGGCCGATGAATAAAGCGTCAACTTTGCCAATCTATTTTACAAGAGGTTTTATGTTCCACACAAAGAAACATGACATAGGAGAAAAACATGTAACTACGACATTTCTGTCAACGAAGACAATTACATAGATGCATCTGATGAAGCTGATTTCTACGAGATTTTCACATATACCATTCAACTTGAGTATGTTGGACTCATAAATTTGAAGATCATGCTTTATAAATGTGACTGGTACGATCGTACACTTTTGAAAGGAACTCGAAAGTTAGAAAATGGCGTTGTTGATGTGTTATCATCACGGAAATATTACAAAACGAACCATTTATTCTAGGTACGTAAATAATTAACTATAACTATATGTTCATTTATATATATTATGTACATAAAATTATATAAATAATTTGTTTATATAATTAATTAACTAATTTACATTTTATTAATTATGATGTACCGCAGCCTCTCAAGCAGATCAAGTTTGTTATATTCCTTATCCGCACACCAAATTATCATAAAAAAACATGGCTCAGTGTTCTCAAAGTTAATCCCAGATCTAACATTTTGGGGAAATACAAAAACAAAGACGAGATTGCCCTTTTGCAACAAGAAAATGATGAAGAGGTAACGGTGGTTGAAGAGATTGAAGTGGATTATTTGGTTGATAGAGTTAATCATACCGAATATATTGATTTCAATGTTGGGGCTGTCGAACTAGAAGATGAATTTCAGTGTAATATTTCATCTTCAGATGATGGTGAGGAGGAAGAGATGTCATATATTTGACTTTTTTATGTATTTTTACATTTGATCCTTATATATTTTTGTAAAATATTGTTTTTTCGAATTGAAGTTTTTTGTACAACTCCTAATGATGTTATCAATCTTATATAATTCTTAGTATTCACAAAAACATTTAATTTAGGTTTTGAGGCATTAATTGTGACTAGTTTGACACCACATTGCCACTACATTGATAATGTGGTGGCAAATTGGTCACAAAATAATCCATGGTCACAAATCAGTCGCACATTTGCGACCAATTTGTGACCACGGGTTCAAAATTTCTACCGTGGTCGCAAATTGGTCGTAAATAGCGACCACTTTGCGAGTACATATGGTAAATTTACATTTTTCCTATGTATTTTTCACATTTTACAACTTATTTTTCATTTCTAGATATGTACTAACCATTATAGGTCGCCACATATAAAAAAAAATCATATTTGTGTTGATGTAAATGTTAGAAACATTTGAATTGTATATAAGAGGTATAAGGTTAAGGGAATGTGTTGTTTTAGGTAAATGATATGTAAATTTGGTAAATGTTGTTGTTTACTTAGTAATTGAAGTTTATATAAATTCTAATGATCTTAGCGATCTCATATAACTCATAGTATTCCACAAAATCATATAATTTAGGGTTTAGGGTATTTAATTTCCCAGCTTGCGATTGATTTGGCAAATATTTCCTATAAATACATAACTCTTTTCCCTCATTTTCACACTTCAAACAAAATTTCCTACTTTCTAAAACTCTCTCAAACACCTAAAACTCTCTCAAACACCCAATATTTAATGGCAAGTAGTGGTAGGTCGATGAGAGGTCGTGGAAGATGAAAAATCCCGTCCTCTTCCTACCGTGGTAACTCTTCGGCCTCCTCGAACCCCTCATCCACCACTTATAGAGCGGCATCCCTCCTCCCTCCACAATAAACCTTCACCCCTGACTCGTTTCCTGAAATTGATCCATCTCCTCGATTTCAAGAAGCCGAGGAGCATGAGGAGGAAGAGGTAAATATGTATTTAAAATACTTATATTTTATATATTTAATTAATTAGGTTTGAACAGGACAAATGGGCAATAACACATCAAATTTCAAAAATATTTAAAAACAAATTTGACGGCCCCTACTACAGTTGGACGGTCATACCAGTTGAACGACAAGAAAGATACTTAATCAAATTTGTGATAAGTATATTTTTTTAACAAAGTTTTATTTAATAAAATTTAATAATTACTAAAATTTATGATATATTTTAAATTTGTAAACAATTGTACACCTAGGATCTTGTGATCACCTTAGTGGTACGGAAGGAGTTTGACTCCGTCTGTGTAAGACGGATGAAAGGGATAGTGAGCACGGTTCATACAACTAGAAAACATCCCAGGTGGATTTCTCTGAATCTTTACAAAACCATGACAGACTACTGGGAAACAGAAACATCAAATGAGAGGAGTAGCAAATCCTCCAATAACCACAACTCCCCTCGAGATGTCCTTGCTCAACACAAGCATTTGTCAGGACAAAAATCCTACATCCAGATCCAACAAGACATGGTAAGAACTTTAAAATATTTAAATTTAAATTTAATTGTTATTTATTAATAATTTATTTGAATATTTAGGAAAATAATTTGGGACGACCGGTCTCAATTGGTGAGCTCTTTATAAAAACTCACACTTGGCAGGAAGGTTCGTATATCGATTTGAAAGCTAATCAAATCGGTGAAGCATATGAACGAATCATCCAAGGAAAGATGGCAATCGTGGAGGTCAATGCAACTGAAACGTCCGACGGTACTTTCCGTCGAATTGAGGTAACCCAAGATAAGAAGAATGAGATCTTCATTGAGGTAAAAAAAAATTTCTAATTTTTTTTAATGAACACTAAATTTAATATAATTATTCTAATCATTTTTTTAATTATTTTGTAGTCCTCCGTTGCGTAAGACCGAGCCCGTCTTTACGTACTCAGTAGACTGAAGCGCATGCATGGGTCGGGCAGGCCTAGTGGCTTCCAATCCACTTCCTCCAACTTCGTTGTGCTTCAGGATCAACTCTAAGCTGTGCAGCGACATATCGAAGAACAAAATGCACCTAATATGCGTATTGAAGAACAAAATATGCAGATTTTGGAAGCGAATCGGAGGATGCAGGAAGTCCAAAAGGAAACCCAGAAAAAAAATTAACAACTTCGAGATGCTCGTCGGGTATTTCCAATGGACGGATGCAGCTTTTGTGTCTTTTATACGGGATAACGATTCCTCAGGTGAACTCTCAAACGCTGCACCAGCATTTTCGCCATCCGAGTTTCAATTTCCGCCTCCGGATAATTAGATTTTTTTTCAATTTTTTTGTAATTTGATTTTTTAATAAAATTTATTATTTTTTATAATTTCTTTTTATTTTATAAATTAAATCATTAACATAAATTATTTATATTTAATTATAATAATATTTATAATTGTAAAACAATTTATTTAAATAAAATATTTTATAAATAATATTAAAAATTCTATTCATTATTAATTAATAAAAAGTCTGTTCATTATTAATTTTTTCAAATATAATTATTTAAAATATTTTGCAATTAAAATTAAAAATTAATTTTCTAAAATAAAATAGAAATTTTTAATTATAGTTTTAAAAAATTTTAGTTAATTATTATTTTTTTCAAACTAATTCGGTTGTAGTCGCAAATTATAGTTCCACTAATTTGTGAGCCCAAAAATTTGCGACGAAACTTTTGCGACCACTCTCTGTGGTCGTATAGTAGTCGCAAAAGCCATGTTTTCTTGAAATGACATTTCAAGTTGATCGGCCAGTTAAAATGATCATTTTAAACTTATCATTGGTGCTTGTGGAGTAAAGACTTATAAACGAAACATAATGCATGCCATCACGCAGTTTGGGATACACTGATTACTTGAAGGATTTGTTGTAGCTCTTTCAGTATCAAATGTTATCACAATACGAAAAATTAAGTTAGCTTAACTTGGGAATTAGATTCATGTCGTTTCGAGCTTCGAGCTAAAAGTTAAAGATGATTTACCGCGGGCATGTCAACTTGATAAGGTAGTTAAAATAATCATTCTAAACTGATCAATGGTGCTCATTTAGTAAAGACGTATAAATGAAACATAATGCATGTCATCACATAGTTTGGGATAGATTGGATTACTTAGAGGCTTTTTCGTAGCTAATTCGGTTTTAAAATTTGTCACAATATAGAAAATTGAGCAACTTTTACTTGGGCATTTGGTTCGTGTCAACTCAAAATCAAAAATTACAAACGATTTAGTGCGCACATGAGAAGTTGATCGGGTACTTAAAATGATCATTATAAACTTTTCATTGGTGCTCATTGAGCAAAGGATTACAAATGAAGCATAATCCATGACATCATGCATTTTTGGATTGATTGGATTACTTAGAGGCTTTATGGTAGCTATTTCGGTCTTAACCTCTGTCACAATATAGAAATTTGAGCTAGCTTAACGTGGGCATTGGATTCGTGTCACTCTGAATTCTAAATCAAAAGTTACGGCCGATTTAGTGCAGACACCTCAAGTTTATAACATAGTTAAATTGATCATTCTAAACTAATTATTGATGCTTGTTGAGAAAAGGCTTACAAATGAAGCCTAATGCATAGCATCACGCAGTTTGAGATAGATTGGATTATTTGGAGGCCTTGCTATATATATTTGCCTTAAATTTTGTCACAATATATAAAAATGACCTAGCTTTACCTGGCGGTTGATTCATGTCATTCTAAACTCATAATCAAAAGTTACGGACGATATAGAGTGGACATATCAAGTGGATCGCACTGTTAAAGTGATCATTCTAAACTGATCACGAGTGTTACTTGAGTAAATGATTATAAATGAAGCGTAATGCATGGAATCACTCAGTTTAGGATAGATTGGATTACATGAAGGTTGTGTGGTAGCCCTTTCAGTATCAAGTGTTTTCAGAATACAGAAAATATAGCTAGCTTAAGGTGGGTGTTGGATTTGTGTAATTTTGAGCTCTATATCAAAAGTTATGGACGATTTAGTGTGTAAATGTAAAGTTCATCGGCCAATTAAAATGATCATTCTAAACTGATGATTGGTGCTTCTTGAGTAAAGTCTTATAAATGAAGCATAATGCATGCCACAACGGAATTTGGGATACATTGGATTATTTGGAGGCTTTGTCGTAGCTCTTTCAGTCTCAAATGTTGTCACAAAACGGAAAATTGAGTTAGCTTAACGTGGGCATTACATTCATATCATTTTGAGCTCCAAGTCAAAAGTTAAGATGAATTAGTGCGGACATGTCAAGTTGATCAACTAGTTAAAATATTCAAACTAAACTGATCAATGGTGCTGATTGAGTAAAGGCGTATACATGAAGCATAATGCATGACATCACGCAATTTTGGATAGATTGGATTACTTAGAGGCTTTGTCGTAGCTATTTTGCTCTTATATTTTGTCACAATATAGAAAATTGAGCAAAGCTTTACTTGGGCGTTGGATTCGTGTCACTCTGAACTCGAATTCAAAAGTTATTGAAAATTCAGTGCACACATGACAAGTTGATTGGCTAGTTAAAGTTTTCATTGGTGCTCATTGAGCAAAGGATTACGAATGAAGCATAATGCATGACATTAGGTAGTTTTGGATTTACTGGATTAGTTAGAGGTTTTATCGTATCTATTTTCGGTCTTAACTTCTATCCCAATATAAAAAATTGAGCTACCTTAATGTGGGCATTGGATTCGTGCTATTCCGAACTCTAAATCAAAAGTTACATACAATTTAGTGCAGACATCTCAAGTTTATCGGATAGTTAAATTGATTATTGGTGATCATTGAGCAAAGGCTTACAAATGCAGCCTACTGCATGGCATCACATAGTTTTAGATAGATTGGAATACTTGGAGGCTTTGGAATAGCTATTTCGTTTTTAAATTTGCCACAATATAGTAAATTGAGCTAGCTTTACTTGGGCATTGGATTGGTATCATTATGAACTGTAAATCAAAAGTTATGGATTATTTAGTGCGGACCTGTCAAGTTGATCGGCCAGTTAAAATTATCATTCAAAACAGATCATTCAAAACTGATCATTAATGCTCCTTGAATAAAGGCTATTAAAAAGTATAATACATGGCATCACAGAGTTTAGGATAGTTTGGATTGCTTGAAGGCGTTGTGGTAGCTCTTTCGGTCTCAAATGTTGTCACAATATAGAAAATTGAGCTAGCTTTATGTGGGCGCTGGATTCGTGTCATTCTGAACTCTAAATCAAACGCTACTGATAATTTAGTGCTGACATATCAAGTTGATCGGCCAGTTAAAGTGATAATTCTAAACTAACCATACTAAATTGATCGTGATTGCTCATTGAGTAAAAGCTTCTAAATGATGCAAAATGGATAGTATGACGCAGTTTAGGATAGATTGGATTACTTGAACGCTTTGTGGTAGCTCTTTCAGTCTCAATGGTTGTCACAATATAGAAAACTCAGCTAACTTAACGTGGGCGTTGGATTCGTATCATTTTGAACTCTAAATCAAAAGTTACTAAATGTGAAGTTGATCAGACAATTTAGTGCCTACATATGAAATTGATCGGCTAGATGAAATGATAATTTTAAACTCATCATTGGTGTTCCTTGAGTGAAGGCTTATAAATGAAGCATATTGCATGACATCACGCAGCTTGGGATACATTGGATTACTTGGAGGCTTTTTCGTAGCTATCTCAGTCTTAAATTTTGTCACAATATAAAACATTGAGCTAGCTTTACTTGGGCGTTGGATTCGTGTCATTCTGAAATTTAAATCAAAAGTTACGGACGATTTGGTGCGGACATGTCATGTTTTTCGGCTAGTTAAGCCGATCATTGGTTGTCATTGTGCAAAGGTTTACAAATGAAGCACAATGACATAACTTAGTTCAGGATAGATTGGATTACATAGAATCTTCGTCGCAGCTATTTTGGTCTTAAATATTTTCACAGTATAGAAAATTGAGCTAGCTTAATGTTGGCATTGGTTTCATATCATTCTCAACTCTAAATCAAAAGTTACATACGATTCAGTGCGGACATCTCAATTTTATCAGATAGTTAAATGGATCATTCTAAATTGATCATTGGTGCTCATTGAGCAAAGGCTTACAAATGAAGCCTAATGCATGGCATCATGCAGTTTGGGATAGATTGGATTATTTGGAGGCCTTGTCATAGCTATTTCGCTCTTAAATTTTGTCACAATATAGAAAATTGAATTAGCTTTACTTGGGCCTTTGATTCGTCTCATTTTCTGTACTCTAAATAAAAAGTTACGGACGATTTAGATCAGACATGTCAGGTGGATCGGCCAGTTAAACTGTTCATTCTAAACTGATCACGGGTACTCCTTGAGTGAAAGCTTATAAATGAAGCATAATGCATGACATCATGCAATTTAGGATAGATTGGATTACACGAAGGCTGTGTGGTAGCTCTTTCAGTCTCAAATGTTTTTAGAATATAGAAAATTGAGCTACCTTAAGGTGGGTGTTGGATTCGTGTCATTCGGAAATCCAAATCAAAAGTTACGGATGATATAGTGCGTACGTATAAAATTGATCGGCCAGTTAAAATGATCATTATAAACTAATCATTGGTGCTTCTTGAGTAAATGCTTATAAATGAAGCATAATGCATGTCATCACGCAGTTTGGGATACATTCGATTACTTGGAGGCTTTGTTGTAGCTCTTTCCATCTCAAATGTTGTCACAATACGGAAAATAGAGCTAGCTCTATCGTAGCTATTTTGGTCTTTAATTCTATCAAAATATAGAAATTCGAGCTAGCTTAACGTGGGCATTGGATTCGTGTCATTCTGAACTCTAAACCAAATGTTAAAGACGATTTAGTGCGGATATCTCAATTTTATTGGTTAGTTAAATTGATCATTCCAATCTGATCATTGGTGTTCATTGAGCAAAAGTTTACAAATGAAGCATAGTGCATGGCATCACGCAGTTTGGGATAGATTGGATTACTTGGACGCTTTGGCGTAGCTATTTCGGTTTTAAATTTTGTCACAATATAGGAAATTGAACTAGCTTTACTCTTGGGATTTGGATTCGTATCTTTCTGAAATCTAAAGCAAAAGTTACAGAAGATCAAGTTGAATGTTGTCACAATAGGGAAAATTGAGCTAGCTTAAAGTGGGCATTAGATTCATGTCATTTTGACCTCAAAGTCAAAAGTTAAAAACGATTAAGTGCAGACATCTCAAGTTGATATGCTAGTTAAAATAATCATTCTAAACTGATCAATGGTCCTCATTGAGTAAAGGAGTATAAATGAAGCATAATGCATGGCATCACGCAGTTTGGGGTAGATTCGATTACTCCGAGGCTTTGCCTGAGCTATTTCGGACTTAAATTTTGTCATGATACAGAAAATTTAGCTCGCTAAATGTGGGTTGGATTTGTGTCATTCTGAACTTTAAATCAAAAGTTACGTACGATTTAGTGTGGATATGAAAAGTTGATCGGCTAGTTAAAGTGATCATTCTAATATGATCATTGCTTCTCATTGAGAAAATGATTACAAATGAAGCATAATGCATGGCATCACACGGTTTTAGATTTATTGGATTATTTGGAGGCTTTATATTAGCTATTTCGGTCTAAATTCTACCACATTATGAAAATTGAGCTATCTTAACATGGGCATTGGATTTTTGTCATTTTTAATACTAAATTGAAAGTTTCGGATGATTTATTGCGATATCTCAAGTTTATCGGCTAGTTAAATTGATCGTTCAAAACTGATCACTGGTATTCATTGAGCAAACGTTTATAGATGAAGCATAGTGCACGACATCATGTAGTTTGGAATAAATTGGATTATTTGAAGGATTTGGCGTAGCTATTTTCGTCTTAAGTATTGTCACAATATAGAAAATTGAACTAGCTTTACTTGTTTGTTGGATTCGTGTCATTCAGAAATCTAAATCAAAAGTTACAGACGATTTAATGCGGACATGTCAAGTTGATTGGCTAGTGAAAAGATAATTCAAAATTGATCATTCTAAACTGATCATAAGTGCTCCTTGAGTAAAGGCATATAAATCAATCATAATGCATCGCATGACACAAATTATGATGGATTGGATTACTTGAAGGCTTTGTGGTAGCTCTTTCATTGTTAAAGGTTTTCAGAATATTGAAAACTGAGCTAGGTTAATGTGGGCATTGAATTCGTGTCATTCTGAACTCTAAATCTAAAGTTACGGAAGATTTGGTGCTTCTTGAGTAAAGGCTTATGAATGACGCATAATACATGGCATAACGCAGTTTGGGATACATTGGATTATTTGGAGGCGTTCTCATAACTCTTTCATTCTCAAATGCTGTCACAATACTGAATATTTAGCTAACTTAACGTGGGCATTAAATTCATGTCATTTAGAGCTCTAAGTCATAACTTAAAGACAATTTAGTGCGGATGTCTCAAGTTGATCTGCTAGTTAAAATAACCATTTTAAACTGATCATTGGTGCTCATTGAGTAAATGCGTATAAATGAAGCATAATACATGATATAACGCAGTTTGGGCTATATTGGATTACTAAGACGATTTGTCGTAGCTATTTCGGTCTTAAATTTTGTCACAATATAGTAAATTGAGCTTGCTTTACTTGGTCGATGGATTCGAGTCAGTCTGAAATCTAAATCAAAAGTTATGGACGATTTACAGCGCACATGACAAGTTGATCGGCTAGTTAAAGTGATCATTCTAATATGATCATTTCTTCTCATTGAGAAAATGATTACAAATGAAGCATAATGCATGGCATCACACGGTTTTAGATTTATTGGATTATTTGGAGGCTTTATATTAGCTATTTCGGCCTAAATTCTATCACATTATGAAAATTGAGGTAGCTTAACGTGGACATAGGATTCGTGTCATTTTAACACTAAATTAAAAGTTCCAGATGATTTAGTGCGGATATCTCAAGTTTGCCGGCTAGTTAAATTGATCATTTTAAGGTTATCATTGGTATTCATTGACGAAACGTTTACAGATGAAACATAGTGCACGGCATCACCCAGTTTAAGATAAATTGGAATATTTGCATGCTTTAGCATAGCTATTTCGGTCTTAAATTTTGTCACAATATAGAAAATTAAGCTAGCTTGACTTGGGCGTTGGATTCGTTTCATTCTGAAATCAAAATCAAAAGTTACGGACGATTTAATGCGGACATTTCAAGTTGACCGGCTAGTGAAAATGATCATTCTAAATTGATCATTCTAAACTAATCATGAGTGCCCTTGAGTAAGGGCTTATAAATCAAGCATCATGCATCGCATGACACAGTTTAGGATTGATTGGATTACTGGAAGGCTTTGTGGTAGCACTTTCATTGTCAAATGTTTTCACAATATTGAAAATTGAGCGAGGTTAACGTGGCCGTCGGATTCGTGTAATTGAGAACTCTAAATCAAAAGTTACGAAAGATTTAGTGCGTACATGTCAACTTGGTCGGCCATTTAAAATGATCATTGTATGTTCATCATTGGTGCTTCTTGAGTAAAGGCTTAGAAATGAAGCATAGTGCATGACATAACGCAGCTTGAGATACATTGGGTTACTTGGAGGCGTTGTCATAACTCTTTCAATATCAAATGCTGTCACAATACTGAAAATTTAGCTAACTTAACGTGGCCGTCGGATTCGTGTAATTGAGAACTCTAAATCAAAAGTTACGGAAGATTTAGTGCGTACATGTCAACTTGGTCGGCCATTTAAAATGATCATTGTATGTTGATCATTGGTGCTTCTTGAGTAAAGGCTTAGAAAAGAAGCATAGTGCATGACATAACGCAGCTTGAGATACATTGGGTTACTTGGAGGCGTTGTCATAACTCTTTCAATATCAAATGCTGTCACAATACTGAAAATTTAGCTAACTTAACGTGGCCGTCGGATTCGTGTAATTGAGAACTCTAAATCAAAAGTTACGGAAGATTTAGTGCGTACATGTCAACTTGGTCGGCCATTTAAAATGATCATTGTATGTTGATCATTGGTGCTTCTTGAGTAAAGGCTTAGAAAAGAAGCATAGTGCATGACATAACGCAGCTTGAGATACATTGGGTTAATATAGAGGATTTTTTGTAGCTATTTCGGTCTTAAATGTTGTCAGAATTTGATAAATTGAGCTTGCATTATTTGGTCGTTGGATTCAAGTTAGTCTGAAATCTATATCAAAAGTTACGAACGTTTTACTGCACACATGACAAGTTGATTGGCTAGTTAAAGCAATCATTCTAAATTGATCATTGGGGCACATTAAGAAAAGGATTCCAAATGAAGCATAATGGCTGACATCACATGGTTTTGGATTGATTGGATTACTTGGAGGCTTTGTAATAGCTATTTAGGTCAAAATTCTATCACATTATGAAAATTGAGCTAGCTTAACGTGGCCATTGGATTCGTGTCATTCTTAAAATTAAATTAAAAGTTCTGTCTGATTTAGTCCGGACATCTCAAGTTTATCGGCTAGTTAAATGGATCATTCTAAACTGATCATTGGTATTCATTGAGGAAACATTTACAGATGAAGCATAGTGAACGACATCACATAGTTTTGGATAAAATGGATTATGTGGAGGCTTTGGCGTAGCAATTTGATCTTACATTTTGTCGCAATATAGAAAATTGAGCTAGGTTACTTGGGCATTGGATTCGTTTCATTCTAAAATCTAAATCAAAAGTTATGGCCGATTTAATGAGTACATGTCAAGTTGATCAGCTAGTGAAAATGATCATTCTAAATTGATCATTCTAAACTGATCATGAGTGCTCCTTGAGTAAAGGCATAATGCATCCCATCACACAGTTTATGATGGATTAGATTACTTGAAGGCTTTGTGGTAACTCTTTCATTGTCAAATGTTTTCACAATATTGAAAATTGAGCTAGATTAACATGGGTGTCAGATTCGTGTCATTCTGAACTCTAAATCAAAAGTTTCGAAAGATTTAGTGTGTACATGTCACCTGGATCGTCGATTTAAAATGATCATTCTAAGCTGATCATTAGTGCTTCTAGAGTAATGGCTTATAAATGACGCATAATGCATGGCATAATGCAGTTTGTGATACATTGGATTACTTGTAGGCGTTGTCATCACTCTTTCAGTCTCAAATGCTGTCACAATACTGAAAATTTAGCTAACTTAGCATAGGCATTAGATTCATGTCATTTTGAGCTCTAAGTCATAAGTTAAAGGCAATTTAGTGCGGACATTTCAAGTTGATCTGCTAGTTAAAATAACCATTTTGAACTGATCATTAGTGCTCATTGAGAAAACCCGTATAAATGAAGCATAATACATGACATCACACAGTTTGGGATAGATTAGATTACTTAGAGGATTTGTAATAGCTATTTTGGTCTTAATTTTTGTCACGGTATAGTAAATTGAGCTTGCATTACTTGGTCGTTAAATTCGAGTCAGTGTGAAATCTAAATCAAAAGTTACAGACGATTTACAGCGCACATGACAAGTTGACGGGTAGTTAAAATGATCATTCTAAAATGATCATTGGTGCTCTTTGAGAAAAGGTTTACAAATGAAGCATAATGCATGGCATGATATTGTTTTGGGTTTATTGGATTACTTGGAGGCTTTGTATTAGCTATTTCGGTCAAAATCCTATCACATTATGAAAATTGAACTAGCTTAACGTGGGCATTTGATTCGTGTCATTCATAATACTAAATTAAAAGTTCCGGACGATTTAGTCCGGACATCTCAAGTTTATCAGCTAGTTAAATTGATCATTCTAAACTGATCATTGGTATTCATTGAGCAAAGGTTTACAGATGAAGCATAGTGCATTGCATCACATAGTTTTGGATAAATTGGATTATGTGGAGGCTTTGGGGTGGCAATTTGGTCTTAAAATTTGACACAATATAGAAAATTGAGCTAGGTTACTTGGGCGTTTCTAAAAATCAAAAGTTTTGGAAGATTTAGTGCGGACATGTCATCTTGATCGGCGATTTAAAATAATCATTCTAAGCTGATCATTGGTGCTCCTTGAGTAAAGGCTTATAAATCAAGTATAATGTATCGCATGACACAATTTATAAAATAATCATTCTAAACTGATCATGAGTGCTCCTTGAGTAAAGGCTTATAAATCAAGTATAATGTATCGCATGACACAGTTTATGATGGATTAGATTACTTGAAGGCTTTGTGGTAGCCCTTTCATTGTCAAATATTTTCACAATATAGAAAATTGAGATAGCTTAACGTGGGTGTCGGATTCATGTCATTCTGAACTCTAAATCAAAAGTTTTGGAAGATTTAGTGCGGACATGTCATCTTGATCGGCGATTTAAAATAATCATTCTAAGCTGATCATTGGTGCTCCTTGAGTAAAGGCTTATAAATCAAGTATAATGTATCGCATGACACAATTTATGATGGATTAGATTACTTGAAGGCTTTGTGGTAGCCCTTTCATTGTAAAATATTTTCACAATATAGAAAATTGAGATAGCTTAACGTGGGTGTCGGATTCATGTCATTCTGAACTCTAAATCAAAAGTTTTGGAAGATTTAGTGCGGACATGTCATCTTGATCGGCGATTTAAAATAATCATTCTAAGCTGATCATTGGTGCTTCTTGAGTAAAGACTTATTAATGACGCATAATGCATGGCATAATGCAGTTTGGAATACATTATATTACTTGGAGGCGTTGTCATAACTCTTTCAGTCTCAAATACTGTCACAATACTGAAAATTTAGCTAACTTAACGTGGGCATTAGATTCATGTCATTTTGAGCTTTAGGTCATAAGTTAAAGACAATTTATTGCGGACATTTCAAGTTGATCTTCTACTTAAAATAACCATTTTAAACTGATCATTGGTACTCATTGAGAAAATGCCTATAAATGAAGCATAATGCATGACATCACGCAGTTTGGGATATATTAGATTACTTAGACGATTTGTCGTAGCTATTTTGGTCTTAATTTTTGTCACAATATAGTAAATCGAGCATGCTTTACTTGGTCGTTGGATTCAAGTCACTCTGAAATCTAAATAAAAAGTTATGGACAATTTACAGCGCACATGACAAGTTGACGGCTAGTTAAAATGATCATTCTAAACTGATCATTGGTGCTCATTGAGAAACGGTTTACAAATGAAGCATAATGCATGGCATGACATGGTTATGGGTTTATTGGATTAATTAGAGGCTTTGTATTAGCTATTTCGGTCAAAATCCTATCACATGATGAAAATTGAGCTAGCTTAACGTGGGCATTGGATTCGTGTCATTCTTAACTCTAAATTAAAAGTTCCAGACGATTTAATTCAGACATCTCAAGTTTATCGGCTAGTTAAATTGATCATTCTAAACTGATCATTGGTATTCATTGAGCAAACATTTACTGATGAAGCATAGTGCATGGCATCACGCCTTGTGGGATAAATTGGATTATTAGGAGGCTTTGGCATAGCTATTTCGGTCTTAAATTTTGTCCCAATATATAAAATTGAGCTAGCTTTACTTGGGTGTTAGATTCGTGTCATTTTGAAATCTAAATCAAAAGTTACGGACAATTTATCGCGGACATAACAAGTTGATTGGATAGTGAAAATGATCATTCTAAATTGATCATTCTAAACATATCATAAGTGCTCCTTGATTAAAGGCTTATAAATCAAGCATAATGCATCCCATGACACAGTTTATGATGGATTGGATTACTTGAAGGCTTTGTGGTAGCTGTTTCATTGTCAAATGTTTTCACAATATTGAAAATTGAGCTAGCTTAACGTGGGCATTGGATTCGTGTCATTACGAACTCTAAATCTAAAGTTTCAGAAGATTTAGTGCGTACATGTCAACTTGATTGGAGATTTAAAATGATCATTTTAAGCTGAAATGCTGCCACAATACTAAAAATTTAGCTAACTTAATGTGGGCATTAGATTCATGTCATTTTGAGCTCTAAGTCATAAGTTAAAGACAATTTAGTGCAGACACCTCAAGTTGATCTGCTAGTTAAAATAACCATTTCAAATTGATCATTGGTGCTCATTGAGTAAACGCGTATAAATGAAGCATAATACATGACATCACGCAGTTTGGGATAGATTGGATTACTTAGAGGATTTGTCGTAGCTATTTTGGTTTTAAATTTTCTCACAATATCGTAAATTGAGATTGCTTTACTTGGCCATTGGATTCTAGTCAGTCTGAAATCTAAATTAAAAGTTACGGACGATTTACAGTGCATATGACAAGTTGATCGGCTAGTTAAAATTATTATTCTAAACTGATCATTGCTGCTCATTGAGAAAAGGATTACAAATGAAGCATAATGCATGGCATCACACGGTTTTGGATTTATTGGATTACTTGGAGGCTTTATATTAGCTATTTCAGTCAAAATTCTATCACATTATGAAAATTGAGGTAGCTTAACGTGGGCATTGAATTCGTGTCATGCGTAACATTAAATTAAAAGTTTCGGATGATTTAGTGCGGAAATCTCAAGTTTATCGGATAGTTAAATTGATCATTCTAAACTGATCATTGGTATTCATTGAGAAAACGTTTAAAGATGAAGCATAGTGCACGACATCACGTAGTTTGGTATAAATCGATTATCTGGACGCTTTGGCGTAGCAATTTGGTCTTAAATTTTGTCAAAATATAGAAAATATAGATTGGATGACTTGGGCAACGGATTGTGTCATTCTGAAATCTAAATCAAGAGTTAGAGACGATTTAGTACGGACATGTCAAGTTGATCAGCTAGTGAAAATGATCATTCTAAACTAATCATGAGTGCTCCTTGAGTAAAGGCCTATAAATCAAGCATAATGCATTGCATGACACAGATTATTATTAATTAGATTATTTGAAGGCTTTGTGATACCTCTTTCATTGTCAAATGTTTTCACAATATTGAAAATTGAGCTAGCGTAATGTGGGCATCGAATTCGTGTGAGTCTGAACTCTAAATCAAAAGTTACAGAAGATTTACTGCGTACATGTCAAGTTGATCGGCCATTTAAAAGGATCATTCTAAGATGTTCATTGGTGCTTGTTGAGTATAGGCTTATAAATTAAGCATAATGCATGACATCACGCAGTTTGGGATACATTAGATTACTTGGAGGTGATATCATAGCTCTTTCAGTCTCGAATGTTGTCACAATACGGGAAATTGAGCTAGCTTAACGCGGGCATTAGATTCATGTCATTTTGAGCTCTAAGTAAGAAGTTAAAGACAATTAAGTCCGGACATCTCAAGCTGATCTGCTAGTTAAAATAATCATTCTAAACTGATCATTGACGCTCATTAAGTAAATACATATATATGAAGCATAATACATGACATCGCTCAGTTTGGGATAGATTGGATTACTTAGATGCTTTGTTGTAGCTATTTGGATCTTAAATTTTTGTCACAATATAGATAATTGAGCTTTCCTTAATCGGTCGTTGGATTGGTGTCACTCTAAAAGTCAAAATCAAAAGTTACGCACGACTTACTACGCCACATGTCAAGTTAATCGGCTAGTTAAAATGATCATTCTAAAATAATCTTTAGTGCTCATTGAGAAAAGGATTACAAATGAAGCATAATGCATGACATCACATGATTTTGGATTGATTATATTACTTGTAGGCTTTATATTAGCTATTTTGGTCTTAAATTCTATCACATTTTGAAAATCGAGCTAGCTTAACGTGGCCATTGGATCCGTGTCGTTCTGAACACTAAATGAAAAGTTCCGGATGATTTAGTGGACACATCTCAAGTTTATCGGCTAGTTAAATTGATCATTCAAAACTGATCATTGGTATTCATTGAGCAAACGTTTATAGATGAAGCATAATGCATGGCATCTTGAAGTTTGGGATAAATTGGATTATTTGGAGGCTTTGGCGTAGCGATTTCGGTCTTAGATTATGTCACAATTTAGAAAATTGAGCTAGCTTTACTTGGGCGTTGGTTTCGTGTCATTCTGATATCTAAATCAAAATTTTACGGATAATTTAGTCCACACATGTCAAGTTGACCGGCCAGTTAAAATGAACATTCTAAACCGATCATGAGTGCTCCTTGACTAAAGGCTTATAAATGAAGCATAATGCATCGCATCACCCCGTTTAGGATGGATTGGATTACTTGAAGGCTTTGTGATAGCTCTTTCATTGTCAAATTTTTTCACAATATTGAAAATTGAGCTAGCTTAACATGGGCATTGGATTCTTGTCATTTTGAACTCTAAATCAAAAGTTACGGACGATTTAGTGCGCACATGTAAAATTTATTAGCCAGTAAAATTATCAATCTAAACTGATCATTGGTTCTTCTGGAGTAAAGGCTTACAAATGAATCATAATGCATGGCATCACACAATTTGGGAAACATTGGACTACTAGGAGGCATTGCCATAGATCTTTCACTCTCAAATGTTGTCACAATACCGGAAATTGAGCTAGCTTAACGTGGGCATTAGATGCATGTCATTTTGAGCTCTAATTCAGAAGTTAAAGACAATTTAGTGCGGATATCTCAAGTTTATCTGCTAGTTAAAATAATCATTCTAAACTAATCACTGGTGCTCATTGAGTAAACGCGTATAAATGAAGCATAATGCATGACATCACACAATTTCGGATAGATTGGAGTAATTAGAGGCTTTGTTGTAGCTATTTTGGTCATAAATTTTGTAACAATATATAAAATTGAGCTTTCCTTTACTTGGTTGTTGGATTCGTGTCACTATGAACTCTAAATCAAAAGTTACAAAAGATTTACTGGGCACATGACAAGTTGATCTGCTAATTAAAAAGATCATTCTAAACTAATCATTGGTGCTCATTGTTCAAAGGATTACAAATAAAGCACAATGTATAGTATCACGCAGTTTGGGATAGATTGGATTACTTTGAGGCTTTATCGTAACTTTTTCGCTCTTAAATTTTCCCACAATATAGAAAATTGAGCTTGCTTAATGTGGGCATTTGATTCGTATCATTCTGAACTTTAAATCAAAAGTTACTGGCAATTTAGTGCAAACATCTCAAATTTATCGGGTAGTTAAATTGAACATTCTAATCTGATCATTAATGCTCATTGAGTAAAGATTTACAAATGAAGCGTAATGCATGGCATCACACCGTTTGGGATAGATTGATTTACTTATAGGGTTTGTGATAGCTATTTGGGTCTTAAATTTTGTCATAATATAGAGAACTAACCTTGGTTAACATGGGCGTTGGATTCGTGTCATTCTAAACTCTAAATCAAAAATGACAGAATTTTTAGTGCTTACGTGTCAAGTGTATCGGCTAGTTAAATTGATTATTCTAAACAGATCATTGGTGCTTAGTGAGCGAATGTTTACAAAAGAAGCATAATGCATGGCATCACAGAGTTTTGGATAGATTGGATTACATGAAGGCTTTGTCGTAGCTATTTTGGTCCTAAATTTTGTCCCAATGTAGAAAATTGAGCTAGCTTAACGTGGGTATTGGATTCAAGTTATTCTGAAGTCTAAATAAAAAGTTACGAACGATTTAGTGCGAACATGTAAAGTTTATTGGTTACTTTAAAATGATCATTTTAAATTAATCATTGGTGCTCATTGTTCAAAGGATTACAAATAAAGCACAATGTATGGCATCACACAGTTTGGGATAGATTGGATTACTTGGAGGCTTGATCGTAACTTTTTCGCTCTTAAATTTTCCCACAATATAGAAAATTGAGCTTGCTTAATGTGAATTCGTCATAAATCAAACGGACTGATCATTGGGAGTTAAATTGAATATGGGTTTGTGATAGCTATTTTGGTCTTAAATTTTGTCACAAAATAGAAAACAAACCTTGGTTAACGTGGGCGTTGGATTTGTGTCATTCTGAACTCTAAATCAAAAGTGACAGAATTTTAAGTGCTTATATGTCAAGTGTATTGGGTAGTTAAATTGATTATTCTAAACACATAATTTGGGCTCACTGAGCGAATGTTTACAAGAGAAGCATAATGCATGGCATCACATAGTTTAGGATAGTTTGGATTACATGGAGGCTTTGTCATAGCTATTTCGGTCCTAAATTTTTTTCCAATGTAGAAAATTGAGCTAGCTTAACGTGGCTGTTGGATTCATGTTATTCGGATGTTTAAATAAAAAGTTACGAACGATTTAGTGCAGAATGTAAAGTTTATTGGTTAGTTAAATTGATCATTCTAAAATAATCATTAGTGCTCACTGAGCAAAGCTTTACAAATGAACCATAATGCATGGCACCACGCAGCTTCAGATAGAATGGATTATATGGAGCCTTTATATTATCTATTTCGGTATTAAATTCAATCACAATAGGAAAAATGAGCTAGCTAACCTGGACATTGGATTAGTGTCATTCTGAAACTAAATTAAAAGTTCCAAACGATTTATTGCGACATCTCAAGTTTATCGGTTAGTTAAATGGATCATTCTAAACTGATTGTGGGTATTCATTGAGCAAACGTTTACAAATGAAGCATAGTGCATGACATCACGCAGTTTGGGATGAACTGGATTACTTGGAGGCTTTGGCGTACCTATTTCGTTCTTAAATTTTGTCATAACATAGAAAATTGAGCTAGGTTTAGTTGGGCTTTGGATTCGTGTCATTCTGAAATCTAAATCAAAAGCTACGAACGATTTAGTGCGGACATGTCAAGTTGATCGGCCAGTTAAAATGATCATTTTAAATTGATTATTCTAAACTGATCATGAGCTCGAGTAAAGGCTTATAAATCAAGCATAATGCATCGCATCATGCAGTTTAGGGTGGATTGGATTACTTGAAAGCTTTGTGGTAGCTCTTTCATTGTCAAATGTTTTCACAATATTAAAAATTTAGCTAGCTTAACATGGGCATTGGATTTGTGTCATTTTGAACTCTAAATCAAAAGTTACGGACGATTTAGTGCGTACATTTCAAGTTGATCGGCTAGTTAAAATGACCATTCTACACTTATCATTGATGTTTCTTGAGTAAAGGCTTATAAATGATGCATAATGCATGGCATCACGCAGATTCGGATACATTGGATTACTTGGAGGCGTTGTCATAGCTCTTTAGGTGTCAAATGTTGTCACAGTAGCAAAACTTGAGCTAGCTTAACATGGGCTTAGATTCATGTCAATTTTAGCTCTGAGTAAACAGTTAAAGAAAATTTAGTGCGGACATAATTTGATCTGCTAGTTAAAATAATCATTTAAAACTGATCATTGGTGCTCATTGAGTAAATGCGTATTAATGAAGCATAATACATGACATCACGCAGTTTGGGATAGATTGGATTACTTATAGTCTTTGTTGTAGATATTTCGGTCTTAAATTTTATCACAATATAGAAAGTTGAGCATGCTTTACTTGGTCGTTGGATTCGTGTCACTCTAAAGTCTCAATCAAAAGTTATAGACGATTTACTACGCACATGAGAAGTTGATCGGCTAGCTAAAATGATCATTCTAAGCTAATCATTGTTGCTCATTGAGAAAAGTATTACAAATGAATCATAATGCATGGCATCACACGGTTTTGGATTGATTAGATTACTTGGAAGCTTTATATTAGCTATTTCGATATCAATTTCTATCACATTATGAAAATTGAGCTAGCTTAACGTGGGCATTGGATTTGTGTCATTCTGAACACTAAATTAAAAGTTCTGGACAATTTAATGTGGACATCTCAAGTTTATCCGCTAGTTAAATGGATCATTCTAACTTGATCGTTGGTATTCATTGAGCAAACTTTTACGGATGAACCATAGTGCATGGTATCACGCATTTTGTTATAAATTGGATTACTTGGAGGCTTTATCGTTGGCTTTGGCGTAGCTATTTCGGTCTTAAATTTTGTCGCAATATAGAAGATTGAGCTTGCTTTACTTGATCGTTGGATTCGTGTCACTCTGAACTCTAAATCAAAAGTTATAGACGGTTTATTGTGCACATGACAATTTGATTGGCTAGTTAAAATTATCTGTCTAAACTGATCGTTGGTGCTCATTGACCAAAGGATTACAAATGAAGCACAATGCATGAAATCACGCAATTTGGGATAGATTGGAGCCTTTATCGTAACTATTTTGCTCTTAAATTTTCTCACAATATAGAAAATTGAGCTTGGTTAATGTGGGCAATCGATTCGTGTAATTCTAAACTCTAATTCAAAAGTTACGGACGATTTAGTGCGAACATCTCAAGTTTATCGGCCAGTTAAATTGAAAATTTTAAACTGATCATTGATGCTCATTGAGAAAAGGTTTACAAATGAAGCATAATGCATGGCATCACGCAATTTGGGATAGATTGGTTTAATTGGAGGCTTTGTGATAGCTATTTTGGTCTTAAATTTTGTCACAATATAGAAAACTGACCTAGTTAACGTGGGTTAGTTAAATGGATCATTCTAAACTGATCATTGGTGCTCATTGAGCAAAGGATTACCAATGAAGCACAATGCATGGCATCACACATTTTAGGATAGATTGGATTACTTGGAGGCTTTATCAAAACTATTTTGCTACTAAATTTTCTCATAATATAGAAAATTGAGCTTGCTTAATGTGGGCATTCGATTCGTGTCATTGTGAACTCTAGATCATTTGTGTCATTCTTAATGATATCTCAAGTTTATCGGCTAGTTAAGTTGAATATTCTAAACTGTCCATTGATGTTTATTGAGAAAATTTTTACAAATGAAGCATAATGCATGCATCATGCAGTTTGAGATAGATTGTTTTACTTGGAGGCTTTGTGATTGCGATTTTGGTTTTAAATTTTTTCACAATATTGAAAACTGACCTAGATTAACATGAGCGTTGGATTCGTGTCATTCTGAACTCTAAATAAAAAGTGACAGACAATTTAGTGCTTACATGTCAAGTGTATCGGCTAGTTAAATTGATTATTCTAAACAAATCATTGGTGCTCACTGAGCAAAGGTTTACAAAAAAAGCATTATGCATGGCTTCATGCAGTTTTGGATAGATTGGATTACTTGGAGGTTTTGTCATAGCTATTTCAGTTTTAAATGTTGTCCTAATGTAGTAAATTGAGCTAGCTTAACGTTGGTGTTGGATTCATTTCATTCGGAAGTCTAAATCAAAAGTTATGGAAGATTTAGTACGGATATGTCAAGTTTATTGGTTAGTTAAACTGATAATTTTAGTGCTCATTGACAAAGCTTTACAAATGAACCATTATGCATGGCACCAGGCAGCTTGAGATAGATTGGATTACTTGGAGGCTTTGCCGTAACTATTTCGGTCATAAATGTTTTTCACAATATAGAAAATTGAGCTCGCTTAAAGTGGGCATTCGATTCATGTCATTCTAAACTCTAAATAAAATGTTATGGATGATTTAGTGTGTACATGTCAAGTGTATAGGCTTGTTGAATTGATCATTCTAAACTGACCATTGGTGCTTATTAAGCAAAGGTTTACAAATGAAGCACAATGAATGGCATCACATGGTTTGGGATAGAAAATTGATTATTTGGAAGTTTTATCGTAGCTATTTTGGTCTTATATTTTGTCACAATATAGAAATCTGAGCTAGATAATGAATTCGTGGCACTCTGAACCCTAACTCAAAGGTACGGATGATTTAATGCAGATATGATATGTTGATCGCCAGTTAAAATGATCATTCTAAACTGATCATTGGTGCTCATTGAGCAAAGGATTAGAAATGAAGCACAATGCATGGCATCACGCTGTTTGGAATATATTGGGTTACTTGAAGAATTTATCGTAACTATTTTGCTCTAAAATTTTGTCACAATATAGAAAATTGAGCTTGCTTAACATGGGCATTGGATTTGTGTCATTCTGAACTCTAAATCAAAAGTTACGAACGATTTAGTGCGGACATGTCAAGTTTATCAACTAGTTAAATTGATCATTCTAAAATAATAATTGGTGCTCATTGGCCAAATGTTTACAAATGAAGCATGATTCATGACACCATGCAGTTTGAGAAAGATTGGATTATTTAAAGGCTTTGTCGTAGCTATTTTGGTCTTGAAGTTTTGGGATTCATTGAATTACTTGGAGGATTTTTCGTAACTCTTCCATTCTCAAAAATGTTGTCACAATATGAAAAATTGAGCTCGCTTAACGTGGGCGTTGGATTCATGTCATTCTGAACTCTAAATCAATAGCTACGGACGATTTAATGTGGACATGTCAAAATGATCGGCTAATTAAAGTGATCACTAAATTGATCATTCTAAACAATTCATGAGTGCTCCTTGAGTAAAGGCTTGTAAATGAAGCATAATGCATGGCATCACGCAGTTTAGGAGAGATTAGATTACTTGATGGCTTTGTGATAGCTTATTCATTTTCAAATGTTTTCACAATATAGAAAATCGAGCTAGCTTAACGTGGGTGTTTGATTTGTGTCATTTTGAACTTTAAATCAGAAGATACGAATGATTTAGTGCGTACATGTCAAGTTCATCAGCCAGTTAAAATGATCGTTCTAAACTGATCACTGGTGCTCCATGAATAAATGGTTATAAGTGAAGCATAATGCATGAGATTGCGCATATTGGGATAGATTGGAATACTTGAAGGCTTTGTTCTAGCTCTTTCAGTCTCAATATTGTCAAAATACGGAAAATGGAACTAACTTAACGTGGGTATTAGATTGATGTCATTTTGAGTTCTCTGTCAAAAATTAAAAACGACTTATTGCGGACTTGTCAAGTTGATCAGCTAGTTAAAAATAATAATTCTAAACTGATCATTGGTCCTCATTTAGTATAGGCTTGTAAATGAATCATAATGCATGACATCACGCAGTTTGGGATAGATAGGATTACTTGGAGGCTTTGCCATACCTATTTTGGTCTTAAAATTTGTCACAATATAGAAATCTTATCTAGTTTTACATGGGTGTTGGATTCGTGGTACTACAAACTCTAAATAAAAAGATACAGATGATTTCGTGCGGATATGACAAGTTGATCGGCTTGATAAAATGATAATTCTAAACTAATCATTGGTGCTCCTTGAGCAAAGGCTTATAAATGAAGCATAACACATGCTATCGCGCAGTTTGGGATAGATTGGACTATTTGGAGGCTTTATCATAGCTATTTCAGTCTCAAATTTTGTCACAATATAGAAAATTGAGGTAGCTTAACGTGGGCATTGGATTCGTGTCATTCTGAACAATAAATCAAAAGTTATTCACGATTGTGCGGACATCTCATGTTTATCGACTAGTTAAATTGAACATTCTAAACTAATCATTTATGGTTATTGAGCAAAGGTTTTCAAATGAAACATAATGCATGGTATCACATAGTTTGGGATAGATTGGATTACTTGGAGGCTTAGTCATAGGTATTTCAGTATTAAATTTTGTCACGATATAGAAAATTTACCTAGTTTAACGTGGGTGTTGGATTTCTGTCATTCTTAACTCAAAATATTAAGTTACAAACGATTTAGTGCGTACGCGTCAAGATTATCGGCTAGTTAAATTGATTATTCCAAACTGATCATTGGTGCTCACTGAGCAAAAGTTTACAAACGAAGCATAATGCAGTTCATCATGGAGTTTTGGTTAGATTGGATTATTGGAGGCTTTGTCGTAGCTATTTTGGTTTTAAATTTTGTCAAAATATAAAAACATGACATAGTTTAACATGGGTGTTGGATTCGTGTCATTCCGAACTCTAAATGAAAAGTTACAAATGATTTTGTGTGGACATGACTAGTTGACTGGCTTGTTAAAATTATCATTCTAAACTAATCATTGGTTGTCACTAAGCAAAGGTTTACAAATGAAGCATAATGCATTACATCACGCAGTTTGGAATAGATTGGATTACTTAGAGGCTTTGTCGTAGCTATTTCAGTCTTAAATTTTGTCCGTTTGTAGAGAATTGTGCTTGCTTAACGTGGGAGCTGGTTTCGTGTCTTTTGGAAGTCTGAATCAAAATTTACGGAAGATTTTGTCTGGACATGTCAAGTTTATCAGCTAGAAATTTTAGCTAGCTTTACTTGGGTGTTGGATTCGTGGCACTGTGAACTCTAAATTAAAAGTAACGCACGATTTAGTGCAGACATGTCAAGATTATTGGATAGTTAAACTGATCATTCTAAAATGATCATTGGTGCTCATTGAGAAAAGGTTTACAAATGAATCATAATGCATGGTACCTCGCAATTTGTCGTTGGATTGGTGGCTTTCTTGGTGGCTTTGCCGTTGCTATTTCGGTCCTTAATTTTTTACAATATAGAAAACTGAATTAGCTTAACGTGGGCATTGGATTCGTGTCATTTTGTACTCTAAATCAAAAGTTACGGACGATTTAGTGCGGACATGTCAAGTTGATCGGCTAGTTAAAGTAATCATTCTGAACTCATATTTTTAAACTAATCATTAGTGCTCCTTGAGTAAAGGGTTATAAATGAAGCAAAATGCATGACAGCCCACAATTTAGGTTAGATTGAATTACTTGAAGGCTTTGTTGTAGATGTTTCAGTTTTAAATGTTGTCACAAAAAAAAAAATTGAGCTAGCTTAACGTGAACATTGGATTCGTGTATTCTGAATTCTACATCAAAAGTTATGGATGATTTAGTGTGTACATGTCAAGTTGATCGGCCAGTTAAAATGATCATTCTAAATTCATCATTGGTGCCCCTTGAGTAGAGGATTATAAATCAAGCATAATGCATAGCATCACAAAAATTGGGATAGATTGGATCACTTGGAGGTTTTGTCATAGATCTTTTAGTATCAAATATTGTCACAATATGAAAACTTGAGCTAGCTTAACGTGGGTAAGTTAAAGACGATTTTGTGAGGACATGTCAAGTTGATCAGCTAGTTAAAATGATCATTCTAAATAAAGCATAGTGCATGGCATCATTCAGTTTGGGATAGATTGGATTACTTTAAGGCTTTATCGTAGTTATCTCTATCTTCTTAAATTTTCTCACAAAATAGAAAATTGAGATAGTTTAGCGTGGGCATTGGATTCCTGTCATTCTGAACTGTAATTCAAAAGTTACGATGGCTTTAGTGCGGACATCTCAATTTTAACGGATAGTTAAATTGATCATTCTAAATTGATCATTGATGGTTATTGAGCAAAGGTTTACAAATGAAACAGAATGAATAGTGTGGATTCGTGTAATTATGTACTCTAAATCAAAAGTTATAGACGAATTAGTGTGGACATGACAAGTTGATCTGGTGATCATTGGTGCTCATTGAGCAAAGGATTACAAATGAAGCATTATGCATGGCATCACGCAGTTTGGGAAAGATTGGATTAGTTGGAGGCTTTGTCGAAGCTATTTCGGTCTTAAATTTTGTCACAACATAGAAATTTGAGCTAGCTTTACTTGGGTGTTGCATTTGTGGCACTCTGAACCCTAAATCAAATGTTACGAACAATTTAGTGTGGACATGACAAGTTGATCAGCTTGTTAAAATGATAAATCTAAAATGATCAACTGTGCTCACTGAGCAAAAGTTTGCAAATGAAGCATAATGCATGGCATCACGTAGTTTGGGATAGATTCGATTACTCGGAGGCTTGGCCGTAGCTATTTCGGTTTTAAATTTTGTTCCAATATTGAAAATTGAGCTAGGTTAACATGGGCATTGGATTCGTGTTAGTCACAACTCTAAGTCAAAAGTTACGCACGATTTAGTGCGAACATGTCAAGTTTATCGACTACTTAAACTGATCATTCTAAAATGATCATTGATCCTCATAGAGCAAAGTTTTCAAATGAAGTATAATGCGTGGCACCACGCAGTTATAAATAGATTGGATTAGTTGTAGTCTATGTCTTAGCTATTTTGGTACTAAATTAGTTTACAATATAGAAAATTGAGCTAGCTTAACGTCAGTTTTAGATTCGTTTGATTCTGAACTCAAAATCAAAAGTTACGCACAATTTCGTGTGGACATGTCAAGTTTATCGGCTAGTTAAATTTATCATTCAAAAATGATCATTAGTGCTCATTGAGCAAAGGTTTACAAATTAAGCATAATGCATGGCACCACGCAGTTTCTGATAGATTGGAATACTAGGATGCTTTGTCGAATCTATTTTGGTCTTATATTTTGTCTCAATATAGAAAATTGAGCTAGCTTAACGTCGGCATTAGATTCATGTCATGTAAAAAGTTATGGACGATTTAGTGCGGACATGTCAAGTTTCTCGGCTAGTTAAATTGATCATTGGTTCTCATTGAGAAAAGGTTTACAAATGAAGCATAATGCATGGTATCACGTAGTTTGGGATAGATTGGATTACTTGGAGGGTTTGTCGTAGCTATTTCTGTTTTAAATTTTATCACAATATAGAAAATTGAACTAGTTTAAATGGTCATTGGATTCGTGTCATTCGAAACTCTAAATTAAAATTTACGGACAATTTAGTGTGGACATGTCAACTTGAGTGACCTGTTAAAATGATCATTCTAAACTGATCATTGGTGCTCATTGAGCAAAGTTTTCAAATGAAACATAATGCATGGCATTCACGAGTTTGGTATATATTGGATTACTTGGAGGCTTTCTCGTAGCCCTTTCATTCTCAAAGGTTGTCACAATGTGGAAAATTGAGCAAGCTTAACGTCGGTGTTGGATTCATGTCATTTTGAGCTCTAAATCGAAAGTTAAAGACAATTTAGTGTGGACATGTCAATTTGATCAGGTAGTTAAATGATCATTCTAAACTGATCATTGGTGGACATTGAGCAATGGCGTATAAATGAAGGATAATGCATGACATCACGGAGTTTAGGATAGATTCGATTACTTGGAGGCTTTTTCGTAGCTATTTCGGTCTTAATTTTTGTCACAATATAGAAACTTGAGCTAGCTTTATTTGGGTGTTGGATTCTTGTTACTCTGAACTCTAAATCAAAAGTTACAGACGATTTAGTGCGGACGTGACAACTTGATCAGCAGATTGCAAATGAAGCATAATGCATGGTATGAAGCAGTTTGGGAAAGATTCGATTACTTGGAGGCTTTGTCGTAGCTATTTTGGTCTTAAATTTTGTCACAATATAGAAAATTGAGCTAGCTTAACATGGCCGTTATATTCGTATCATTCTGAAAACTAAATCAAAAGTTACTGACGATTTAGTGCGAATATGTCAAGTTGATGGAACAGTTAAAATGATCATTCTAAACTGATCATGGGTGGTCCTTTAGAAAAGGCTTCAAATTGAAGCATAATGCATGTCATCATGCAGTTTGGGATACTTGGATTACTTGAATGCTTTGTGGTACCTTTTTCAGCCACAAATGTTGTCACAATATAGAAAATTAAGCTAGCTTATCATTGGCGTTGGATTCGTGTCATTCTGAACTCTAAATCAAAAGTTACAGACAATTTAGGGCGGACATGTCAAGTTAATCGGCCAGTTAAATTGATCATTCTAAACTGATCATTGTTGCTCCTTGAGTAATGGCTTATAAATGAAGCATAATGCATGGCATCATGCAGTTTGTCATACATTGTACTACTTGGAAACCTTGTCGTAGCTCTTTCACTCTCAAATGTTGTCACAATATGGAACATTGAGTTAGCTTAATGTTGTCATTTTGAGCTATATGTAAAAAGTTAAAGACGATTTAGTGCCGACATGTCAAGTTGATCAGCTAGTTAAAATGATCATTCTAAACTGATCATTGGCGCTCATTGATCAAAAGTTTTACAAATGCAGCATAATGCATGACATCACGTAATTTGGGATAAATTGGATGAGTTGGAGGCTTTGTCGTAGCTATTTTAGTCTTAAATTTTGCCACAATATAGAATATTGAGCCAGTTTAACGTGGGTGTTGGATTTGTATCTTGCTGAACTCTAAATCAAAAGTAACGGATGATTTAGTGCGGATATGTCAACTTGATCGGCCGGTTAAGGTGATCATTTTAAACTGATCATTGGTGCCCCTTCAGGAAAGTCTTATAAATGAAGCATATTGCATTACATCATGCAGTTTGGGGTATATTGAAATATTTAGAGGCTTTGTCATAGTGCTTTCAATCTCAAAGGTTGTCACAATATTGAAACTTGAGCTAGCTTAACGTGGGCGTTGGATTCATGTTAATTTGAACTCTAAATCAAAAGTTAAAGACTGATCATTCTTAGCTGATCATTGGTGCTCCTTGACTATAGGCTTATAAATGAAGCATAATGCATGGCATCATGCAGTTTGGGATACATTGGATTACGTGGAGGCTTTTTCGTAGCTTTTTCAGTCTCAAATGTTGTCACAATATACAAAATTGAGCTAGCTTACTATGTGTTAGTCTGAACTCTAAATCAAAATTTACATACGATTTAGTGCGTACATGTCAAGTTGATCGGCCAGTTAAAATGATCATTGTAAACTGATCATTGGTGCTCAATGAGCAAAGGATTACAAATGAACCATAACGCATGGCATCACAAAATTTGGGATAGATTGGATTACTTGAAGGCTTTGTCGTAGATATTCCGTCTTAAAGTTTGTTACAGTATAGAATATTGAGCTAGCTTAATGTGGACATTTGATTCGTGTCATTCTGAACTCTAAATCAAAACCGACGTACGATGAAGTGCAGACAGGTCAAGTTTATTGGCTAAATAAAGTGATTGTTCTAAACTTATCATTGGTGCTCACTGAGTAACGAATAAATGACGTATTATGTTTGACATCACGCAGTTTGGGATAGATTGGATTACTTGGACGCTTTGTCATAGCTATTTTGGTCTTAAATTTAACAAAATAATGAATATTGAGCTACCTAGACATGGGTGTTGGATTCATGTCATTATGAACACTAAATTAAAAGTTATGGAAAATATAGTTAGGACGTGTCAAGTTGAATGGCGAGTTAAAATCATCATTCTAAAATGATCATTGATGCTCCTTAAGGAAAGGCTTAGAAATGAAGCATAATGCATGGCATCACGCCGTTTGGGATACATTGGACTACTTGGAGGCTTTGTCGTAGCACTTTCACTCTCAAATGTTGTCGCATTATTGAAGATTGAGCTTGATTAATGTGTGTGTATCATTTTGAGCTCTAAATCAAATGTTAAAGACGATTTAGTGTGGACTTGTCATGTTGATAATCTAGCCAAAATGATCATTCCAAACTGATCATTGGTGCTCATTGAGAAAAGTTTTACAAATGAAGCATACTGCATGGCATCATGCAGTTTGGGACAGATTGGATTACTTGGAGGCTTTGCCATTAGCTATTTTGATCTTAATTTTTTTCACAATATAGATTATTGAGCTACCTTAACGTGGTCGTTGTATTCCTATCATTCCGAACTCTAAATTAATAGTTACATATAATCTAGTGCGCACAATTCAAGTTGATCGGCCAGTTAAAATGATCATTCTTAACTGATCATTGGTACTCTTTGAGTAAAGGCTTATAAATGAAGCATAATGTATGGTATCACTTAGTTTGAGATACATTGGATAAGTTGGACGCTTTGTAAAACCTATTTATGCCTTAAGTTTTGTAATGTGGGCGTTGGATTCGTGTAATTCTGAACTCTAAATCAAAAGTTATGGATGACTTAGGGCGGACAGGTCAAGTTGATTGACCAGTTAAAATGGTCATTGGTGCTCCGTGAGTAAAGCCTTTGAAATGAAGCATAATGCCTAGCATCACACAGTTTGGGATATATTGGATTACTTGGAGGCTTTGTCGTAGCTATTTCATTGTTAATTTTTGTCACAATATAGAATATTGAGCTAGCTTAACGTGGCATTGGATTCGCGTTATTCTGAACTCTAAATAAAAAGTTACGGATAATTCAGTGTGGAAATGTCAAGTTGATCAGTCAGTTATTGAAAATTCAAAACTGATCATTAGTGCGCCTTGAGTAAAGGGTTACAAATAATTGATGGGATCACGTAGTTTAGGATATATTGGCTTACTCGAAGCCTTTGTGGTACCTCATTCAGTCTCAAATGTTGTCATAATATAGAAAATTGAGCTATCTTATAGTGGGCATTGGATTCATGTAATTTGAAAACTCTAAACCAAAAGTTACAAACAATTTTGTGCGTACATGTCAAGTTGATTGTTGGCCAGTTAAGATGATCATTCTAAAATGATCATTGGTGCTTCTTGAGTAAAGGCTTATAAATGAATCATAATGCATGGTATTACATAGTTTTGGATACACTGGATTACTTGGAGGCTTTTTCATACCTATTTCGGTCTTAAATTTTATCACAATATAGAAAATTGAGTTACCTTAACATGCACATTGGATTCGTGGCATTATGAACTCTAAATCAAAAGTTATGGTCGATTTAGTAAGCACATGTCAAGTTGATCAACCAGTTAAAATGATAATTCTAAACTGATCATTCTTGCTCTTTGAGTAAAGGATTAGAAATGAAGCATAATGCAAGGCATCACGCAGTTTGGCATATATTGGATTACTTTGAGGTTTTGTCGGAGCTCTTTCTGTATCAAATGTTGTCACAATATTAAAAATTGAGCTATAATAACGTGGGCATTGGATTCATGTCATTTTAAGCTCTAAATCAAATGTTAAAGATAATTTAGTGCAGACATGTCAGGTTAATCAGCTAGTTAAAGTGACCATTCTAACTGATCATTGGTGGTCATTGAGCAAAGGTTTACAAATGAACCATAATGCATGGCATCACGCTGTTTAGGATAGATTGGATTACTTGAAGGCTTTGTCGTAGCTATTTTGGTACTAAGTTTTATAACAATATAGAAAATTGAGCTAGAATAACGTGGGTGTTTTGTGACATTTTGAACTCTAAATCAAAAGTTGCGGATGATGTAGTGCGCACATGGCAAGTTGATCGGCCAGTTAAATTGATTATTCTACACTAACCATTCTAAACTGATCATTCTAAACTAATCATTATTGCTCCTTGAGTAAAGGCTATAAATGAAACATAATGCTTGGCATTTCGTAGTTTAAGATAGATTAGATTACTTGAATGATTTCTGGTTGCTCATTCAGTCTTAAATGTTGTCACAATATAGAACATTAATCTAGCTTAACGTGGGCATTGGATTCGTAGCTTAACACGTATCCGTTGGATTTGTATCATTTTGAACTCTAAATCAAAAGTTATGGGCGATTTAGTGAGGATATGTCAAGTTGATTGGCCTGTTAAAATGATCAGTCTATATTGATCATTGGTGCTCCTTGAGTAAAGGCTTATAAATGAAGCATAATGCATGGCACCACGCAGTTTGGGATACATTGGATTACTTGGAAGCTTTGTCATAGCGCTTTCATTCTCAACTGTTGTCACAATATTGAAAATTGAGCTCGATTAACGTGGGCATTGGATTCATGTTATTTTGAGCTCTAAATGAAATGTTAAAAACGATTTAGTGTGGACATGTCAGGTTGCTCAGCTAGTTAAAATGATCATTCTAAGCTACTCATTGGTGCTCATTGAGAAAAGGTTTACAAATGAAGCATAATGCATGGAATCACACAGTTTGGGATAGATTGGATTACTTTGAGGCTTTGTTGTATCTTTTTGGTATTAAATTTTGTTACAATATAAAATATTGATCTAGTTTAACGTGATCATTGGATTCTTGAGGATGATTTAGAGCAAACATGACAAGATGATCGGCCAGTTAAATTTATTATTCTACACTGACCATTCTACACTGACCATTCTAAACTTATCATTCCAAACTGATCATTAGTGCTCCTTGCGTAAAGACTTATAAATGAAACATAATGCATGGCATCACAATATTGAGAATTGATCTCGGTTAACGTGGACATTGGATTCATGTTATTTTGAGCTCTAAATGAAGTGTTAAAGAAGATTTAGTGTGGACATCTCAGGTTGCTCAGCTAGTTAAAATTATCATTCTTAACTAATCATTGCCGCTCCTTAAGTAAAGGCTTATAAATGAAGCATATTGCATGGGATCACACAGTTTGCGATACATTGGATTACTATGAGATTTTTTCCTAACTATTTTGGTGTTAAATTTTGTCATAATATAGAAAATTTAGCTAGCTTACCGTCGACATTGGATTCATGTCATTATGAACTCTAAATCAAAAGTCACAGATGATTTAGTGCTGACATGGCAATTTGATTGGCCAGTTAAATTGATTATTCTACACTGACCATTCTACACTGGCCATTCTAAACTTATCATTCTAATTAGATCATTAGTGCTCCTTGCGTAAAGGCTTATCAATGAAACATAATGCATGGCATCACATAGTTGAGGATAGATTGGCTTACTTGAATGCTTTGTGGAACTCTTTTAGTCTTAAATGTTGTCACAATATAGAAATTTGAGCTAGCTTAACGTGGGCATTGGATTCGTATCATTCTGAGCTATGAATCAAAAGTTAAGGACGATATTTTGAGTAGATATCAAGTTGATCGCCCAGTTATAACGATCATTCTATACTGATCATTGCTGCTTTTTGAGTAAAGTTTATAAACGAAGCATAATGCATGGCATCAAGCAGTTTGGGATAGATTGGATTATCTGGAGGCTTTGTCGGAGCTATTTTGATATTAAATTTTCTCACAACATAGAATATTGAGCTAGCTTAACACGTAGCCGTTGGATTTGTGTCATTTTGAACTCTAAATCAAAAGTTATTGACGATGTAGTGAGGATATGTCAAGTTGATTGGCCAGTTAAAATGATTATTCTTAATTTATCATTGGTGCTCCTTGAGTAAAGGCTTATAAATGAAGCATAATGCATGGCACCATGCAAATTGAGATACATTGGATTACTTGGAGGCTTTTTAAAAACGCTTTTCAGTCTCAAATGTTGTCAAAATGTTGAAAATTGAGATAGAATAATGTGGGCGTTGAATTCATGTTATTTTAAGTTCTAAATGAAATGTTAAAAACGATTTAGTGCACACATGTCAGGTTGATCAGCTAGTTAAAATGATTATTATAAGGTGCTCATTGGTGTTCATTGGGAAAATGTTTACAAATGAAGCATAATGCATGGCATCACAGAGATTGAGATAGATTGGATTACTTATATGCTTTGTTGTGGATATTTCAGTCTTAAATTTTGTCACAATATAGAATATTGAGCTAGCATAACGTGGGCGTTGGATTCGTTTCTTTCCAGACTCTAAAACAAAAGTTAGACAGACCTATCAAGTTTATCGGCAAGTTAAAGGGACCATTCTAAACTGCTCATTGGTGCTCATTGAGAAAAGGTTTACAAATGAACCATAATACATGGCATCACAGAGTTTTAGATAGATTGGATTATTTGGAGGCTTTGTCGTAGCTATTTTGGTAATAAATTTTATCACAATATAGAAAATTGAGGTAGATTAACGTGGGTGTTGGATTCGTGTAATTTTTAACTCTAAATCAAAAGTTACAAATGATTTAGTGTTGACATGTGAGGTTGGTCGGTCAGTTAAATTGATTGTTCTACACTAACCATTTCAAACTGATCATTCTAAACTGATCATTAATGATCCTGGAGTAAAGGATTTTAAATGAAACATGATGCATGGCATCACGTATTTTAGGATTTTTTGGATTACTTGAAGGCTTTGGAGTAGCTCTTTCAGTCTTAAATGTTGTCATAGTATAGAATATTGAGCTAGATTAATGTGGGCGTTGGATTCGTATCATTTTGAACTCTGAATCAAAAGTTACGGACGATATTGTGCGTAGATATCAAGTTGATCGGCCAGTTATAACGATTATTCTATACTGATCATTGGTGCTCTATCAGTAAAGCTTATAAATGAAGCATAATCCATGGCATCACGCAGTTTGGGATAGATTAGATTACTTGGAGGCTTTGTCATACCTATTTCGGTTTTAAATTTTCTCACAATATAGAATATTGAGCTAGCTTAACAAGTAGCCGTTGGATTTGTGTCATTTTGATCTCTAAATCAAAAGTTACGGACGATGTAGTAAGGATATGTCAAGTTAATCCGCCAGTTAAAATGATCATTCTTAATTGACCATTGGTGCTCCTTGAGTAAAGGCTTATAAGTGAAGCATAATGCATGACACCACACAGTTTGGGATACATTGGATTATTTGGAGGCTTTTTCATAGCGCTTTCAGTCTCAAAAATTGTCAAAATTTTGAAAATTGAGCTAGATTAACTTGGGCGTTGTATTCATGTTATTTTGAGCTCTAAATGAAATGTTAAAAACGATCTAGTGAAATCATGTCAGGTTGATCAGCTAGTTTAAATGATCATTATAAGCTGCTCATTGGTGCTCATTGGGAAAAATTTACAAATGAAGCATAATGCATGGCATCACATAGTTTGAGATAGATTGGATTACTTAGAGGCTTTGTAGTAACTATTTCGGTTTTAAATTTTGTTTTAATATAGAATATTGAGCTAGGTTAACGTGGGGGTTGTTTTCGTGTCCTTCCGAACTATAAAAAATGTTTGGTGGAGCTGTCAAGTTGATCGGCCATATAAAATGACCATTCTAAACTGCTCATTGGTGCTCATTGAGCAAACGTTTACAAATGAACCATAATGCATGGCATCACGCTGTTTTGGATACATTGGATATCTTGGAGGTTTTGTCGTAGCTATTTTGGTACTAAATTTTATCACAATATAGAAAATTGAGCTAGATTAACTTGGGTGTTGGATTCGTGTCATTTTGAACTCTAAATCAAAAGTTAAAGAAGATTTAGTGTTGACATGTCGAGTTGATCGGCCAGTTAAATTGATTGTTCTACACTGACCATTCTAAACTGATGATTAGTCTTCCTTGAGTAAAGGCGTATAAATGAAACATAATGCATGGCATCACGTAGTTTATGATATATTGGATTACTTGAAGCCTTTGTGGTAGCTCTTGTAGTTTTAAATGTTGTCACAATATAGAACATTGATCTAGCTTAACGTGGGAAATGTATTCGTATCATTCTAAACTCTGAATCAAAAGTTATGGGCGATATTGTGCATAGATGTCAAGTAATTGCCAGTTATAACGATCATTCTATACTGATCATTGGTGCTCTTTGAGGAAAGCTTATAAATGAAGGATAATGCATGGCATTACGCAGTTTGGGATAGATTGCATTACTTGGAGGCTTTGTTGTAGCTATTTTGGTCTTAAATTTTCTCACAATATAGAATATTGAGCTAGCTTAACACGTAGCCGTTGGATTTATGTCATTTTGAACTCTAAATCAAAAGTTACGGATGATTTAGTGAGGATATGTAAAGTTAATCAGCCAGTTAAAATGATCATTTTTAATTGATCATTTGCGCTCCTTGACTTAAGTCTTATAAATGAAACATAATGCATGGCATCACACAGTTTAGGATACATTGGATTAATTTGTAGTTTTTTCGTATCTCTTTCATTCTCTAATATTTTCACAATATATAGAAAAAAAGATAGCTTAACGTATGCATTAGACACGTCTCATTCTAAACTTTAAATGAAAAGTTACAAACAATTTAGTGTGTATATATCAAGTTGATCGGCATGTTAAATTGATCATTCCAAGCTGCTTATTGGTGCTCCTTGAGTAATGGTTTACAAATGATGGATTATAAACGAAGCATAATGCATGGCATCACGAAGTTTGGGATACATTAGATTACTTGGAGGTTTTGTTGTAGCTATTTGGGTCTTAATTTTTGTCACAATATAGAAAATTGAGCTAGCTAACATGGATGTTGGATTCTAGTTATTCTGAAGGCTAAATAAGAATTACGGACGATTTAGTGTAGAGAGGTCAAGTTTATCGGGTAGTTAGATTGATCATTCTAAACTGATCATTGGTGCTCATCGAGCAAAGGTTTATAAATGAAGGGTAATTGATACAAGCCTTGATTCAAGGATGTATGCGCGTGGGCTGTTTTGGGAGAAGTTTAGGTGAGAAACTCGACCTTAGGCTTCTTGGATAGGAGTTTTCGGTTGGTATTCGATGGAAAGGTGAAGTGAACCATACGAGGGGTGATGAACCTCGTGATAAATCACAAACTTAGAGCTAGGAGGGCTGGTCTCAACTAGATTCTAAGCGCACAAGATTCTTGAGAGAAAACTTGTTGGGAAAAAAGAAAGGGTTCTATCTTTATTAATATCAATAAGGTTGTCGAACTACAATGCTGGAAGGAGCCTTATTAATATGCTCGACATCTTGACCTTTTAGGGTCGACTCAAATAAGAATAGGAAAACTTACAAAAGTGCACAAAAGAAAAAGATACAAAAGTGTATAATCGAAAAAGGACCTATTCCTAAAATGTCTTTGACTCAATAAAAGTAAATATTCTAGATCCTACCCTCCAAAACAGAAAGAGGCATATATTCGAATTGAAACTTACCTTAACTTACCTCATGGCCAAGAAATGGAAGGTGGCCGTCCTTGTGGCATGCACACGCCTTGCTCCTAGTCTTCGACTTGGAGTAGGGTTAAAAATCTTTGGGCCCTGACCTCTCTTGCCACTAAAGCCCAAGTCTCTGATGTCCCTTGTGTTGTTGAGAAGCCATTGGACTCTTCCTTGCACTTTTGGCCCATTGTCCTTAGTCGATCTTCCTCTAGCAGCTTGTCGACCCATAAGCTGAATTTGTGGAAGAGTGCCCTTGATCTGCTTCTTGTCATTTCTCCTTGAGGTACCACTGGTGTAGAGACTTCCTCTAGGTGCATGTCCTGGAGCTGGTAGCTCATTTGGTCTGAGTCTTCTTGTGTAGAAGTGGAAATGCGCGTGTACTCGGCTGGATCGGCTGTACCGGCTGGATTGTGCGAGGTACTGGCCGGAATGCCTTCAGGACCGGCCAAGTTGATCCCGGAGTTGGTGGCATCACCAGAGGGGCCAGTCTGGTCTCCTGGCTGGATGTACGACCTGATTTCCTCATCATCCCCACCCTCTTCAGTAGGTTTTGTCCTCAAAACTGGTTCATCTGCATGGAAAGGGGCTAAGTCAGTAACATTGAACGTATTGGACACATTAAACTCACCTGGGAGCTCGATCCAGTAGGCGTTGTTGTTGATCCTCTCGAGCACTCTGAATGGTCCATCTCCTCTTGGTGCTAGCTTGGAACTCCTTAGGTTTGGGAACCTCTCCTGCCGTAGGTGTAGCCACACCCAATCCCCTGGTTGAAAGATCAACTCCTTTCTTCCCTTGTTGGCATGAGTCACGTACTGTCCGGTCCTCTTCTCCAAGCTTTCTGCTACCTTCTGGTGTAACCCCCTTATGAACTCTACCTTGGATGCTCCGTTGAGGTTGGTCATCTCAGCTGGTGGTAGTGGCGTTTGCTCGAATGGGGTGAGAGGGTTGAAGTCGTATACTACTTCAAATGGTGTCTTCTTGGTTGCTGAGTGCACGGCTCGGTTGTAAGCGAACTGTATGAATGGTAGGCGCTCCACCCAAGTCTTTAGGTTCTTCCCTAGTGTAGTCCTGAGAAGAGTTGATAGTGTCGTGTTGACGACTCCAGTTTGGCCATCGGTTTGAGGATGGCAGGTGGTAGAGAAGAGTAGCTTCGTTCCTAGCTTTCTCCAAAGGGTCCTCCATAAATGGCTGAGGAACTTGGTGTCCCTGTCTGATACGATGGTCCTTGGCACTCCATGAAGCCGTACTATCTCCCTGAAGAACAGCTCAACTGTTTGTGTGGCATCATTGACATTGGCACACGGAATGAAGTGTGCCATCTTGGAGAATCTGTCCACCACTACAGAGATTGCATCTTTGTGGTTGAGCTTAGGCAGACCTAGAACAAAGTCCATTGAGATGTCCACCCATGGATGTGTAGGTATGGGCAGTGGGAGATACAACCCGTGAGGTTGCACTCGGGACTTTGCCTTCTTGCAAGTGATGCATCTTGCACAATGAGCTTCTACTGTCCTCTTGATGTGTGGCCAGTAGAAGTGCTCCTTGACCACTGCTAGAGTCTTGTCGACACCAAAGTGGCCCATGAGTCCTCCTCCATGAGCTTCTGGGATGATCAGCTCCCTTAATGATCCTTGTGGTATGCACAACCTTCTTTCTCGGAACAAGAATCCCTCATGGATGTAGAAGTTGCCATGACTCCCTGTGCCACACTCCTTGTAGCTCTCAGCAAAGTCAGGGTCATCCTTGTATAGGTCCTTGTTGTGCCCGAACCCTAGGACCTTTGCCTCCATGGTGGATATCAAGGCAAACCTCCTTGATAGTGCATCGGCTACCACATTATCTTTGCCCTTCTTGTACTTGATGACGTACAGGAAGGTCTCTATGAACTCCATCCACCTGGCATGTCTCCTCTTGAGATTGGTTTGCCCTCTGAGGTGTTTGAGAGTCTCATGATCAGTGTGGATCACAAACTCCTTGGACAGCAAGTAATGCTGCCAAGTCTCCAATGCTCGGACAAGGGCATAAAGCTCCTTGTCATAAGTGGGGTAGTTCAGTGAGGCACCACCTAGCTTCTCACTGAAGTATGCCACTGGTCTCCCTCCTTGGGTTAGCACTCCTCCTATGCCTATTCCAGAGGCATCACACTCCACTTCAAACGTCTTCTTGAAGTCGGGCAGGACTAGTACTGGTGCATGTGTAAGGCTGTCCTTCAAGGCCTGGAATGCCTTCTCTTGAGCTTCTCCCCAGCTGAATCCCACGTTCTTCTTCACTACTGCCGTCAATGGTGAGGCATACTGCTGAAGTTGGGCACGAATCTCCTATAGAAGCTGGCCAGTCCGTGGAAGCTCCTTACTTGGCTGATGTTGCCTGGTGTTGGCCATGCTTGTATGGATCGAATCTTCTCTTCATCAACCTGTAGGCCCTGTGAACTTACAACAAACCTAAAAAGACAAGTTTATCAGTACAAAAGATGCACTTCTTGAGATTGGCATAAAACTCTTCTTGTCGAAGCGTTTTAAGTACCATCTCAAGATGTGTGAGGTGTTCCCGTAGGCACTTACTATAAACTAGTATGTCATCAAAGTAAACCACTACAAACTTACTGATGTACGCCCTAATAACTTGGTTCATAAGGCGCATGAAGGTGCTTGGGGCATTAGTCAAGCCAAATGGCATGACTGTCCACTCGTAGAGCCCTTGCATTGTCTTAAAAGCAGTCTTCCATTCATCACCTTCTTTCATCCTGACCTGGTGGTATCCACTCTTGAGGTCTATCTTGGAGAAGACCGTGGCTCCATTCAGCTCATCTAGCATGTCATCCAGCCGTGGTATTGGATGCCGGTACTTGACAGTGATGTTGTTGATTGCTCGGCAGTCCACGCACATTCGCCAAGTCCCATCTTTCTTGGGCACTAGTAGCACTGCTACGGCACATGGACTGAGGCTCTCTCGAACATATCCTTTCTCCAGGAGCTCCTTGACTTGCTTCTCAAGCTCCTTGGACTCCTCTGGACTCATCCGGTAGGCTGGCCAGTTGGGCAGGGCTGCTCCGGGCACTACATCAATCTGGTGTTCTATGCCACCTAAAGGAGGCAAGCCTGCTGGTATCTCCTCTGGAAATACATCCTGGAACTTGTTGAAGAGAGTTGCTACTTAAGGAGGTAGCTGTACCTGTTCTTTTTCTACATTCAACACTTCTTTGATAACCATTAGTAACATTAAATCCTTCGAGGCTAAAGCTCTCCGGACATGGCTTGGTGGAATAAGAAAATTAGACTTGATAAGTTTCTTTTCCTTACTCATTTGGAGTTGTAGCTCGTGTACCTGGGCAGGTGTAAGAGGAGCCAAGCTGACCTTTCTTTTGTCATGCACAAAAGTGTAGAGATTGGTTTGGCCATCATGCCTGGTCTCTTTGTCAAACTGCCATGGTCTTCCTAGCAGAAGATGGCCAGCTTGCATGGGCACCACGTCGCACACGACTTGGTCTTGGGACTTGCCCACACTGAATGGCCCAGTGACTTGCTCATGGATCTTGAGCTCCACTTTGTCATCCAGCCATCTCAGTCTATATGGTCGAGGATGCCTTGTCTTCTCTAGACCTAGCTTCTCAACCATATATGCACTAGCAATGTTAGTGCAAGAACCACCATCTATGATGAGGTTACATACCTTGCTCTTGATGGTGCAACGGCTGTGGAAGATGTTCTCCCTTTGGATGGTCTCTGAAGGATCCACCATTGCACTGAGGATACGTCTAGTGACCAGAACTTCCCCCACATCAGAGTACTCAATGTCACCATACTCCTCTTCTGGTTCATAGTCCTCTTCAACTTGGGACTCATATTCTCCAGCCTCCGTAATCAACATGACCCGGTTGTTTGGGCACTCCCTTGAGATGTGTCCACGACCCCTACACTTGAAACAAGTGATGTCACGTGATCATTGAGGGTTAGAAGACATACCAGGCTCTCTCTGGTCACGGGTGGGTTCAGGAGGCTTGCTCTTGAACCTTGACTCGATCTCTATGCTCTTGCCTTTGTCTACGGGCTTGGGCATGTTGCTTGGTGCCCAAGGTGTCTTAGGCTTGCTGCGGATGTCTTGGCTCTTACGTTTGATGTGCTGCTCAGCCTGGACAGATAGGTGGAACAAGTCTTTGAAGTCATTGCAGATTTGCCTTTCCACCTTGCGGCTGATTCTTTCTTGGAGTCCATCCAAGAATTGTGCCATCAACGCTTCTTCATCATCATTGAGCTCCAGCCTGTTCCTTAGCTTCTCGAACTCTTCATAGTACTCCTCTACTGATCTAGTACCCTGCTTAAGAGTACGAAAACGACGTTGCAAGTCTCTATGAAAGTAAGGTTGAACAAACCTTTGTCGCATGAGGTCTTTCATGTCGACCCATGAGTCTATGGGCCTCATTCTCTTCCTCCTTCTGTCAGATACCTCACGATCCCACCAGATGAGGGCATTGTCCGTGAGTTGTACTACTGCCATTGAGACTCTCCTAGGCCCTGGTTGGTTGTAATGATCAAAGATATGATCCATTCTTCTTTCCCAATCTAGGTAAGCCTCGGGGTCTACATTTCCTGCAAAAATAGGAGGAGTTAGCTTAACATCAGGATGAGTTACCCGGTTGTAGGCGTGTTCATCTCCATCCTCATGATGTCTAGGAGGCATCCTTGGTCTCTGGTGAAGACCATATGGATCGAAGCCATCATCTTCTGCCTCTGGTTGCCGTGGAGGTCCTCTCGGCCTATGGTGATAGTTATGAGGTTGTGTGTCCTCATCTCCATCTGGCTGGGGTTCCTCCTGTTCGTGCCGTGTCCTAAGGTGCCCAGGACCCTCAGGACGGTCTTGGTCAGCTCTCACGTGCCTTATGGCCTGGAATCTCACAGGTCTCTCCACGCGCTCCAACCTCTCGCCTATGGATGCGAGTTGTGTTTGGAGTGTGGTGAACATGGCCATCATGGCCTCGGCTGCATCTCTATTTTCTTCTCCCATTTCGTACTACAAGGAAGAAAACAAGTTATGCTACTCCTAAATTGTTAGGAGGGTTCTCTTTTTATAAGGGATTCGAAAAAAATGCAAAAGGAAAATTCTAAGGAATGGAAAATTCGAATAGAAGGAAAAAGGAAACTTTCTTGACAACTATTGCTAGCTGTCCAATTCGAAATCTTTTGGTATTTATCCTATTTTCTTTTCTTTTCTTTTTCTTTTCTTTTTAATTTAACTTAAAAATAATGGAAATATGAATTAAACAAAAAGGAAAACGTGAATGGCAATGCAAAAGTGAATCTAAACCCTAGTGATACACGTAGAAGGCTAGATGCACTCGGTTTGGAGTTTGATGTTATTTTTTAGATTTTTCTTGAATGCGAATTAAACTAATGCAAGAACTAAAAACAAAGTAAGCTAGAGGAGAGAAAAACTTGGTTTAGGAGCTTTAAGCTCTGATAGCAAAATGATACAAGCCTTGATTCAAGGATGTATGCGCGTGGGCTGTTTTGGGAGAAGTTTAGGTGAGAAACTCGACCTTAGGCTTCTTGGATAGGGGTTTTTGGGTTGGTATTCGATGGAAAGGTGAAGTGAACCACTCGAGGGGTGATGAACCTCGTGATAAATCACTAACTTAGAGCTAGGAGGGCTGGTCTCAACTAGATTCTAAGCGCACAAGATTCTTGAGAGAAAACTTGTTGGGAAAAAAAAGTTCTATCTTTATTAATATCAAAAAGGTTGTCAAACTACAATGCTGGAAGGAGCCTTATTAATATGCTCGACAGCTTGACCTTCTAGGGTCGACTCAAATAAGAAAAGGAAAACTTACAAAAGTGCACAAAAGGAAAAGATACAAAAGTGTATAATCGAAAAAGGACCTATTCCTAAAATGTCTTTGACTCAATAAAAGTAAATATTCTAGATCCTACCCTCCAAAACAGAAAGAGGCATATATTCGAATTGAAACTTACCTTAACTTACCTCATGGCCAAGAAATGGAAGGTGGCCGTCCTTGTGGCATGCACGCGCCTTGCTCCTAGTCTTCGACTTGGAGTAGGGTTAAACATTTTTGGGCCCTGACCTCTCTTGCCCCTAAATCCCAAGTCTCTGATGTCCCTTGTGTTGTTGAGAAGCCATTGGACTCTTCCTTGCACTTTTGGCCCATTGTCCTTAGTCGATCTTCCTCTAGGAGCTTGTCGACCCATAAGCTGAATTTGTGGAAGAGTGCCCTTGATCTGCTTCTTGTCATTGCTCCTTGAGGTACCACTGGTGTAGAGACTTCCTCTAGGTGCATGTCCTGGAGCTGGTAGCTCATTTGGTCCGAGTCTTCTTGTGTAGAAGTGGAAATGTGCGTGTACTCGGCTGGATCGGCTGTACCGGCTGGATAGTGCGAGGTACTGGCCGGAATGCCTTCAGGACCGGCCAAGCTGATCCCGGAGTTGGTGGCATTACCAGAGGGGCCGGCGGTGTCATCCACGTCGCCACCAAGTGTGCCGGAAGCTTGGGCCTCTCCGCCGGCAATGCTGATTTCTCTGGTCCTTGTGGTCGAGGGTCCGACGGTACTGCTTGGGCCGGCAGGCGTGCTAGATGGTCCGGCTGTCTCGGGCAAGCTTCCTGGTCGGCCAGTCTGGTCTCCTGGCTGGATGTACGACCTGATGTCCTCAACAGTAATGGATGGCATCATGTAGTTTGGGATTAATTGGATTACTTGCACGATTTGTCGTAGCCATTTTGATCTTACATTTTATAACAATATAGAAAATTGAGCTAGCTTAACGTGGGCATTGAATTTTGTCATTCTGAACTCTATATCAAATGTTACGGACGATTTAGTGTGGACATGTCAAGTTTATCAGGCAGTTAAAATGAGCATTCCAAACTGATCATTGGGGCTCCTTGAGTAAAGGTTTATAAATGAAGCACAATGCTTGGCATTTCATAGTTTAAGATAGATTAGATTACTTGAATGATTTCTGGTTGCTCATTGAGTCTTAAATGTTGTCACAATATAGAACATTAATCTAGCTAAACGTGGGTGTTGGATTCGTAGCTTAACACGTATCCGTTGGATTTGTATCATTTTGAACTCTAAATCAAAAGTTATGGACGATTTAGTGAGGATATGTCAAGTTGATCGGCCAGTTAAAATGATCAGTCTGTATTGATCATTGGTGTTCCTTGAGTAAAGGCTTATAAATGAAGCATAATGCATGGCACCACGCAGTTTGAGATACATTGGATTACTTGTGCTCATTGGTGCTCATTGAGCAAAGGTTTACAAATGAACCATAATACATTGCATCACAGAGTTTTAGATAGATTGCATTATTTGGAGGCTTTGTCGCAGCTATTTCGGTACTAAATTTTTATCACAATATAGAAAATTGAGGTACATTAACGTGGGTGTTGGATTCGTGTAATTTTTAACTCTAAATCAAAATTTACAAATGATTTTGTGTTGACATGTCAGGTTGGTCGGTCAGTTAAATTGATTGTTCTACACTAACCATTTCAAACTGATCATTCTAAACTGATCATTAATGATCCTTGAGTAAAGGATTTTAAATGAAACATAATGTATGGCATCACGAATTTTAGGATTGTTTGGATTACTTGAAGGCTTTGGAGTTGCTCTTTCAGTCTTAAATGTTGTCATAGTATAGAATATTGAGCTAGATTAATGTGGGCGTTGGATTCGTATCATTCTGAACTCTCAATCAAAAGTAACGGATGATATTGTGCTTAGATATCAAGTTGATCAGCCAGTTATAACGATCATTCTATACTGATCATTGGTGCTCTATCAGTAAAGCTTATAAATGAAGCATAATCCATGACATCACGCAGTTTGGGATAGATTAGATTACTTGGAGGCTTTGTCATAGCTATTTCGGTTTTAAATTTTCTCACAATATAGAATATTGATCTAGCTTAACAAGTAGCCGTTGGATTTGTGTCATTTTGATCTCTAAATCAAAAGTTACGGACGATGTAGTAAGGATATGTCAAGTTAATCGGCCAGTTAAAATAATCATTCTTAATTGACCATTGGTGCTCCTTGAGTAAAGGCTTATAAGTGAAGCATAATGCATGGCATCACGCAGTTTGGGATACATTGGATTATTTGGAGGCTTTTTCATAGCGCTTTCAGTCTCAAATATTGTCACAATTTTGAAAATTGAGCTAGATTAACTTGGGCGTTGTATTCATGTTATTTGAGCTCTAAATGAAATGTTAAAACAATTTAGTGAAATCATGTCAGGTTGATCAGCTAGTTTAAATGATCATTATAAGCTGTGCTCATTGGAGCTCATTGGGAAAAATTTACAAATGAAGCATAATGCATGGCATCACATAGTTTTAAATAGATTGGATTACTTAGAGGCCTTGTTGTAACTATTTTGGTTTTAAATTTTGTTTTAATATAGAATATTGAGCTAGGTTAACGTGGGTGTTGTATTCGTGTTATTCTGAACTATAAAAAATGTTTGGCGAAGCTGTCAAGTTGATGGGCCAGATAAAATGACCATTCTAAACTGCTCATTGGTGCTCATTGAGCAAAGGTTTACAAATGAACCATAATGCATGGCATCACGCTGTTTAGGATAGATTAGATTACTTGGACGCTTTGTCGTAGCTATTTTGGTACTAAATTTTATCAAAATATAGAAAATTGAGCTAGATTAACTTGGGTGTTGGATTCGTGTCATTTTGAACTCTAAATCAAAGTTACAGATGATTTAGTGTTGACATGTCGAGTTGATCGGCCAGATAAAATGACCATTCTAAAGTGCTCATTAGTCCTCCTTGAGTAAAGGCGTATAAATGAAACATAATGCATGGCATCACGTAGTTTAAGATATATTGGATTACTTGAAGGCTTTGTGGTAGCTCTTGCAGTTTTAAATGTTGTCACAATATAGAACATTGATCTAGCTTAACGTGGGAAATGTATTCATATCATTCTAAACTCTGAATCAAAAGTTATGGACGATATTGTGCATAGATGTCAAGTAATGGCCAGTTATAACGATCATTCTATACTGATCATTGGTGCTCATTGAGGAAAGCTTATAAATGAAGGATAATGCATGGCATTACGCAGTTTGGGATAGATTGCATTCCTTGGAAGCTTTGTCGTAGCAATTTCGGTCTTAAATTTTCTTACAATATAGAATATTGAGCTAGCTTAACACGTAGCCGTTGGATTTGTTTCATTTTGAACTCTAAATCAAAAGTTACGGATGATTTAGTGAGGATATGTCAAGTTAATCAGCCAGTTAAAATGATCATTCTTAATTGATCATTTGTGCTCCTTGAGTTAAGTCTTATAAATGAAACATAATGCATGGCTTCACGCAGTTTAGGATACATTGGATTAATTTGTAGTTTTTTCGTATCTCTTTCATTCTCAAATATTTTCACAATATAGGAAAATGAGATAGCTTAACTTATGCATTAGACACGTGTCATTCTAAACTTTAAATGAAAAGTTACAAACAATTTAGTGTGTTTATATCAAGTTGATCGGCATGTTAAATTGATCATTCTAAACTGCTTATTGGTGCTCCTTGAGTAAATGTTTACAAATGATTGATTATAAACGAAGCATAATGCATGGCATCACGAAGTTTGGGATACATTAGATTACTTGGAGGTTTTGTTGTAGCTATTTGGGTCTTAAATTTTGTCACAATATAGAAAATTGAGCTAGCTAACATGGATGTTGGATTCCAGGTATTCTGAAGGCTAAATAAGAATTACGGACGATTTAGTGTAGAGAGGTCAAGTTTATCGGGTAGTTAGATTGATCATTCTAAACTGATCATTGGTGCTCATTGAGCAAAGGTTTATAAATGAAGGGTAATGGATGGCATCATGCAGTTTGGGATTAATTGGATTACTTGCACGATTTGTCTAGCCATTTTGGTCTTACATTTTATCACAATATAGAAAATTGAGCTAGCTTAACGTGGGCATTGAATTCCTCTCATTCTGAACTCTAAATCAAATGTTACAGATGATTTAGTGTGGACATGTCAAGTTTATCAGGCAGTTAAAATGAGCATTCTAAACTGATCATTGTGGCTCCTTGAGTAAAGGTTTATAAATGAAGCATAATGCATCACGCAATTTAGGATACATTGGATTACTTGGAGGCTTTGTTGTAACTCTTTCAATCTCAAATATTGTAACAATATTGAAAATTGAGAGAGATTAACGTGGACATTAGATTTATGTCATTTTGAGCACTAAATCAAATGTTAAAGATGATTTAATGTGGACTTGTCAAGTTAATCAGCAAGTTAAAATGATCATGCTAAACAGATCATTTGTGCTCATTGACATCACGCAGTTTGGGTTACTTTGACGCTTTTCATAGATATTTTAGTATTAAATTTTGTCCCAATACAAAAAATTGAGTTAGGTTAACGTGGTCGTTGGATTCGTGCGGATGATTTAGTGTGGACTTGACGAGTTGTTGGTCAGTTAAAATTATCATTCTTAACTAATCATCGGTGCTCCTTGAGTAAAGGCTTATAAATGAAGCATAATGCATGGGATCACACAGCTTGCGATACATTGGATTACTATGAGGTTTTTCCTAACTATTTCAGTGTTAAATTTTGTCAAAATATAGAAAATTCAGGTAGCTTAACTTCGGCGTTGGATTCATGTCATTCTGAACTCTAAATCAAAAGTTACAAATGATTTATTGCGGACATGTCAAGTTTATTGGGTACTTAAATTGATCATTGTAAACTGATCATTGGTGCTCATTGAGCAATGGTTTAAATATGAAGCATAATGCATGAAATCACGTAGTTTAGGATATATTGGATTACTTGAAAGCATTGTGGTAGTTCTTTCAGTTTCAAACGTTGCACTACAAGAAAACATTACTGTTTCCGACGGCTTTTCCGACGGCAATATTATCGTCGGAATATTCCGACGGTTAGTTGATGGTTTTCCGACGGATTCCCGAGTGAAGCAAAATCATCGGGAATCCGTTTGTAAATCCCGATGCCTAGACCACCGCCGAAAAATCGATGGTAAAACCCGACGGATGTCCATCCAGTTACCGACGACATCCACGGCGTCGGGACCTCCTTGCTGAAACATCGGTAAGCTCTGACAAAATAAATACCATCGGTATTATGGTATTTATTGACTAATTCCTCATGAATTCCGTTTTTCAATATTCCTCAGTAATCCGTCGGTAGTATATCGATTGACCAATTCCACGTAATTTTTGTTGTTGAATAAATCTGAACATTGTCGGAAATCCGTCGGTATTTCCGATGACTTTCCAACGAAGTCCTATGTTTTTGGCAGTTGTTTGTTTAACTAAACTATAAACCTAGAGGATCGTCGGTTGGTCATCAGAGATGTCTAGAAGTGATAAAAAACCGTCGGAAATCTGTCGGCAAAACGGATATTCTTAAGAAAAATATGTTAGAAATTCGTGATTATCTGTTAAAAATTTCTAATAATCTATTAAAAATTCGTGATAATCTTCTAATTTCCATTATAAATATGCTCTGTTCCGTCAAAATTTCACCAGAACAAAAAGTCTTAACAAAATGTCTTTTTCAGGTTCTTATGATTATTTTCTATCATGGATGGATAAACCTCGGTATGATTCAACTACGGGGCAATTGACGGATGAACTTGCGCAAGGTATTGAGGATTTCATGACATTTGCATCAAACAATAGCATGACTTCAGAATACGGAAAAATGTATTATCCGTGTATTAAATATCGAAATCATAGATTAATCTCTGTTAGAGAAGAACATAATCATTTGTATTGGACTATATTTATGTTGGGTTACAAAATTTGGTATTCACATGGAGAAATTGATGCAACGATGCAATATTATAGTAGTATTCCAAAAACATTAGATAGTACTAATGTTAGGGTAGAGAAACCTACATAATTAAGAAGTTGATATAAACGGAAATACTGTTCAGATGGTGAATGATGCGTTTCTTGAACAAAGAGCATTGTACATTGAAGATAGGAGTAGAATAGAGGAACCTAATTTGGAAGCCCGGAATTTTTTTGATATATTAGAGGCATCCAAGCGGCCTTTTTATAAAGGATGTAGAGATGGATTATTGCCTTTATCTACTGCAAGCATGTTGATCACGATAAAAATGGATTTTCACTTGGCTGAAGATTGTGTGAATGCGATAGCTAATTTTATCAAAGATATATTACCTCATGATAATATTGCACCTGCTTCAAATTACGAGGTTCAAAAACTTGTAGCTGCTGTTGGATTGACGTATTAGATGATCGATGTATGTATTGACAACTGCATGATCTATTGGAGAAATGATGAAAACCGCATAAAGTGCCAATTTTTTCAGAAACCTCGATTGCAAGAGACAACCGGCTCAGTACCTATTCCGCATAAATGGATATGGTATTTGCCATTAACATAGAGGTTAAAGATGTTATATCGATCTGAACACACGGCAAAGCCTATGACATGGCATGCAGAACATAATTCGAATAGAGAAATTGTGCATCCCTCGGATGTAGAAGCATGCAAACATTTTAAAGAGGTTTATCCTAGTTTTGCATATGAGCCTCGAAAGGTATACCTCAGGTTATCTACGGATAGATTCAACCCTTTTGGAAAGCATGGGAGGCAATACTCGTTGTGGCCAGTTATTGTGATACCTTATAACTTGCCTCCTTCGTTGTGCATGAAACGAGAGTTTTTGTTTCTAATAATTCTTGTCCCCGGTCCAGAGCATCCTAAGCGATCGTTTGATATTTTCTTCCAGCCACTAATTCATGAGTTAAAAATGTTATGGGAAAATGGTGTCGAAGCATTCGATGTTTCCAACCAACAGAACTTCTTGATGTGAGCACTACTTATGTGGACCATAAGTGATTTTCCAGCATATGGTATGTTATCAGGATAGTCGACACATGGAAAGTTAGCATGCCCATATTTTCAAAATAATACTGATGCGTTCCAACTGAAACACGGATGAAAGACCAGTTGGTTCGATTGTCATCGACGCTTTCTACCACAAGATCATCCATATCGCTAGAGCACGGCATTGTTTAGGGAAAACAAATGACATTTTGATGGTCCACCTCCAATGCTTGACGAGAGTTATATGATGACTCAACTTAGAGATTTTGGTGCTGAGAAAACGGCTTCATATGGAGGTAACGGACATTATCCTGTTTCTGGTTGTGGCGAATACCATAATTGGTACAAGAAGAGAATTTTGGGATTTACCATATTGGAAGGACCATCTGTTGCGCCATAATCTAGATGGTATGCATATTGAAAAGATTTTTTTCGACAACATAATGAATAATGTTCTAAATGTGCAAGGAAAAATGAAAGATAATTTGAAATTTAGATTGGATTTGTCAGATATTTGTTCCCGGAAGGAACTACATGTAATGTCAAATGGAAAATCATTGTCTCCCGCATTCCGGTTGGATGCGCATGCAAAAGACGAGTTCTTTGAATGGATTAAGCATAGTGTCAAATTTCTAGACGGATACGCATCTAATCTTCATAATTGTGTCGATACGATTGAAGGAAAATTTATTGGGATGAAATGTTATGATTGTCATGTTGTCATGCAAATACTATTTCCATTTGCCTTTAGCAATCTTCTGCCTAAAAACGTCCACGGAGCAATTGCTGGTACGTTTACATTATTTTATATATAGTCATAATTTTCCGGCTGGATTAACTTTATTATTATGCAGGGATTGGTGCCTTTTCTAAGATTTATGTACAAGATCACTTACTGGAGACGATATACGAGATTTGGAGGAAAAAAAATACCAGTTCTCATCTGTAACCTCGAGAAAATTTCTCCACCAGCATTTTGTGATGTTATGGAAAATGTTCCTATTCAGCTCTCTAGAGAAACATTTCGAGATCCTGTTCTGTACCGATGGATATATCCTTTTTAGAGATATATGTTCCACCTAAAGAAAAAAGTTAAAAATCTTTCCAGGGTTGAAGATTCAATCATCGCACAAAGTATTAATGAAAAAACATCTAACTTCACCAGCTACTATTTTCCATCGCAAGTCAAAATAAAATATAGATGACCTGCACGACAAGATAATGGAGGAGGAAAACCAAGCTATCCAGTGTATGTGCCAAAATTATTTGCAAAATTGGACGTTTAAGTGAAAAAGGGAAGACGCGACGCTTATCAGAGGAAGAACACATACACTTGCATCTGTATATTTTGACAAATTGCGATGCCGTTTTGAAATATGAAAGGTACATTCATTTAATTTTTTTTAATTGTTATTATACTTTATTTTTAATTATTTTGTTTATAACTAACAGGATATACATGGATCAAATACGTATTCGTTATTCAAATTACACAGAGAATGAGTTGGTCGAACTTAAAAAGAGAAACTTTGCGAGTTGGTTGCTCTTTTACGTCAGTGTTAATTAATTATGTAACTTTCAATGATAATTTCTTATATATGTAAATATATAGTTGAGTGCATTCAATTATTTTGCAGGTTACTACGAATCGTTTTAGGGGGATAACGTTTTCCACATGGTTAGTTGAGTTGGTGAGTGGTCCTACATTTACAGAAAAATCTTAGCCATTGTACTGCACTCGTGGATATGCTTTTAAGAGTCATCACAAAGGAAGCTCACAAACAACTTCTAATTATGGTATATCATCTCAATCTTGTGAAATTGTATACAACAGTGTTCTTCGTGAAATATTAGAAGTTCACTATCCAGGAATGATTGATTTGAGGTGTATTGTGTTTTACTGTGACTAGTATGACCCTATCATTGGTCAATGTCAAGACGAATTAGGTGTTACATCTGTCCACTCTCGTAAGCGACATCAAAAATATTATCATTTTATACTTGCATCACAAGCAAACCAGGTTTCTTACATTCGATATCCTCTTGTGAGGAACAAACAAGATCATTGGATTATAGTGACATCAATACACCATAGAGGAATGGTATGTGGTGTTTCCAGGCAAGACCCTATGCAGCAAAGCACATTTGGTAACTTAGGTTCCATAGAGACTTCTCTTGAAGTTAATCTTGTTGATGATGATACCACATACGGATATTACAACGTATTTCAAGACTCATAAGAAGAGATTGGCGAGTTTGACGACAAAAATTCAACTACTTTGAAATGTTCATCAGATTCGGATTAAATCTATGATTACAATGTTTTAGTTTTTAGGATACTTTAATTGTCAGTGTCAAATAATATTTTCAAAAAAATTAAAATTCTTGTGTGTGATGGATTTCCGACGATGTTACGACAAAACTACAAATTCCATCGCCTTTCCGTCGGAAATCCAGTCTGATTCCCGGCAACTAACCGATGACTTATACTATATCCGACACCCGTCGCAATTCCGTCGGAACGAACTTCTATCCATTCGGATTCCCGATGACTTAGGGTATTGATACTATACCCTATCGTGTCGGAGAAGTTCATCCGAGGAATCGCCGACGACTTTGGAATACCCATTGGAATTCTGTCTACAATTGCCGACGGATATGCGACATAAAGAAATTTCAAAATATTGAGTTTAATAGATTTAAAAGTTTTAAAAATATATGGGTTGTAAAACTAAATGGGACACATTCCGAATGTAACCATTTCCAATATAAACGGAAAACCAGTTTAGGGAATTCATAGAATATAGCAAACTTTTTGTTACTATCGCCAAAAAGGCGGCGTCCTTTAACTAGCTATGCGTAAGGATCCAAAAAAACAATACTATGAACAATACTATGAACATTATTAGCTATAAAGAATCAAAACATAAACAAACTTCAAATCTGAATAAATAATAAATTCTGATCAAGGGCTATTTCATATTATTTTATTATATTCTTAAAAAAAAATCTGCATTATCAATTAATCTGAATATTTTAACATTTTGGAAATTGAAGAAATTACATTTTATAAATAAAAATATTAACTATTTTTGTTAACAAATAATGGGACCGTCGAAATTCCATCAGAAACGTCCGACGGATTACCGATCACACTACTGGATCCGACGAACGCCGTCGGAAATATCATTTACCACGTGGACTAACAATTTGGCGACCATGTAGAACTTTCAATTTCTATAAAAAAACTGACGGTAATTTCTGACGGAATGCCGACGATAATTTCTGACAGAATGCAGACGATATGAAATTATACGTGGGAAAGTTAATTTACCACAAGGGTTTTCGCGAAAATATTTGCCGTCGGAAATATCGAATATAACCTACGACCCACCCCCATCCCCGCCCCCGACTTCTCTTTCAGTCATCTCTCCCGTTTGCTCCTCTTCCCCTCCCACGGATGACGTCACCGGAAGTTTCCTCTCGGTCTTTGTAAGTATAATCGCCAGAAATGTAAGTTTTTCCCTCGCAAATTCAGTTTTCAGATTTTTTCATACTAATTTTTCACAAATTTGATGTTCTCAAAAATTTGTTTGTTCATACTAGTTTTAATTTGTTCATACTAGTTTTAATTTGTTCATACTAGTTTTAAATTGTTCATACTAGTTTTAATTTGTTCATATGATTCAGCCTTCTGCTTCTTTGTGAGAACATCCTTATCTTTATTCTGGACGGTTTAGTGAAACTTACATTGCAGCGTTCCATCTCAAAATAGTAGGCACTAAGAAGTTTCCTTCATGTACATCTTTCTATTTGTTTTAGCCCAAGATTTTTTTTGGTCAAATCGTCTTTAAAACTGTACATCTCTTCTCAACATAGCCATGGAACACAATCATACTACATATTTCAAGTATCGTTTTTTTAAAAACAATCATAGAGTTGAATGCATCAGTTGTTATTATGAATGATTCTATATATTCAGATAGTATAGTGAACAATCTTTTAATGAATTAACATTGAAAGATATAATGGAACCCTCTATCAAATTTATAGTTTTAATAATTACGGATAAAGGAAATCATTTAAACGCACACAAATTTGTCGTCCAATTATTTAATTAAAGAGTGATAAATCCTGAAATAGCTAAAAATTGGCAAGTTAAATCCTCAAAATATATGTCCATAATAAGTAGAGCCCAAATGCAAATTCGACGGGAGGTAAAACGGAAAGTTAACCATACAGATTTCATTAACTACTTATTATGAATTATCAGGAAAACTCTCTAGTGTAATCTTTTTCTAAATGTTAATAAAAAAAAGCTCTTGTAATTACTGCATAAGAGGAAGTTCAAGTAATTCTTTCACGTTATGCATAAATTGCTTGAAGGGTTAAATTAGTTTGTATTAGTTTATTGTGTGTCAAATATTATTATTAACATCAAATGTAATCATCGTATTCATAAACTAATAATACTCTTAAGGTCGTATCAAGAGTACTGACGTGGTGAGTCGTCTACTCCAAGTTTTATACCAATTCAATTTCGAGAATCTGGAAATTATTCAATTTAACCAATGACAATTGAAAAATTGGTTCAGCAACTTTGTCGTAAACTTCTTACTTTTCTTGATCTGATGCGTCAAGGGAATTCGAAATGATATATTAAATTTTCTATAATTATAATTAAAATAATTAATTTAACGTTATTCTCATAAAATTTTGTAGGTTTGTTATTTCAAACAACGGAATAAGCAAATTTATATTAAAGATGCTTCATTCTCTTTTGAACAAACCATATACAAAATTTAGAGATATTCCATACAAAAAAGTCAGATTTGGTTCAGGACGTTTGCAATACGTTAATTTATTTTTAAATATGTAATTATTTTAAATATATTTTAGTAACATATAAGTAAATTTCGGAGCAAGAATTTACATGGGATCCTATGAACAAAAAATTAGTGGAAGAAGCTTTTCAAAAAGAGGCTACCGTACAATTTTTCCGCCACATGAACGAGTTGAAACAAAAGTGAAAAAAGGAAAAAGACAAACCAAGAGGGTTGAATGAGTCGGTTTGGAATGAATTTATTCGTTATTGGTAATCTTCCAGCGCTGAGGTCATCTCGAGGACTAATTCTGGAAACCGGAAGAGTGACCGAGGAGGCAAAGACATTTACATTCATAATGTTGTATCAACTAGTTCTGGGACGAGCGGATCAATTGGTAAATTTTATTATTATATTAATTTTATTTATTATTATTTAAAAAAATTTTTAAATATTAATTTAGTATTTTTTCACTTTTAGGCACAAGCATTTGGAGTGCCTCTAGATCACTTGCAACTTGTCGAGGCCATCCGTACCAACAAAAAAAGTGGTCCCATCCAAGATGGTCTCGTTAGTGAGCTTATCGAAAAGGTGAAACAGAAAAACATTGATATTTTGTCTCAGCAGTCTCAATTTGGTTCTTCACCTTCGGTCGCCGAATTTCCTCGTTCTGAGATTAACCGTCTGGTTCTTAATGTATGTTTGATTTCTCTTTTTCTTTATTTTTATATTTAATATTATTATATTTTTCTAATAATATTTTTAATATTTTTTAAAAGAACTACAATTTTCGAAGGGTCGTCATCCAAGACTCGGTAGAATTGCATATTACAGTGGTGCAACATCTGCGGCTCGAAATGAGGAGAACGCCCAACTTAAAAGAAAAATGCCGGCTATGCACATAGAGATGACTATGTTGAAATATTTTGTATAATTTATGAAAACCAATTTCCCAGATTATCCGATGTAATTTGTACTCCTCAGATGTGATTTGTAGATTTTAAAATTTAAAAAAAATTAAAATTTAAATATTATTATACTTTTAGTTTGAAATATTGTTTTCATTTAATTGTCTTAATATTTTTATTAAATATTTAAAAAATATTTATTAAATTTAATAATTTGATATTTTATTTAAAAATATTTATTTGCAAATTTTAAAAACAATTATTAATTTTTTTTTCAAATGTTAGGTTAACTCCGATGGAAGGAGTCCGACGGTTAGAGTGTTGGGAATTACCGACGGACGGAGTTCCGTCAGGAAGCGTATTCATCGGGATGACGTCGGAAAATTCCCGACGGCTGAAAACCATCGAGAAATACCAACAGCTATACGCCATTGGGTATGCGTTGGTAGTTTCCGATGATATGTATTATCGGTATTACCTATGTCATTCCCGACGGAAAATTTCATTGGAAGTCATCGGCGGTGAACCGACGAACGACTTCCATCGCAAATACGTCATTAATTTCCGATGGATACTGCCCATCGAATATCCATTGGTTATTGCCAATGGATATTCTTCATCGCAAATCCGTCAGGAATTCCGTCTAGTTCCCGACGGAATGGTTTCCGACAAAATAGTCCCAATGGACATCTTTTGTTGGAAATCTATTGGGAAAAGCATTTCCCAAAGGATTGCCAATTAATATCATCGTCGGGAATTAGATGTTTTCTTGTAGTGTTGTCACAATATAGAAAATTGAGCTAGATTAATGAGGACGTTGGATTCGTGTCATTCTGAACTCTAAATCAAAAGTTACATATGATTAAGTGCGTACAAGTCAAGTTGATCGCCCAGCTAAAATGATCATTCTAAACTTATCATTGGTTCTCCTTGAGTAAAGGTTTACAAACAACAGATTATAAATGACGCATAATCCATGGCATCACGCAACTTAGGATACATTGAATTACTTGGAGGCTTTTTCGTAGCTCTTTCAATCTCAAACTTTTTCACAATACTGAAAAAATGAGCTAGATTAACGTGGGTGTTGGATTCATATCATTTTGAGCTCTAAATCAAATGTTAAAGACGATTTAGTGCGGACATGTCAAGTTGATCAGCTAGTTAAAACGATCATGCTAAACTAATCAATGGTGCAAATTGAGCAAAGGTTTACAAATGAAGCATAGTGCATCACGCAGTTTGGAATAGATTGGATTACTTTGAGGCTTTATCGTAGCTATCTTGGTTTAACATTTTATCACAATATAGGAAATTTAGCTAGCTTAATGTGGGTATTGGTTTCATGTCATTTTGAACTCTAAATAAAAAATTATGGATGATTTAGTGTGGACATGTCGAGTTGATTGTCCAGTTAAATTTATCATTCTTTATTGATCATTGGTGCTACTTGAGTAAAGGCTTATAAATGAAACATAATGCATCGGATCACATAGTTTGGGATACAGTGGATTACTTTGAGGCTTTTTCCTAACTATTTTAGTATTAAATTTTATCACTATATAGAAAATTCAGCTATCTTAATGTGGGCATTAGATTCATGTCATTATGAACTATAAATCAAATGTTACAGATGATTTAATGTGAACAGGTCATGTTTATTGGGTACTTAATTTGATCATTCTAAATTGATCATTGGTGCTCTTTGAGTAAAGGCTTATAAATGAAACATAATGCAAGGCATCACAAAGTTTGTGATACATTAGATTACATGGAGGCTTTGTTGTAGCTCTTTCAGTTTCAAATATTATCAAAATATTGAAAATTAAGCTAGATTAACGTGGCCGTTGATTCATGTCATTTTGAGCTCTAAATAATATGCTAAGGATAATTTAGTGCGGCAAGTCAAGTTGATCATATAGTTCAAATGATAATTCTACAGTTATCATTGGTGTTCATTGAGTAAATGTTTACAAATGAAGCAAAATGCATGGCATCACGCAGATTAGGATAGATTGGACTACTTGGAGGCTTTGTCGTAGCTATTTTGGTCTGAATGTTTTTCACAATATAAAATATTGAGCTAGCTTAACGTGGGCATTAGATTCCGGTCATTCTGAACTATAAATCAAAAATTACGGATGATTTGGTGCGGAGATCTCGAGCTTATTGGGTATTTAGATTGATCATTCTAAACTGATCATTGGTGCTCGTTGTGCAAAGGTTTACAAATGAAGAATAATGCATGGCATCACACAGTTTGGGATAGATTGGATTACTTGGAAGCTTTGTCATAACTCTTTCATTCTCAAATGTTGTCACAATATACAAAATTGAACTAGATTAATGTGGGCATTGGATTCATGTCTGTTTGAGCTCTATATCAAATGTTAAAGACAATTTAGTGTTGACATATCTTTTTCATGAGCTAGTGAAAATAATCATTCTAAACTGATCAGTGGTGCTCATTGAGTAAAGGCGTATAAATAAACCATAATGCAAGGTATCAAACAATTTGGGATAGATTTTATTACGTGGAGGCTTTTTGTAGCTATTTTGGTGTTAACGTTTGTCACAATATAGAATATTGAGCTAGCTTAACGTGGGCATTTGATTCGTGTCATTATGAACTCTAAATCAAAAGTTATGGTAGATTTAATGCGGACATGTCTTGTTTAACGACTAGTTAAATTGATCAATCTAAACTGATCATTGGTGCTCGTTGAGCAAAGTTTAACAAATGAAGCATAAAGAATGGCATCACGCAGTTTGAGAAAGATTGGATTACTTGGAAGCTTTGTCATTGCTATTTCTGTCTTAAGTTTTATCACAATATAAAATATTGAACTAGCTTAATGTGGGTGTTAGATTCGTGTTATTGCGAACTCTAAATCAAAAGTTTGGGACGATTCAGTGCGAACATGTTAAGTTGATCGGCATATTAAAGTGACCATTCAAAACTGATCATTCAAAACCGATCATTAGTGCTTCTTGAGTAAAGGCTTATAAATGAAGCATAATGCATGGCATCACACAGATCAGGAGAGATTGGAATACTTGAAGGCGTTGTGGTAGTTCTTTCAGTCTCAAATATTGTCACAATATATAAAATTAAGCTAGCTTACCATAGGTGTTGGATTCGTGTCATTCTAAACTCTAAATCAAAGCTTACGGACGAGTTAGTGCGGACATGTAAATTTTATGGGCTACTTAAATTGATCATTCTAAACTGATCGTTGGTGCTCATTGAGCAAAGGTTTACGAATGAAGCAATATTGCATGGCATCACGCAGTTTTGGATAGATTAGATTACTTTGAGGCTTTGTTGTAGCCATTTCGGTCTTAAATTTTGTCCCAATATAATAAATTGAGCTACCTTAACGTGAGCATTGGATTTGTGTCATTCAAAACTCTAAATCAAAAGTTACGAACGACTTAGTGCGGAAATGTCAAGTTGATTGGCCAGTTAAAGTGATCATGAATTGCATGGTTTCTAGCATCTTCTCTAAGGTAGATCTGAAGAGTGGTTATCACCAAATTAGGATGAAAGAAGGTGATGAGTTGAAAACTGAATTTAAAATTAAACAAGGTTTATATGAGTGGTTAGTAATGCCTTTTGGCTTGACAAATGCACCTAATACCTTCATGAGATTGATGAACTATGTCTTTAGGGAATTCATAGGTCATTTTGTGGTAGTACACTTTGATGACATTCTAGTTTTTAGCCGAACCTTAGATGATCATGTAGAACACCTCAGAAAGATATTTGAAGTGCTTAGAAAGGAAACCTTGTATGCCAATCTTAAGAAATGTACTTTTGTAACAGATAACCTTATCTTTTTTGGTTTTTTTGTCAGTACATATGGTATTAAGGTTGATGAGAAAAAGACAAAAGCGATTAAGGAGTGGCCAAGTCCAAAGAATGTTGGGGAAGTGAGGAGCTTCAATGGCCCAGCTGGGTTTTACCAGAGATTTGTCATGTACTTTAGCACTATAGCAGGTCCACTCACTGAAGTTATCAAAACGAATGTGGGATTTAAGTGGGAGCAGGCGCAAGAGGAGGTGTTCCAAAACTTGAAAGACAAGCTCATACACCCCCCGGTGCTATCTCTTCCTAAATTTGATAAAAATTTTGAAATTGAATGTGATGCCTCAAGAGTTGGTATTGATGCTGTTCTTATGCAGGAAAGGAAGCCCATAGCCTACTTTAGCGAGAAACTTGGAGGGGCCACAGTCAATTACCCAAGCTATGACAAAGAACTATATGCACACATTATCCAAGCTATGACAAAGAACATGACAACATTATCTTTGGCCCAAGGAGTTTTTCATACGTACCGAACCATGAGTCACTCAAACATCTAAAAGCGCACTAAAAGCTACACAAAAGACATGCTAGGTGGGTCGAATTCATTGAGACCTTCCCTTATATGATCAAATACAAGAAAGGTGTAGTAGCCGATGTTCTTTCTCGAAGCTATGTGCTCTTGAACTCTTTAGAAGTTAAACTGCTAGGGTTTGAGCAAATAAAAAAGTTATATTCTACTGATGCTGATTTTCAGGATATTTAGGCTCCTTGTGAGAAGTTTTGTACTGGAAAATATTTTAAGAGTGAAGGCTTCTTGTTTTATGATAATCGGTTATGTGTACCTAACTCCTCTTTGCGAGAGTTGTTTGTTAAGGAAGCACATTGACGTGGTCTTATGGGTCACTTTGGCGTGGCAAAGACATTAAATGTATTGCAGGAACACTTCTTTTGGCCACACATGAGAAGTGATGTTGAGAAAGCTTGCCAAAGATGTATAACTTGCAAGGAAGCGAAATCGACAATCCAAAAGCACGGTTTGTATACCCCTCTTCCTATACCTTTGCACCCTTGACATGATATTTCTATGGATTTTGTTGTTGGATTTCCTAGAACTAAGACTGGAAAGGATTATGTGTTTGTTGTAGTTGATAGGTTTTCCAAAATGGCTCACTTTAGTCGTTGTCATAAGATGGATGATGCCGTTCACATTGCCAGATTATTCTTTAAGAAGATAGTTAGACTTCATGGCATGCCTAGGACCGTAGTATCAGATAGAGACACTAAGTTCCTTAGTTACTTTTGGAAAACACTTTATTCTAAGCTAGGAACTAAGCTTTGTTTCTCCAGTCCTTGTCACCCGCAATCGTATGGTCAAACTGAAGTAGTTAATAGAACCTTGTCTACTCTTTTAAGAGCTTTGATAAAAATGAATCTTAGGACTTGGGAAGAATGCTTGCCTCATGTTGAATTCGCATATAATCATGCTAGGCATACTGCTTCTAAGAACTCACCATTCGAAATTGTTTATGGGTTCAATTTCATCTAACCTTTGGATCTGATGGCTTTAGATTTGAGTGGAAGGACAAGCCTTGATGGATAGAAAAAGGGTGATTTGGTTAAAAAAAATCATGTGAAGGCTCAACAGAATATTGAAAATAAGACTAAGATGTATGCTCAATAACCCAGTAAAGGCCGAAATGAGTTAGCATTTTAGGAAGGAGACTTGGTGTGGATCCATTTGCGCAAAGATAGATTCCCGAGTAAAAGGAAATCCAAGCTAATGCCTACGATTGATGGCCCATTCAAAGTCATCAAGAAGATCAATGACAATGCCTACTAGCTGGATCTTCAAGGTAAGTACCAAGTGAGTTCAAGGTTCAATATTACTGATTTGGTTCCATATTTTGCAGATGAAACAGATTTGAGGTCAAATCCTTCTCAACTAGGGGAGGATGATGTTAGCATGGCCAGCAAGGAACCACAACCTAATGAGCAGCTTGAACCAGAGGAGGAAAAAGCCACTAAAGATGCTAAAGAGCAGCTACAACCCGCGGATATTGGAGATGAAAGCCTACAAATCTGCAATGGCCCAATTACCCGATCTAAGCAAGCCAAAGTTAAGACAACACTACAACACCTTCTCAACACCATTCAGACCATTTTAGTGTGTGCTAATCCCACCACATTGGTTGTGATTCAAGCCACCTAAACCTCACCAAGTGAGGTGCCTTGGATTGTACTCTTTTTCCCTATTCTTAGTTTTGTCCCAATGGGTTTTCTAAGATAGGTTTTTAATGAGGCAAGCCCAAGGTACTTTACCACGACCTCTTGGTGAATCAAGGCCCATTGTATCTCATCATCCCCGAAATAAGAGAGGAACAATCAAGTCACAACATTATTTACTTCTTAGTCTTTGTCTTAGTTCTCTGTGTAATTCCCTAAGTATTTCCTAATGTTTTTGGTAGAATTTTAGGAGTCATTTTCAATTTCTCATACTACTATAAGTACTCTCTTGTATCCTTCTTTCTGAATCATCAAACATTTTAATAGCAAATCGCCTTCTTAAACTCGTTTGATCATCCTCTTTAATAAGGAATTTTAGAACACTTTCTCATTCCTCTCAAGAGCCGAAAGTCTAAGGGATCTTCATCAACCTTGGAAGTTTCAATTTGATTCACCCCTTGCCCAACGTGCCTGGCCTTTGTCACTCACACAAAGCAAGCAGATAGTCCAAGGATTTTCCACCATCCTTGAGAAGTATCATCCATTTCCCATTGTTCTGAGATCCATCCACTTAAGAGTTCACACATCCGCAAATTACACCATCATTTCACCCATTCCGCAACTTCAATCCATTCATCCACTCTTCCACAACAATTTGGCGTTGATCAGGGGCTTGATCCTAATCAGGATCTCATCAGAACTCTAAATCATGGATAATTTAGTGCGGACATGTCAAGATTATTGGCTTGCTAAATTGATCATTCTAAACTGATCATTGGTGCTCATTGAGAAAAGGTTTACAAAAGAGGCATAATGCATGGCATTACACGGTTCGGGATAGATTGGATTACTTGGAGGCCTTGTCGTAGCTTTTTTGGCCTTATATTTTTTTGCAATATGGAAAATTGAGCTTGCTTAATGTGGGTGTTGGATTCGTGACATTCTGAACTTTAAATCAAAAGTTACGGACGATTTAGTGCGGAAATGTCAATTTTATCGGATGGTTAAATTGATTATCCTAAACTGATCGTTGGTGCTAATTGAGAAAAGCTTTAAAAATGAAGCATAATGCATGACATCATGCAGTTTGGGATAGATTGGATTACTTGAAGGCTTTTTCCTAGCTAATTCAGTCTTAAATTTTGTCACAATATAAAATTTAGCTCGCTTAACTTGGGCATTGGATTCGTGTCATTTTGAACTCTAAATCAAAAGTTACGGACGATTTAGTGCGGACATGTCAAGTTTATCGGCCAGTTAAATTGATCTTTCTAAACTGATCATTAGGGCTCCTTGAGTAAAGGCTTATAAATGAAACATAATGCATGGCATCACGAGAGTTTGGATAGATTGGATTACTTGAAGATTTTGTGGTAGCTGTTTCAGTCTCAAATGTTGTCACAATATAAAAAATTTAGCTAGCTTAACGTGGGCGTTGGATTAGTTTCAATCTGAACTCTAAATCAAAAGTTACGGACAGTTTACTCCGGACTAATAAAGTTTACCAGCTAGTTCAATTGATCATTCTAAACTGATCATTGGTACTTCTTTATAAATGAAGCATAATGCATGGCATCACATAGTTTGGGAAACATTGGATTATTTGGAGGCTTTGTCGTAGCTCTTTTAGTCTCAAATGTTATTACAATATAGAAAATTGAGCTAGTTTAGCATGGGCATTGGATTCGTGTAATTCTAAACTCTAAATCAGAAGTTTCGGACAATTTAGTGCGGACATATCAAGTTTATCAGCTAGTTAAATTAATCATTCTAAACTATTCATTAGTACTCATTGAGAAATGGTTTACAGATGAAGCATAATTCATGGCATCACACAGTTTGGGATAGATTGGATTACTTGGAGGCTTTGTCGTAGCTATTTCGGTCTTAAAATTTTTCACGATATAGAAAATTGTGCGAGCCTGACGTGGGCATTGGATTGATGTCATTCTGAACTCTAAATCAAAAGTTACGGACGATTTAGTGCGGTCATATCAATTTTATCAGCTCGTTAAATTGATCATTCTAAACTGATCATTGGTGCTCATTGAAAAAAGGTTTACAAATGAAGCAGAATACATGGTATCATACAGTTTGGGATAGATTGCATTACTTGGAGGCTTTGCCATAGCTATTTCAGTCTTATATTTTGTCGCAGTATGGAAAATTGTGCTAGCCTAATGTGGGCGTTGGATTCGTGTCATTGTGAACTCTAAATCAAAGTTACGAATGATTGAGTACGGACATGTCAAGTTGATTGGCCAGTTAAAATGATCATTCGAAACTGATCATTGGTGCTCGTTGAATAAAGGCTTATAAATGAAGCATAATGCATGGCATCACCCAGCTTGGGATACGTTAGATTACTTGAAGGCTTATTGGTAGATCTTGCAGTCTCAAATGTTGTCGCAAATTAGAAAATTGAGGCTAGCGTAACGTGGGTGTTTGATTCATGTGGGCGTTAGATTCATGTGGGTGTTGGATTCATGTCGTTTTGAGCTTTGGGGCAAAAGTTAAAGCGTTGTAGTGCGGACATGTCATGTTGATGACATAGTTAAAATGATCATTCTAAACTGATCATCGGTGCTCATTGAGAAAAGGTTTACAAAGGAAGCATAATGCATGGCATCACGCAATTTGACATGGATTAGATTACTTGGAGGCTTTATCGTAGTTATTTCGGTCTTAATTTTTGTCCCAATATAGAAAATTGAGCTAGCTTAACGTGGGCATTGGATTCGTGTCATTTTGAACTCTAAATCTGTAGTTTCGGACAATTTAGTGCGGAAATGCCAATTTTATCAGCTGGTTAAATTGGTCATCCTAAGCTGATCATTGGTGCTCATTGAGAAAAGGTTTACAAATGAAGCATAATGCATGACATCGTGCAGTGCGGGATAGATTGGATTACTTTGAGGCTTTGTCATAGCTATTTTGGTCTTTTATTTTGTCGCAATAAAGAAAATTGGGCTATCTTAACGTCGGCGTTGGATTCGTGTCATTCTGAACTCTAAAAAAAAGTTACAGACGATTAAGCGCGGACATGTCATGTTGATCGGCTAGTTGAAATGATCACTCGAAACCGATAGCTGGTGCTCCTTGAGTAAAGGCTTATAAATGAAGCATAATGCATTGCATCCCGCAGTTTGGGATACATTGGCTTACTTGAAAGCTTTACGGTAGATCTTGCCGTCTCAAATATTGTCACAATATAGAAAATTGAGGCTAGCTTAACGTGGGCATTGGATTCATGTTGTTTTGATATCTGGATCAAAAGATAAAGACAATTCAGTGCGGATATGTCAAGTTGATCATATAGTTATAATGATCATTCTAAACTGATCATTGGTGCTCATTGAGCAAAGGTTTACAAATGAAGCATAATGCATGACATCACGTAGTTTGGGATAGATTGGATTACTTGAAGGCTTTTTGTAGGTATTTTTGTCTTAAATAAGCCCAGGTCCATCATTGGCTGGTAGTCTTCACCGGCATCTCCTCTGGAAAGTTTGGTATGTATTTCTTGTCACAATATAGAAAATTGAGCTAGCTTAACGGGGGTGTTGGATTCGTGTCATTCTGAACTCTAAATCAAAAGTTACGAACGATTGAGTGCGGGCATGTCAAGTTGATTGGCCAATTAAAATGATCATCCGAAACTGATCTTTGGTGCTACTTAATGGCTTATAAATGAAGCATAATGCATGGCATCACGTAGTTTGGGTTACATTGGATTACTTGAACACTTTATGGTAGATCTTGCAGTCTCAAGTGTTGTCAGAATGTAGAACATTGAGGCTAGCTTAACATGGGCGTTGGATTCATGTGGGCGTTGGATTCATGTCGTTTTGAGCTCCGGGGAAAAATTTAAAGAAGATTTAGTGCGGATATGTCAAGTTGATAACATAGTTAAAATGATCATTCTAAACAGAACATTGGTGCCCATTAAGCAAAGGTTCACAAATGAAGCATAATGCATGACATCATGCGGTTTCGGATGGATTGCATTACTTGGAGGCTTTGTCGTTGCTATTTGTATCTTAGTTTTTGCCATAATATTGAAAATTGAGCTAGCTTAATGTGGGCGTTTGATTCGTGTCATTTTGAATTCTAAATTAAAATTTATGGACAATTTAGTGCCGACATGTCAATTTTATTGGCTGGTTAAATTGATCATCCTAAACTGATCATTGGTGCTCATTGAGAAAAGGTTTACAAATGAAGCATAATGCATGGCATCATGCAGTTTGGGATACATTGGATTACTTGAGGCTTTTTTACAGCTATTTCGGTGTTATAGTTTGTCGCAATATAGAAAATTGGGCTACCTTAACGTGGCCGTTGGATTCATGTCATTTTGAACTCTAAATCAAAGGTTACGGAAGATTGAGTGCGGACATGTCAAGTTGATCAGCTAATTAAAATGATCATTCGAAATTGACCATTGGTACTCCTTGAGTAAAGGCTTATAAATGAAGCATAATGCATAGCAACACGCAGTTTTGGATACATTAGATTACTTGAAGGCTTTATGGTAGATTTTGCAGTCTCAAATATTTTCAAAATATAGAAATTTGAGGCTAGCTTAACATGGGCGTTGGATTCATGTCGGGGTTGGATTCATGTCGTTTTGAGCTCTAGATCAAATGTTCAAGACGATTTAGTGCGGACATGTCAAGTTGATCACAGAGTTAAAATTATCATTCTGAAGTGATCATTGGTGCTCATTGAGCAAAGGTTTACAAATGAAGCATAATGCATGGTATCATGTAGTTTGGGATGGATTGGATTACTTGGAGGCTTTGTCGTATCTATCTCAGTCTTAAATTTTATCAAAATATAAAAAATTGAGCGAGGTTAACGTGTGCATTGGATTCGTGTCATTCTGAACTCTAAATCAAAGGTTACAGACGATTTAGTGCAGACATGTTAAGTTGATCGCCAAGTTAAACTGATCTTTCTAAACTGATCCTTCTAAACTGATCCTTCTAAACTGATCATTAGGGCTCCTTGAGTAAAGGCTTATCAATGAAGCATAGTGCATGCAATCACGAGATTGAGAAAAGATTGTATTATTTGAAGGCTTTTTGGTAGTTGTTTCTGTCTCAAATGCTGTCACAATATAAAAAATTGAGGTAGCTTAATGTGGGCGTTGGATTCGTTTCATTCTTAACTCTAAATCAAAAGTTATGCACAGTTTACTGCGGACTAGTAAAGTTTATAGGCTAGTTCAATTGATCATTCTAAAGTGATAATGAGTAAAGGCTTATAAATGAACCATAATGAATGGCATCACGTAGTTTGGGATACATTGGATTACTTGGAGGCTTTGTTGTATCTCTATTAGTCTCAAATATTGTCACAATACAGAAGATTGAGCTAGTTTAACGTGGATGTTAGATTCGTGTCATTCTAAACTCTAAATCAAAAGTTACGGACGATTTATGCGAATATGTCAAGTTTATCGGTTAGTTAAATTGATCATTCTAAACTGATCATTGGTGCTGATTGAGAAATGGTTTACAAATGAAGCATAATGCATGGCATCACCCAGTTTGGGATAGATTGGATAACTTGGAGGCTTTGTCGTAGCTATTTTGGTATAATTGTTTTTCACAACATAGAAAATTAAGCTAGCTTAACGTGGTCGTTGGATTTTTGTCATTCTGAACTCTAAATAAAAACGTACGGAAAGATTTTGTGCAGACATTTCCAGTTTATCGGCCAGTTAAATTGGTCATTTTAAACTGATCATTTGTGCTCATTGAGAAAAGTTTACAAATGAAGCATAATGCATGGCATGGTAGTTTGGGATAGATTGATTTATTTGGAGGCTTTTCCTTAGCTATTTGGGTCTTAGATTTTGTCACAATATAGAAAACTTTGAGCTAGCTTAACGTGGGCGTTGGATTCATGTCATTCTGAACTCTAAATCCAAAGTTACGAACGATTTAGTGCGGACATGTCAAGTTGATCAGCCAGTTAAATTGATCATTGTAAGCTGATCATTGGTGCTGGTAAGTTAAGGCCTATAAATGAAGCATAATGCATGGCATCACGTATTTTGGAATACATTTGATTACTTGGATGCTTTGTCATAGATCTTTCAGTATCAAATGTTGTCATAATATGGAAAATTGAGCTAGCTTAACGTGGGCGTTGCACTCATGTCATTTTGAGCTCTAAATCAAAAGTTAAAGACGATTCAGTGGGGTTATGTCAAGTTTATCGGCAAGTTAAATTGATCATTCTAAACTGATCATTGGTGCTCCTTGAGTAAAGGCTTGTAAATGAAACATAATGTGTAACATCACGCAGTTTGGGATACATTGGACTACGTGAAAGGCTTTCAGCTAGATCTTTCAGTCTCAAATGTTGCCAGAATATAGAAACTTGAGGTAGTTAAACGTGTTTCTTGGATTCAAGCGGGCCTTGGATTCAAGCGGGCCTTGGATTCATGTCATTTTGAGCTCTAGGTCAAAAGTTAAAGACGACTTAGTGTGGACATGTCAAGTTAATTAGCTAGTTAAAATGATCAGTTTAAGCTGATCACTGGTGCTCATTTAGCAAATGTTTACAAATGAATCATAAGGCATGGCATAATGCAGTTTGGGATAGATGGGATTACTTGGCGTTGTGTCGTAGCTATTTCAGTTTTCAATTTTATCACAATATAGAAAATTGAGCGAACTTAAGTTGGGCGTTGGATTCGTGGCATTCTAAACTCTAAATCAAAAGTTATGGATGATTTAGTACGGCCAATTAAATTGATCATTTTAAACTGCTCATTCTAAATTGATCATTAGTGCTCCTTGAGTAAAGTCTTATCAATGAAGCATAACGCATGACATCAGGCAGTTTAGGATAGATTAGATTATTTGAAGGCTTTGTGGTAGCTGTTTTAGCCTCAAATGTTGTCACAATATAAAAAATTGAGTTTGCTTAATGTGGGCGTTGCATTCGTGTTATTCTGAACTCTAAATCACATATTATGAACGATTTAGTACTGACATGTCAAATTTATCGGCCAGTTAAAATGATCATTCTGAACTGATCATTGGTGCTCCTGGAGTAAAGGATTGTAAATGAAGCATAATGCATGGTATCATGCAGTTTGGGATATATTGGATTACTTGAAGGCTTTCATGTAGAGCTCTTAGTCTCAAATGTTGTCACAATATAGAAAATTGAGGTAGCTTAACGTGGGTGTTCGATTCATGTGGGCGTTGGATTTATGTCAATTTGAGCTCTTGGTCAAAAGTTGAATACGATATAGTGCAGACATGTCAAGTTTATCAGCCAGTTAAAATGATCATTATAAACTGATCATTTTTCCTCATTGCGCAAATGTTTTCAAGTGAATCATAATGCATGGCATCACACATTTTGATATAAATTGGAATACTTGGAGGTTGTGTCCAAGCAATTTCGGTCTTAAATTTTGCCACAACATACAAAATTGAGCTAGCTTAACGTGGGTATTGGATTCGTGTCATTCAAAAATCTAAATCAAAAGTTACAGACTATTTAGTGTTGACATGTCAAGTTGATCGGCCAATTAAACTAATCATTCTAAACTGCTTATTCTAAACTGATCATTAGTGCTCCTTGAGTAAAGGCTAGTAAATGAAGCATCATGCATGGCTTCACGCAGTTCAGGTAGATTAGTTTACTTGAATGCTTTGTGGTAGCTCTGATAGTCTCAAATTTTGTCACAATATAAAAATTTACCAAGCTTTACGTGGGCGTTGGATTCTTGTCATCCTGAACTCTAAATCAAAAGTTACGGACGATTTACTGTGACATGTCAAGTTAATCGGCCAATTAAACTAATCATTCTAAACTGCTTATTCTAAACTAATCCTTAGTGCTCCTTGAGTAAAGGCTAGTAAATGAAGCATCATGCATGGCATCATGCAGTTCAGGTAGATTAGAATACTTGAAGGCTTTCTGGTAGTTCTGATAGTATCAAATGTTGGCACAATATAAAAAATTTACCTAGCTTTACGTGGGCGTTGGATTCGTGTCATTCTGAACTCTAAATCAAAAGTTATGGAAGATTTACTTTGACGTGTCAAGTTGATCGGCCAGTTAAAATGAACATTCTAAACTGATCATTGGTGCTTCTTGAGTAAAAGCTCATAAATGAAGCATAATGCATGGCATCACGTTGAGATACATAGGATTACTTGGAAGCTTTTTCAGATCTCTTTCAATCTCAAATGTTGTCCCAATAGAGAAACTGAGGTAGCTTAACATGGGCGTTGGACTAATGTCATTTTGTGCTCTAAATCAAAAGATACATACGATTTAGTGCCAATATGTCAGGTTTATCAGCTAGTTGAAATGATAATTCTAAACTGATCAATGGTGCTCCTAGACTAAAGGCTTATAAATGAAGCATAATGTGTGGCCTCACGAATTAAGATGGGATACAATCCACAGCAGTAACCCCTTTCACTCGTGTACCTGGGCAGGAGTGAGGGGCTAGGCTGACCTTTCTCTTGTCGTGCACAAAAGTGTATAAATTACTCCGGCCATCATGCCTTATCTCCTTGTCGGATTACATGGTTGCTTTGTCGTAGTTATTTTGGTGTTAAATTTTATCACAATATAGAAAATTGAGCTAGCTTTACGTGGGTATTGGATTCATGTTATTTTAAATTCTAAATCAAAAGTTACAGAAGATTAAGTGCGGACATGTCGAGGTTATCGGCCAGTTAAAATGATCTTTCTTAACTGATCATTAATGCTCCTTGAGTAAAGGCTTATAAATGAAGCATAATGCATGTCATCACGTAGTTTGGGATACATTGGATTACTTGGATGCTTTGTCGTAGCTCTTTCAGTCTTAAATGTTGTCATATTATGGAAAATTTAGCTAGCTTAACGTGGGATTTGTACTCATGTCATTTGAGCTCTAAATCAATAGTTAGAGATTATTTACTGGGGACATGTCAAGTTGATCAGCAAGTTAAATTGATCATTCTAAACTGATCATTGGTGCTCCTTGAGTAATGGTTTGTAAATGAAGCATAATGTATAACATCACGCAGTCTGGTATAAATTTGATAACGTGAAGGCATTCAGCTTAATCTTTCAGTCACAAATGTTGTCAAAATATAGAGAATTGAGGCAGCTTAACGTGTTTGTTGGATTCATGCGGGCCTTGGATTCATGTCATTTTGAGCTCTAGGTCAAAAGTTAAAGATGATTTAGCGCGGACATGTCGAGTTTATTAGCTAGTTAAATTGATCAGTCTAAACTGATCATTGGTACTCATTAAGAAAAGGTTTTGCAAATGAAGCATAATTCATGGCATAATGCAGTTTGGGATAAATGGGATTACTTAGAGGTTGTGCCGTAGCTATTTTGGTCTTTAATTTTGTCAAAATAAAAAAAATAGAGCTAGATTAACTTGGGCGTTTGATTCACGTCATTCAGAATTTTAAATCAAAATTTATGGATGATTTAGTATGGCCAGTTAAATTGATCATTTTAAACTGCTCATTCTAGACTGATCATTAGTGCTCCTTGAGTAAAGTCTTATAAATGAAGCATAACGCATGACATCACGCAGTTTAGGGTAGATTGAACTATTTGAAGGCTTTATGATAGCTGTTTTAGTCTCAAATGTTGTCACAATATAGAAAATTGAGTTAGCTTAACGTGGGCGTTCGATTCGTGCTATTCTGAACTCTAAATCACATGTTACGAACGATTTAGTACGAGCATGTCAAATTGATCGGCCAGTTAAAATGATCATTCTAAATTGATCATTGGTGCTCCTTGAGTAAAGGCTTGTAAATAAAGCATAATGCATGGTATCACACAGTTTGGGATACATTGGATTACATAAAGGATTTCATGTATATCTTTCAGTCTCAAATGTTGTCACAATGTAGAAAATTCAGGAAGCTTAACGTGGGCCTTGGATTTATGTCAGTTTCAGCTCTTGGTCAAAAGTTGAAAACTATTTAGTGCAGACATATCAAGTTTATCAACTAATTAAAATGATCATTCAAAATTGATCATTAGTGCTCATTGCGCAAAGGTTTACAAATGAAGCATAATGCATGGTATCATGTAGTTTGGGATAGATTGGATTATTTGGAGGCTTTGTCGTAGCTATTTAGGTCTTAAATTTTGCCAGAACATACAAAATTGAGCTAGCTTAACGTGGGCGTTGGATTCGTGTCATTCTGAACTCTAAATCAAAAGTTACGGACGATTTAGTGTAGACATGTCAAGTTGATCGGCCAATTAAACTAATCATTCTAAACTACTCAATCTAAATGATCATTAGTGCTTCTTCAGTAAAGGCTAGTAAATGAAGCTTCATGCATGGCATCACGCAATTCAGGTATATTAGATTACTTGAAGGCTTTGTGGTAGCTCTGATAGTCTCAGATGTTGTTACAATATAAAAAATTGACCTAGCTTTACGTGCACATTGGATTCCTGTCATTCTAAACTCCAAATCAAAAGTTACAGACGATTTACTGTGACATGTCAAGTTGATCGGGCAGTTAAAATGATCATTCTAAACTAATCATTGGTGCTCCTAGAGTAAAGGCTCATCAATGAAGCATAATGCATGGGATCACGTAGTTTGAGATACATAGGATTACTTGGAGGTTTTTTCGGAGCTCTTTCAACCTCAAATGTTGTCACAATAGAGAAACTGAGGTATCTTAACATGGGCGTTGGACTAATGTCATTTTGTGCTCTAAATCAAAAGATACATACGATTTAATGCAGACATGTCAGGTTGATAAGCTAGTTCAAATGATCATTTTAAACTGAACATTGGTGCTCCTAGAGTAAACACTTATAAATGAAGCAGAATCACGCATTAAGATGGGATACAATCCACAATAGTAATCCCTTTCACTCCTGTACCTTGGGAGGAGTGAGGGGCTAGGCTAACCTTTCTCTTGTCATGCACAAAAGTGTATAAATTAGTACATCCATCATGCCTTGTCTCCTTATCGGATTACATGTTAGCTTTGTCGTAGCTATTTCGGTTTTAAATTTTATCACAATATAGAAAATTGAGCTAGCTTAATGTGCTCATTGGATTCATGTTATATTGAACTATAAATCAAAAGTTATGGAAGATTAAGTGCAGACATGTCAAGGTTATCGTCCAGTTAAAATGATCTTTCTAAACTGATCATTAATGCTCCTTGAGTAAAGGCTTATAAATGAAGCATAATGCATGGCATCACGTAGTTCGGAATACATTGGATTACTTGGATGCTTTGTCGTAGCTCTTTCTGTCTTAAATGTTGTCATATTATGGAAAATTGAGCTAGCTTAACGTGGGGGTTAGACTCATGTCATTTCAGCTCTAAATTAGTAGTTAGAGATCATTTACTGGGGACATGTCAAGTTGATCAGCCAGTTAAATTGATCATTCTAAACAGATCATTGGTGCTCCTTGAGTAAAGGTTTGTAAATGAAGCATGATGCGTATCATCACGCAGTGTGGGATACATTGGATAACGTGAAGGCTTTCATCTAGATCTTTCAGTATCAAATGTTGTCAAAATATAGAAAATTGAGGTAGATTAACATGTTTGTTGGATTCATGCGGGCCTTGGATTAATGTCATTTTGAGCTATAGGTCAAAAGTTAAAGACGCTTTAGTGCGGACATGTCAAGTTTATTAGCTAGTTAAAATGATCAGTGTAAACTGATCATTGGTGCTCATTTAGCAAAGGTTTACAAATAAAGCATTAGGTATGGCGTAACGCAGTTTGGGATAGATGGGATTAATTGGAGGTTGTGCCGTAGCTATTTTGGTATTTTTGTCACAATATAGAAAATTGAGCTAACTTAACTTGGGCGTTGGATTCGTGTCATTCCGAACTCTAAATCAAAAGTTATGGATGATTTAGTAATGCCAGTTAAATTGATCATTTTAAACTGCTCATTCTGAATTGATCACTAGTGCTGCTAGAGTAAAGTCTTATAAATGAAACATAACGCATGATATCTAGTAGTTTAGGATAGAATCGATTATTTGAAGGCTTTGTGATAGCTGTTTTAGTATCAAATGTTGTCACAATATAAAAAATTGAGTTAGCTTAACGTGGGCATTGGATTCGTGTTATTCTGAACTCTAAATCACATGTTACGAACGATTTAGTACTGACATGTCAAATTGATCAGCAACTTAAAATGATCATTCTAAACTAATCATTGGTGCTCCTTGAGTAAAGGCTTGTAAATGAAGCATAATGCATGGTATAACGCAGTTTCGGATACACTGGATTACTTGAAGGCTTTCATGTAGATCTTTCAGTCTCAAATGTTGTCACAATATAGAAATATGAGGTAGATTAACGTGGGTGTTGGATTCATGCAAACGTTGGATTTATGTCAGTTTGAGCTCTTGGTCAAAAATTTAAGACGTTTTACTGCAAACATGGCAAGTTTATCACCCAGTTAAAATGATCATTCTAAACTGGTCATTAGTGCTCATTGCGCAAATGTTTTCAAATGAAACATAATGCATGACATCTCGCATTTTGATATAAATTGGATTACTTGGGGAGGTTGTGTCCAAGCTATTTCGGTCTTAAATTTTGTCACAACATACTAAATTGAGCTAGATTAACGTGGGCGTTGGATTCGTGTCATTCTGAACTCTAATTCAAAAGTTACAAACGATTTAGTGTAGACATGTCAATTTGATTGGCCAATTAAACTAATCATTCTAAAATGCTCATTCTAAATTGATCATTAGTGCTCCTTGAGTAAAGGCTAGTAAATGAAGCATCATGCATGGCATCACGCAGTTCAGGAAGATTAGATTACTTGAAGGCTTTGTGGTAGCTCTGATAGTCTCAAATGTTGTCACAATATAAAAAATTGACCTAGCTTTACGTGGGTGTTGGATTCGTGTTATCCCGAACTTTAAATCAAAAGTTATGGACGATATACTTTGACATGTCAAGTTGATCAGTCAGTTAAAATGATCATTCTAAATTGATCATTGGTTCTCCTTGACTTAAATGCTCATAAATGAAGACTAATGCATGGCATCACGTATTTTGAGATACATAGGATTACTTGGAGGTTTTTTGGAGGTCCTTCAGTCTCAAATGTTGTCACAATAGAGAAACTAAGGTAGCTTAAAATGGGAGTTGGACTAATGTCATTTTGTGCTCTAAATCAAAAGATACATACGATTTAGTACCGAAATGTCAGGTTGATCAGCTAGTTCAAATGATCATTCTAAACTATTCAATGGTGCTCCTAGAGTAAAGGCTTATAAATAAAGCAGAATGTGTGGCATCACGCATTAAGATGGGATAAAATCCGCAGTAGTAACCCCTTTCACTCGTGTACTTGGGCAGGAGTGAGGGACTAGGCTGACCTCTCTCTTGTCATGCACAAAAGTGTATAAATTAGTCTGGCCATCATGCCTTGTCTCGTTGTCGAATTACATGTTGGCTTTGTCATAGCTATTTTTGTGTTAAATTTTACCACAATATAGAAAATTGAGCTAGCTTAACGTGGGCATTGGATTCATGTTATTTTGAACTCTAAATCAAAAGTTACGGAAGATTAAGTGCGGACATGTCAAGGTTATCGACCAGTTAAAATGATCTTTCTAAACTGATCATTAATGTTCCTTGAGTAAAGACTTATAAATGAAGCATAATGCATGGCATCACGTAGTTTGGGATATATTGGATTACTTGGATGCTTTGTCGTAGCTCTTTTAGTTTTAAATGTTGTCATATTATGGAAAATTGAGCTAGTTTAACGTGGGGGTTGGACTCATGTCATTTGAGCTCTAAATCAATAGTTAGAGATCATTTACTGGGGATATGTCAAGTTGATCAGCTAGTTAGATTGATCATTCTAAACTGATTATTGGTGCTCCTTGAGTAAAGTTTTGTAAATGAAGCATAATGCGTAGCATCACGCAGTCTGGGATACATTGGATAACATGAAGGCTTTTATCTATATCTTTCAGTCTCAAATGTTGTTGAAATATAGAAAACTGAGGTACCTTAACGTGTTTTTAGGATTCATGCGGGCCTGGGATTCATGTCATTTTGAGCTCTAGGTCAAAAGTTAAAAATGATTTAGTCTAAACTGATCAGTCTAAATTGTTCACTGGTGCTCATTAAGCAATGATTTACAAATGAAGCATAATGCATGGCATAGCGCAGTTTGGGATAGATGGGATTTACTTCGAGGTTGTGTCGTAGCTATTTCGGTCTTTAGTTTTGTCACAATATAAAAAATTGAGCTAGTTTAACTGGGGTGTTTGATTCTAAACTCTAAATCAAAAGTTATTGGTGATTTAGTACGGCCAGTTAAATTGATCATTCTAAACTGCTCACTCTAAACTGCTCAATCTAAACTGCTCATTCTAAACTGCTCATTCTAAACTGATCATTAGTGCTCCTTGAGTAAATGCTTATAAATGAAGAATAACGCATGGCATCACGCATGGCATCACGCATTTTGGCATAGATTGGATTACTTGAAGGCTATGTGGTAGCTATTTTATTATCAAATGTTGTCACAATTTAAAAAATTGAGTTAGCTTAACGCGGGCGTTTGATTCGTGATATTCTGAACTCTAAATCACATGTTACGAACGATTTAGTGCTGACACGTCAAATTGATCGGCCAGTTAAATGATCATTATAAACTTATCATTGATGCTCCTTGAGTAAAGGCTTGTAAATGAAGCCTAATGCATGGTATCACGCAGTTTAGGATACATTGGATTACTTGAAGGCTTTCATGTAGATCTTTAATCTCAAATGTTGTCACAATATAAAAAATTGAGGTAGCTTAACATCGGCTTTGGATTCATGTGGGCGTTGGATTTATGTCCATTTGAGCTCTAGGTCAAAAGTTGAAGAAGATTTATTGCAGACATGTCAAGTTTATCAACGAGTTAAAATGATCATTTTAAACTGACCTTAGTGCTCATTGCACAAAGGTTTTCAAATGAAACATAATGCATGGCATCACGCAGTTTGGGATAAATTGGATTACTTGGAGGTTGGTCCAAGCTATTTCGGTCTTAAATTTTCCCACAACATACAAAATTGAGCTAGCTTAACGTGGGGGTTGGATTCGTGTCATTCAGAACTCTAAATCAAAAGTTGCAGACGATTTACTGCAGACATGTCAAGTTGATCAGCCAGTTAAACTGATCATTCTAAACTGCTCATTCTAAACTGATCATTAGTGCTCCTTGAGTAAATGCTAATAAATGAAGCATAATGCATGTCATCACACAGTTCAAGATAGATAGATTACTTCAAGGCTTTGTGGTAGCTGTGATAGTATCAAACGTTGTCACAATATAAAAAAATTGACCAAGCTTTACGTGGGCGTTTGATTCGTTTCATTTTTAACTCTAAATCAAAAGTTACGGATGATTTAGTGTGACATGTCAAGTTGATCGACCATTTAAAATGATCAGTCTAAACTGATCATTGGTGCTCCTTGAGTAAAGGCTTATAAATGAAGCAAAATGCATGGCATCATGTAGTTTGGGATACATAGGATTACTTGGAGGCTTTTTCGGTGTTCTTTCAGTCTCAAATGTTGTCACAGTAGAGAAAATTGAGATAGATTAACGTGGGCGTTGGACTAATGTCATTTTATGCTCTAAATCAAAAGATACATACGATTTAGTGGAGACATGACAGGTTGATCAGCTAGTTCAAATGATCATCCTAAACTGATCAAAGGTGCTCCTAGAGTAAAGGCTTATAAATGAAGCAGAATGCATGGCATCACGCATTAAGATAGGACACAATCCGCAACAGCAACCCCTTTGACTCGTGTACCTGGGTAGGAGTGAGGGGCTAGGCTGACCTTTCTCTTGTCATGCACAAAAGTATATCAATTGGTCCAACCATCATGCCTTGTCTCCTTGTTGGATTACATGTTGGCTTTTTCGTAGCTATTTCGGTGTTAAACTTTGTCACAATATAGAAAATTGAGCTAGATTAACATGGGCATTGGATTCATGTTATTTTGAACACTAAATCAAAAGTTACAGATGATTAAGTGATGTCATGGTTATCGGCCAGTTAAAATGATCTTTCTAAACTGATCAATAATGCTCCTTAGGTAAAGGCTTACAAATGATGCATAATGCATGGCATCACGTACTTTGTTATACATTGGATTACTTGGATGCTTTGTCATAGCTCTTTTAGTCTTAAATGTTGTCATATTATGGAAAATTTTGCTAGCTTAACGTGGGGGTTAGACTCATGTCATTTTGAGCTCTAAATCAATAGTTAAAGATCATTTACTGGTGACATGTCAAGTTGATCACCAGTTAAATTAGTCATTCTAAACTGATCATTAGTGCTCCTTGAGTAAAGGCTTGTAAATGAAGCATAATGCGTAATATCACGCAGTCAAGGATACATTGGATTACGTGAAGGCCTTCAACTAGATCTTTCAGTCTCAAATGTTGTCACAATATAGAAAATTGAGGTAGCTTAACGTGTTTGTTGGATTGATGCGGGCCTTAGATTCATGTCATTTTGAGCTCTAGGTTAAAAGTTAAAGACGATTTAGTGCGGATATGTCAAGTTTATTAGCTAGTTAAAATGATCAATCTAAACTGATCATTGGTGCTCATTGAGCAAAGGTTTACGAATGAAGCATAATGCATGGCATAACAAAGTTTGGGGTAGATGGGATTACTTGGAGGTTGTGTTGCAGCTATTTCGGTCTTCAATTTTCTCACAATGTAGAAAATTGAGCTAGCTTAACTTGGGCGTTGGATTCGTGTCATTCTGAACTCTAAATCAAAAGTTAGGGATGATTTAAAACGACCAATTAAATTGACCTTTCTAAACTACTCATTCTAAACAGATCATTAGTGCTCATTGAGTAAAGACTTATAAATGAATCATAACGCATGGCATCACGCCGTTAAGGATAGATTGATTTACTTGAAGGTGTTGTGGTAGCTTTTTTATTCTCAAATGTTGTTACAATATAAAAAATTGAGTTAGCTTAACGTGGACATTGGATTCGTGTTATTGTGAACTCTAAATCATATGTTAGGAACGAGTTAGTGCTGACATGTAAAATTTATCGGCCAGTTAAAATGATCATTGTAAAGTAATCATTGGTGCTCCTTGAGTAAAGACTTGTAAAAGAAGCACAATGCATGGTATCACGCAATTTGGGATACATTGGATAACTTGAAGGCTTTCAGGTAGATCTTTCAGTCTCAAATGTTGTCACAATATAGTAGCTTAACGTCGGCGTTGGATTCATGTGGGCGTTGGATTTATGTTAGTTTGAGCTCTAGGTCAAAAGTTAAAGACAATTTAGTGCAGACATGTCAAGTTTATCAGCCAGTTAAAATGAAGCATAACGCATGGCATCACGCATTTTTGGATCAATTGGATTACTTGGAGGTTGTGTCCAAGCTATTTTGGTCTTAGATTTTGCCACAACATACAAAATTGAGCTAGCTTAACATGGGCGTTGGATTATTGTCATTCTGAACTCCAAATTAAAAGTTACGGACGATTTAGTATAGACATGTCAAGTGGATCGGCCAATTAAACTAATCATTCTAAATTGCTCATTTTAAACTGATCATTAGTGCTCCTTGAGTAAAAGCTAGTAAAAGAAGCATAATGCATGGCACCACGCAGTTCAGGTAGATGAGACTACTTGAAGGCTTGTTGGTAGATATGATAGTGTCAAATGTTGTCACAATATAAAAAAATTGACCTAGCTTAACGTGGGCGTTGGATTCGTGTTATTCCGAACTCGAAATCAAAAGTTACGGATGATTTATTGTGACATGTCAAGTTGATCGGCCGGATAAGATGATCATTCTAAACTGATCATTGGTGCTTCTTGAGTAAAGGCTTATAAATGAAGCAAAATGCATGGCATCACGTAGTTTGGGATACATAGGATTACTTGTAGGCTTTTTCGGAGCTCTTTCAATCTCAAATGTTGTTACAATAGAGAAATTACGGTAGCTTAAGGTGGGCGTTGGACTAATGTCATTTTGTGCTCTAAATCAAAAGATACATAGGATTTAGTGTAGACATGTCAGTTTGACCAGCTAGTTCAAATGATCATTCTAAACTGATCAATATTGCTCCTATAGTAAATGCATGGCATCACACATTAAGATGGGATACAATCCGCAGCAACATCACCTTTCACTCGTGTACCTGGGTAGGAGTGAGGGGCTAGGCTGACCTTTCTCATGGTAGGCACAAAAGTGTATCCGTTGGTCCGGCCATCATGCCTTGTCTCCTTGTTGGATTACATGTTGTCTTTGTCGTAGCTATTTTGGTGTTAAAAATTGATCACAATATAGAAAATTGAGCTAGCTTAACGTGGGCATTGGATTAATGTTATTTTGAAGTCTAAATCAAAAGTTATGGACGATTAAGTGAGGACATGTAAAGGTTATCGACCAATTAAAATGATCTTTCTAAACTGATCACTAATGCTCCTTGAGTAAAGGCTTATAAATGAAGCATAATGCATGGCATCACATAGTTTTGGATACATTGGATTACTTGGATGCTTTGTCGTAGCTCATTCAGTCTTAAATGTTGTCATATTATGGAGATTGAGCTAGCTTAACGTGGGGGTTGCACTCATGTAATTTGAGATCTAAATCAATAGTTAGAGATCATTTACTGGGGACATGTCAAGTTGATCAGCCAGTTAAATTGATCATTCTAAACTGATCATTGGTTCTCCTTTAGTAAAGGCTTGTAAATGAAGCATAATGTGTAACATCACGCAGTCTGGGATACATTAGATAACGTGAAGGCTTTCAACTAGATCTTTCAGTATCAAATGTTTTCACAATATAGAAAATAGAGGTAGCTTAACGTGTTTGTTGGATTCATGCGGCCTTGGATTCATGTCATTTTTAGCTATAGGTCAAAAGTTAAAGACGATTTAGTGCGGATATGTCAAGTTTATTAGCTAGTTAAAATGATCAATCTAAACTGATCATTGGTGCTCATTGAGCAGAGGTTTATGAATGAAGCATAATGCATGGCATAACGAAGTTTGGGATAGATGGGATTACTTGGAGGTTGTGTCGTAGCTATTTCGGTCTTCAATTTTGTCACAATGTAGAAAATTGAGCTAGCTTAACTTGGGTGTTGGATTCGTGTCATTCTGAACTCTAAATCAAAAGTTATGGATGAGTTAGTACGACCAATTAAATTGATCATTCTAAACTACTCATTCTAAACTGATCATTAGTGCTCATTGAGTAAAGGCTTATAAATGAAGCAAAACACACGGCATCATGCAGTTAAGGATAGATTGAATTACTTGAAGGCGTTGTGGTAGCTGTTTTAGTCTCAAATGTTGTTACAATATAAAAAATTGAGTTAGCTTAACGTGGACGTTTGATTCGTGTTATTGTGAACTCTAAATCACATGTTAGGAACGATTTAGTGCTGACATGAAAAATTTATCGGCCAGTTAAAATGATCATTGTAAACTAATCATTGGTTCTCCATGAGTAAAAGCTTGTAAAAGAAGCACAATGCATGGTATCACGCAGTTTGGGATACATTGGATAACTTGAAGGCTTTCAGGTAGATCTTTCAGTCTCAAATGTTGTCACAATATAGAAAATTCTGGTAGCTTAACGTCGGCGTAGGATTCATATGAGCGTTGGATTTATGTTAGTTTGAGCTCTAGGTCAAAAGTTTAGGACAATTTAGTGCAGACATGTCAAGTTTATCAGCCAGTTAAAATGAAGCATAACGCATGGCATCATGCATTTTGGGATAAAATGTAATACTTGGAGAGTGTCCAAGCTATTTTGGTCTTAGATTTTGCCATAACATACAAAATTGAGCTAGCTTAACGTGGGCGTTGGATTATTGTCATTCTAAACTCCAAATTAAAAGTTACGGATGATTTATGTTGACATGTCAAGTGGATCGGCCAATTAAACTAATCATCCTAAGCTGCTTATTCTAAACAGATCATTAGTGCTCCTTGAGTAAAAGCTAGTAAAAGAACCATAATGCATGGCCCCACGCAGTTCAGGTAGATAAGATTACTTGAAGGCTTGTTGGTAGCTATGATAGTGTCAAATGTTGTCAGAATATAAAATAATTGACCTAGCTTAATGTGGGCGTTGGATTCGTGTCATTCTGAACTCGAAATCAAAAGTTACAGACGATTTATTCTGACATGTCAAGTTTATCGGCCAGATAAGATTATCATTCTAAACTGATCATTGGTGCTTCTTGAGTAAAGGCTTATAAATGAAGCAAAATGCATGGCATCACGTAGTTTGGGATACATAGGATTACTTGTAGGCTTTTTCAGAGCTCTTTCAATCTCAAATGTTGTTACAATAGAGAAACTGAGGTAGCTTAACGTGGGCGTTGGACTAATGTCATTTTGTGCTATAAATCAAAAGATATATACGATTTAGTGTAGACATGTCAGTTTGACCAGCTAGTTCAAATAATCATTTTAAACTGATCAATATTTCTCCTACACTAAAGGCTAATAAATGAAGCAAAATGCATGGCATCACACATTAAGATGGGATACAATCTGCAGCAACAACACCTTTCACTCGTGTACCTGGGTAGGCTGATCTTTCTCATGTTAGGCACAAAAGTGTATCAATTGGTCCGGCCATCATGCCTTGTATCCTTGTCGGATTACATGTTGTCTTTGTCTTAGCTATTTTGGTGTTAAAAATTGATCACAATATAGAAAATTGAGCTAGCTTAACGTGGGCATTGGATTAATGTTATTTTGAACTCTAAATCAAAAGTAACGGACGATTAAGTGAGGACATGTCGAGGTTATTGACCAGTTAAAATGATCTTTCTAAACTGATCACTAATGCTCCTTGAGTAAAGGCTTATAAATGAAGCATAATGCATGGCATCACATAGTTTTGGATACATTGGATTACTTGGATGCTTTGTCGTAGCTCATTCAGTCTTAAATGTTGTCATATTATGGAGATTGTGCTAGCTTAACGTGGGGGTTGGACTCATGTAATTTGAGATCTAAATCAATAGTTAGAGATCATTTACTGGGGACATGTCAAGTTGATCAGCCAGTTAAATTGATCATTCTAAACTGATCATTGGTTCTCCTTTAGTAAAGGCTTGTAAAAGAAGCATAATGTCTAACATCACCCAGTCTGGGATACATTAGATAACGTGAAGGCTTTCAACTAGATCTTTCAGTATCAAATGTTTTCACAATATAGAAAATAGAGGTAGCTTAACGTGTTTGTTGGATTCATGCGGCCTTGGATTCATTTCATTTTTAGCTATAGGTCAAAAGTTAAAGATGATTTAGTGCGGATATGTCAAGTTTATTAGCTAGTTAAAATGATCAATCTAAACTGATCATTGGTGCTCATTGAACAGAGGTTTATGAATGAAGCATAATGCATGGCATAACGAAGTTTGGGATAGATGGGATTACTTGGAGGTTGTGTCGTAGCTATTTCGGTCTTCAATTTTGTCACAATGTAGAAAATTGAGCTAGCTTAACTTGGGCGTTGGATTCGTGTCATTCTGAACTCTAAATCAAAAGTTATGGATGAGTTAGTACGACCAATTAAATTGATCATTCTAAACTACTCATTCTAAACTGATCATTAGTGCTCATTGAGTAAAGGCTTATAAATGAAGCAAAACGCACGGCATCACGCAGTTAAGGATAGATTGAATTACTTGAAGGCGTTGTGGTAGCTGTTTTAGTCTCAAATGTTGTTACAATATAAAAAATTGAGTTAGCTTAACGTGGACGTTTGATTCGTGTTATTGTGAACTCTAAATCACATGTTAGGAACAATTTTGTGCTGACATGAAAAATTTATCGGCTAGTTAAAATGATCATTGTAAACTAATCATTGGTTCTCCTTGAGTAAAGGCTTGTAAAAGAAGCACAATGCATGGTATCACGCAGTTTGGGATATATTGGATAACTTGAAGGCTTTCAGGTAGATCTTTCAGTCTCAAATGTTGTCACAATATAGAAAATTGTGGTAGCTTAACGTCGGCGTAGGATTCATGTGGGCGTTGGATTTATGTTAGTTTGAGCTCTAGGTCAAAAGTTAAGGACAATTTAGTGCAGACATGTCAAGTTTATCAGCCAGTTAAAATGAAGCATAACGCATGGCATCATGCATTTTGGGATAAAATGTAGTACTTGGAGAGTGTCCAAGCTATTTTGGTCTTAGATTTTGCCACAACATACAAAATTGAGCTAGCTTAACGTGGGCGTTGGATTATTGTCATTCTAAACTCTAAATTAAAAGTTACGGATGATTTATGTTGACATGTCAAGTAGATCGGTCAAGTGGATCGGCCAATTAAACTAATCATAAGAAGCTGCTTATTCTAAACAGATCATTAGTGCTCCTTGAGTAAAAGCTAGTAAAAGAAGCATAATGCATGGCCCCACGCATTTCAGGTAGATAAGATTACTTGAAGGCTTGTTGGTAGCTATGATAGTGTCAAATGTTGTGAGAATATAAAATAATTGACCTAGCTTAATGTGGGCGTTGGATTCGTGTCATTCTGAACTCGAAATCGAAAGTTACAGACGATTTATTCTGACATGTCAAGTTGATCGGCCAGATAAGATTATCATTCTAAACTGATCATTGGTGCTTCTTGAGTAAAGGCTTATAAATGAAGCAAAATGCAAGGCATCAAGTAGTTTGGGACACATAGGATTACTTGTAGGCTTTTTCAGAGCTCTTTCAATCTCAAATGTTGTTACAATAGAGAAACTGAGGTAGCTTAACGTGGGCGTTGTACTAATGTCATTTTGTGCTATAAATCAAAAGATAAATACGATTTAGTGTAGACATGTCAGATTGACCAGCTAGTTCAAATAATCATTCTAAACTGATCAATATTGCTCCTACAGTAAAGGCTAATAAATGAAGCAAAATGCATGGCATCACACATTAAGATGGAATACGATCTGCAGCAACAACACCTTTATCTCGTGTACCTGGGTAGGAGTGAGGGGCTAGGCTGATCTTTCTCTTGTTAGGCACAAAAGTGTATCAATTGGTCCAGCCATCATGCCTTGTATCCTTGTCGGATTACATGTTGTCTTTGTCGTAGCTATTTTGGTGTTAAAAATTGATCACGATATAGAAAATTGAGCTAGCTTAACGTGGGCATTGGATTAATGTTATTTTGAACTCTAAATCAAAAGTTACGGACGATTAAGTGAGGACATGTCAAGGTTATTGACCAGCTATGAATCATTCTCAAACTGATCCTTGAGTAAAGCTCCTACAGTCATAAGGCATCACATAGTGAAGCATAATGCATGGCATCACACATTAAGATGGAATACGATCTGCAGCAACAACACCTTTATCTCGTGTACCTGGGTAGGAGTGAGGGGCTAGGCTGATCTTTCTCTTGTTAGGCACAAAAGTGTATCAATTGGTCCGGCCATCATGCCTTGTATCCTTGTCGGATTACATGTTGTCTTTGTCGTAGCTATTTTGGTGTTAAAAATTGATCACGATATAGAAAATTGAGCTAGCTTAACGTGGGCATTGGATTAATGTTATTTTGAACTCTAAATCAAAAGTTACGGACGATTAAGTGAGGACATGTCAAGGTTATCGACCAGTTAAAATGATCTTTCTAAACTGATCACTAATGCTCCTTGAGTAAAGGCTTATAAATGAAGCATAATGCATGGCATCACATAGTTTTGGATACATTGGATTACTTGGATGCTTTGTCGTAGCTCATTCAGTCTTAAATGTTGTCATATTATGGAGATTGAGCTAGCTTAACGTGGGGGTTGGACTCATGTAATTTGAGATCTAAATCAATAGTTAGAGATCATTTACTGGGGACATGTCAAGTTGATCAGCCAGTTAAATTGATCATTCTAAACTGATCATTGGTTCTCCTTTAGTAAAGGCTTGTAAAAGAAGCATAATGTCTAACATCACCCAGTCTGGGATACATTAGATAACGTGAAGGCTTTCAACTAGATCTTTCAGTATCAAATGTTTTCACAATATAGAAAATAGAGGTAGCTTAACGTGTTTGTTGGATTCATGCGGCCTTGGATTCATTTCATTTTTAGCAATAGGTCAAAAGTTAAAGACGATTTAGTGCGGATATGTCAAGTTTATTAGCTAGTTTAAATGATCAATCTAAACTGATCATTGGTGCTCATTGAGCAGAGGTTTATGAATGAAGCATAATGCATGGCATAACGAAGTTTGGGATAGATGGGATTACTTGGAGGTTGTAACGTAGCTATTTCGGTCTTCAATTTCGTCACAATGTAGAAAATTGAGCTAGCTTAACTTGGGCATTGGATTCGTGTCATTCTGAACTCGAAATCGAAAGTTACAGACGATTTATTCTGACATGTCAAGTTGATCGGCCAGATAAGATTATCATTCTAAACTGATCATTGGTGCTTCTTGAGTAAAGGCTTATAAATGAAGCAAAATGCATGGCATCACGTAGTTTGGGATACATAGGATTACTTGTAGGCTTTTTCAGAGCTCTTTCAATCTCAAATGTTGTTAGAATAGAGAAACTGAGGTAGCTTAACGTGGGCGTTGGACTAATGTCATTTTGTGCTATAAATCAAAAGATAAATACGATTTAGTGTAGACATGTCAGTTTGACCAGCTAGTTCAAATAATCATTCTAAACTGATCAATATTGGTCCTACAGTAAAGGCTAATAAATGAAGCAAAATGCATGGCATCACACATTAAAATGGAATACGATCTGCAGCAACAACACCTTTATCTCGTGTACCTGGGTAGGAGTGAGGGGCTAGGCTGATCTTTCTCTTGTTAGGCACAAAAGTGTATCAATTGGTCCGGCCATCATGCCTTGTATCCTTGTCGGATTACATGTTGTCTTTGTCGTAGCTATTTTGGTGTTAAAAATTGATCACAATATAGAAAATTGAGCTAGCTTAATGTGGGCATTGGATTAATGTTATTTTGAACTCTAAATCAAAAGTTACGGACGATTAAGTGAGGACATGTCAAGGTTATCGACCAGTTAAAATGATCTTTCTAAACTGATCACTAACGCTCCTTGAGTAAAGGCTTATAAATGAAGCATAATGCATGGCATCACATAGTTTTGGATACATTGGATTACTTGGATGCTTTGTCGTAGCTCATTCAGTCTTAAATGTTGTCATATTATGGAGATTGAGCTAGCTTAACGTGGGGGTTGGACTCATGTAATTTGAGATCTAAATCAATAGTTAGAGATCATTTACTGGGGACATGTCAAGTTGATCAGCCAGTTAAATTGATCATTCTAAACTGATCATTGGTTCTCCTTTAGTAAAGGCTTGTAAAAGAAGCATAATGTCTAACATCACCCAGACTGGGATACATTAGATAACGTGAAGGCTTTCAACTAGATCTTTCAGTATCAAATGTTTTCACAATATAGAAAATAGAGGTAGCTTAACGTGTTTGTTGGATTCATGCGGCCTTGGATTCATTTCATTTTTAGCTATAGGTCAAAAGTTAAAGACGATTTAGTGCGGATATGTCAAGTTTATTAGCTAGTTAAAATGATCAATCTAAACTGATCATTGGTGCTCATTGAGCAGAGGTTTATGAATGAAGCATAATGCATGGCATAACGAAGTTTAGAATAGATGGGATTACTTGGAGGTTGTAACGTAGCTATTTCGGTCTTCAATTTTGTCACAATGTAGAAAATTGAGCTAGCTTAACTTGGGCGTTGGATTCGTGTCATTCTGAACTCTAAATCAAAAGTTATGGATGAGTTAGTACGACCAATTAAATTGATCATTCTAAACTACTCATTCTAAACTGATCATTAGTGCTCATTGAGTAAAGGCTTATAAATGAAGCAAAATGCACGGCATCACGCAGTTAAGGATAGATTGAATTACTTGAAGGCGTTGTGGTAGCTGTTTTAGTCTCAAATGTTGTTACAATATAAAATATTGAGTTAGCTTAACGTGGACGTTTGATTCGTGTTATTGTGAACTCTAAATCACATGTTAGGAACGATTTAGTGCTGACATGAAAAATTTATCGGCCAGTTAAAATGATCATTGTAAACTAATCATTGGTTCTCCTTGAGTAAAGGCTTGTAAAAGAAGCACAATGCATGGTATCACGCAGTTTGGGATATATTGGATAACTTGAAGGCTTTCAGGTAGATCTTTCAGTCTCAAATGTTGTCACAATATAGAAAATTGTGGTAGCTTAACGTCGGCGTAGGATTCATGTGGGCGTTGGATTTATGTTAGTTTGAGCTCTAGGTCAAAAGTTAAGGACAATTTAGTGCAGACATGTCAAGTTTATCAGCCAGTTAAAATGAAGCATAACACATGGCATCATGCATTTTGGGATAAAATGTAGTACTTGGAGAGTGTCCAAGCTATTTTGGTCTTAGATTTTGCCACAACATACAAAATTGAGCTAGCTTAACGTGGGCGTTGGATTATTGTCATTCTAAACTCTAAATTAAAAGTTACGGATGATTTATGTTGACATGTCAAGTAGATCGGTCAAGTGGATCGGCCAATTAAACTAATCATAAGAAGCTGCTTATTCTAAACAGATCATTAGTGCTCCTTGAGTAAAAGCTAGTAAAAGAAGCACAATGCATGGTATCACGCAGTTTGGGATATATTGGATAACTTGAAGGCTTTCAGGTAGATCTTTCAGTCTCAAATGTTGTCACAATATAGAAAATTGTGGTAGCTTAACGTCGGCGTAGGATTCATGTGGGCGTTGGATTTATGTTATTTTGAGCTCTAGGTCAAAAGTTAAGGACAATTTAGTGCAGACATGTCAAGTTTATCAGCCAGTTAAAATGAAGCATAACGAATGGCATCATGCATTTTGGGATAAAATGTAATACTTGGAGAGTGTCCAAGCTATTTTGGTCTTAGATTTTGCCACAACATACAAAATTGAGCTAGCTTAACGTGGGCGTTGGATTATTATCATTCTGAACTCTAAATTAAAAGTTACGGATGATTTATGTTGACATGTCAAGTGGATCGGCCAATTAAACTAATCATTCTAAGCTGCTTATTCTAAACAGATCATTAGTGCTCCTTGAGTAAAAGCTAGTAAAAGAAGCATAATGCATGGTCCCACGCAGTTCAGGTAGATGAGATTACTTGAAGGCTTGTTGGTAGCTATGATAGTGTCAAATGTTGTCAGAATATAAAATAATTGACCTAGCTTAATGTGGGCGTTGGATTCGTGTCATTCTGAACTCGAAATCGAAAGTTACAGACGATTTATTCTGACATGTCAAGTTGATCGGCCAGATAAGATTATCATTCTAATCTGATCATTGGTGCTTCTTGAGTAAAGGCTTATAAATGAAGCAAAATGCATGGCATCACGTAGTTTGGGATACATAGGATTACTTGTAGGCTTTTTCAGAGCTCTTTCAATCTCAAATGTTGTTACAATAGAGAAACTGAGGTAGCTTAACGTGGACGTTGGACTAATGTCATTTTGTGCTATAAATCAAAAGATAAATACGATTTAGTGTAGACATGTCAATTTCACCAGCTAGTTCAAATGATCATTCTAAACTGATCAATATTGCTCCTATAGTAAAGGCTTATAAATGAAGCAAAATGCATGGCAACACACATTAAGATGGGATACAATCTGCAGAAACAACACCTTTCACTCGTGTACCTGGGTAGGAGTGAGGGGCTAGGCTGATCTTTCTCATGTTAGGCACAAAAGTGTATCAATATGTCCGGCCATCATGCCTTGTATCCTTGTCGGATTACATGTTGTCTTTCTCGTAGTTATTTTGGTGTTAAAAATTGATCACAATATAGAAAATTGAGCTAGCTTAACGTGGGCATTGGATTAATGTTATTTTTGAACTCTAAATCAAAAGTTACAGACGATTAAGTGAGGACATGTCAAGGTTATCGGCCAGTTAAAATGATCTTTCTAAACTGATCATTAATGCTCCCTAAGTAAAGGCTTATAAATGAAGCATAATGCATGGCATCACGTAGTTTTGGATACGTTGGATTACTTGGATGGTTTGTCGTATCTCATTTAGTCTTAAATGTTGTCATATTATGGAAAATTGAGCTAGCTTAACGTGGGGGTTGGACTCATGTCATTTGAGATCTAAATCAATAGTTAGAGATCATTTACTGGGGACATCTCAAGTTGATCAGCCAGTTAAATTGATCATTCTAAACTGATCATTGGTTCTCCTTGAGTAAAGGCTTGTAAATGAAACATAATGCGTAACATCACGCAGTCTGGGATACATTAGATAATGTGAAGGCTTTCAACTAGATCATTCAGTATCAAATGTTGTCACAATATAGAAAATAGAGTTAGGTTAACATGTTTATTGGATTGATGCGGGCCTTGGTTCATGTCATTTTTAGCTCTATGTCAAAAGTTATAGAAGATTTAGTGTGGACATGTCAAGTTTATTTGCTACTTAAAATGATCAGTCTAAACTGATCATTAAGCTCATTGAGCAAAGGTTTACAAATGAAGCATAATGCATAGCATACCTCATTTTGGGATAGATGGGATTACTTGGAAGTTGTGCCGTAGCTATTTCGGTCTTTAATTTTGTCACAATATAGAAAATTGAGATAGCTTAACTTGGGCGTTGGATTCGTGTAATTCTGAACTCAAAAACAAAAGTTATGGATGATTTAGTACGGTCAGTTAAATTGATCATTCTAAACTGCTCATTCTATACAGATCATTTGTGCTCCTTAAGGAATGGCTTATAAATGGAGCATAACGCATGCATCATGCAGTTTAGTATAGATTGGATTACTTGATGGCTTTATGGTAGCTGTTTTAGTCTCAAATGTTGTAACAATATAAAAAATTTGAGTTAGCTTAATGTGGGCGTTGGATTTGTGTTATTGTAAACTCTAAATCACATGTTAGGAACGATTTAGTGCTGACACATAAATTTGATCGGCCAGTTAAAATGATCATTGTAAACTAATCATTGGTGCCCCTTGAGTAAAGGCTTTTAAAAGAAGCATAATGCATGGTATCATGTAGTTTGGAATACATTTGATAACTTGAAGGCTTTCATGTAGATCTTTCAGTCTCAAATGTTGTCACAATATAGAAAATTGTGGTAGCTTAATGTCGGCATTGGATTCATGTGGGCGTTGGATTTATGTCAGTTTGAGCTCTAGGTCAAAAGTTAAAGATGATTTAGTGCAGACATGTCATGTTTATCAGCGAGTTAAAATTAAGTATAACGCATGGCATCACGCATTTTGGGATAAATTGGATTACTTGGAGGTTGTGTTCAAGCTATTTTGGTCTTAGATTTTGCCACAACATACAAAATTGAGCTAGCTTAACGTGGGCGTTGGATTATTGTCATTCTGATCTCTAAATTAAAAAATACGGACGAGTTAGTGTAGACATGTCAAGTGGATCGGCCAATTAAACTAATCATTCTAAACTGCTCATTCTAAACTGATCATTAGTGCTCCTTGAGTAAAAGCTAGTAAATGAAGCATAATGCATGGCATCATGCAGTCCAAGTGGATGAGATTACTTGAAGGCTTTGTCGTAGCTATGATAGTGTCAAATGTTTTCACAATATAAAAAATTGACCTAGCTTAACGTGGGCGTTGGATTCGTGTCATTCTGAACTCAAATTCAAAAGTTACGGATGATTTATTGTGACATGTCAAGTTGATCGGCCAATTAAGATGATCATTCTAAACTGATCATTCGTGCTTCTTGAGTAAAGGCTTATAAATGAAGCAAAATGCATGGCACCACAAAGTTTTGGATACATAGGATTACTTATAGGCTTTTCGGAGCTCTTTCAATCTCAAATTTTGTTACAATAGAGAATTTGAGGTAGCTTAACGTGGGCGTTGGACTAATGTCATTTTGTGCTCTAAATCAAAAGATACATACGATTTAGTGTAGACATGTCAGTTTGATCAGCTAGTTCAAATGATCATTCTAAACTGATCAAAATTGCTCCTAGAGTAAAGGCTTATAAATGAAGCAAAATGCATGGCATCACACATTAGGATAGGATACAATCCGCAGCAACAACCCCTTTCACTCGTGTACCTAGGTAGGAGTGAGGGGCTATGCTGACCTTTCTCTTGTTAGGCACAAAAGTCTATCAATTGGTCCGACCATCATGCTTTGTCTCCTTGTCGGATTACATGTTGTCTTTGTCGTAGCTATTTTGGTGTTAATAATTGATCACAATATAGAAAATTGAGCTAGCTTAACGTCGGCATTGGATTAATGTTATTTTGAACTCTAAATCAAAAGTTACGGACGATTAAGTGAGGACGATCGGCCAGTTAAAATGATCTTTCTAAACGGATCATTAATGCTCCTTGAGTAAAGGCCTATAAGTGAAGCATAATGCATGGCATCACGTAGTTTTGGATACATTGGATTACTTGGACGCTTTGTCGTAGCTCATTCAGTATTAAATGCTGTCATATTATGAAAAATTGAGCTAGCTTAACGTAGGGGTTGGACTCATGTCATTTGGGATCTAAATCAATAGTTGGAGATCATTTACTGGGGACATGTCAAGTTGATCAGCCAGTTAAATTGATCATTCTAAGCTGATCATTGGTTCTCCTTGAGTAAAGACGTATAAATTAAGCATAATGTGTAACATCACTCAGTCTGGGATACATTAGATAACGTGAAGGCTTTCAACTAGATCTTTCAGTGTCAAATGTTGTCAGAATATAGAAAATAGAGGTAGCTTAACGTGTTTGTTGGATTCATGCGAGCCTTGGATTCATGTCATTTTTAGCTCTATGTCAAATGTTAAAGATGATTAAGTGCGGACATGTCAAATTTATTAGGTACTTAAAATGATCAGTCTAAACTGATCATTGGAGCTCATTAAGGAAAGGTTTACAAATGAAGCATAATGCATGGCATAATGCATTTTGGGATAGATGGGATTACTTGGAGGTTGCGTCGTAGCTATTTCGGTCTTTAATTTTGTCACAATATAGAAAATTGAGATAGCTTAGCTTGGGCGTTGGATTCGTGTAATTCTGAACTCTAAATCAAAAGTTATGTTTGATTTAGTACGGTCAGTTAAATTGATCATTCTAAACTACTCATTCTATACTGATCATTAGTGCTCCTTAAGTAATGGCTTATAAATGGAGCATAACGCATGCATCATGCAGTTTAGGATAGATTGGATTACTTGATGGCTTTGTGGTAGCTGTTTTATTCTCAAATGTTGTCACAGTATAAAATTTTGAGTTAGCTTAATGTGGGCGTTGGATTCCTGTTATTTTGAACTCTAAATCACATGTTACGAACGATTTAGTGCTGACATGTCAAATTGATCGGCTAGTTAAAATGATCATTCGAAACTGATCATTGGTGCTCCTTTATTAAAGGCTTGTGAATGAAGCATAATGCATGGTATCACACAGTTCGGAATACATTGGATTACTTGAAGGCTTTCATGTAGATCTTACAGTCTCAAATGTTTTCACAATATAGAAAATTGAGGTAGCTTACCGTCGGCGTTGGATTCATGTGGGCGTTGGATTTATGTCAGTTTGAGCTCTATGTCAAAAGTTGAAGACGATATAGTGTAGACATGTCAAGTTTATCAGCCTGTTAAAATGATTATTCTAAATTGATCATTAGTGCTCATTGCACAAAGGTTTTCAAATGAAGCATAATGAATGGCATCATGCATTTTAGGATAGATGGGATTACTTGGAGGTTGTGTCCAAGCTATTTTGGTCTTAAATTTTGTCACAACATTTAAAATTGTGCTAGCTTAACATGGGCATTGGATTCGTGTCATTCTTAGCTCTAAATCAAAAGTTACAGATGATTTAGTGTAGACATGTCAAGTTGATCAGCCAGTTAAATTGATCATTCTAAACTTGTCATTCTAAATTGATCATTAGTGTTCCGTGAGTAAAGGCTAATAAATGAAGCATAACGCATGGCATCACGCAGTTTAAAATAGATTAGATTACTTGAAGGCTTTGTGGTAGCTGTGATAGTCCCAAATGTTGTCACAATATAAAAAATTGACCTAGCTTAATGTGGGCGTTGGATCCGTGTCATTCTGAACTCTAAATCAAAAGTTACGGACGATTTAGTGTGACTTTTCAATTTGATCAGAGAGTTAAAATGATCATTCTTAACTGATCATTGTTGCTCCTTGAGTAAAGGCTTATAAATGAAGCATAATGCATGGCATCAAATAGTTTGGGATACATAGGATTACTTGGAGGCTTTTTCGGCGCTCTTTCAGTCTCAAATTTTGTCACAATAGAGAAAATTGAGATAGCTTAACGTGGGCATTGGACTAATGTCATTTTGTGCTCTAAATCAAAAGATACATACGATTTAGTGCAGACATGTAAGGTTGATCAGCTAGTTCAAATGATCATTCTAAACTGATCAATGGCGCTCCTAGAGTAAAGGCTTTTAAATGAAGCAGAATGCGTTGCATCACGCATTAAGATGGGATACAATCCGCAGCTGAAACCCCTTTCACTCGTTAACTTAGGCAGAAGTGACGTGCTAGGCTGACGTTTCTCTTGTCATGGACAAAAGTTTATAAATTAGTCCGGCCATCATGTCTTGTCTCCTTGTCGGATTACATGTTGGCTTTGTCGTAGCTATTTGCTGTTAAATTTTGTCACAATATAGAAAATTGAGTGAGCTTAACGTGAGTATTGGATTCATGTTATTTTGAGCTCTAAGTCAAAAGTTACGGACGATTAAGTGCGTACATGTAAAGGTTATCAGCCAGTTAAAATGATCTTTCTAAATTGATCATTAATGCTCCTTGAGTAAAGGCTTATAAATGAATTATAATGCATGGCTTCACGTAGTTTGGGATATATTGCATTACTTGGATGCTTTGTCATAGCTTTTTCAGACTTAAATGTTGTCATATTATGGAAAATTGAGCTAGATTAATGTGGGGGTTGGACTCATGTCATTTTGAGGTCTAAATCAATACTTAGAGATCATTTACTGGTGACATGTCAACTTGATCAGCCAGTTAAATAGATAATTATAAACTAATCATTGGTTCTTCTTAAGTAAAGACTTATAAATGAAGCATAATGCATGGCATCACGCAGTCTGGGATATATTCGATTACTTGGAGGCTTTATAGTAGATCTTTAAGTCTGAAATGTTGTCAAAGTATGGAAAATTAAGCTAGCTTAAGATGGGCATTGGACTCATGTCATTTTGAGTTCTAAATCAAATGTTAACGATGATTTAGTGCGGACATTTCAAGTTGATCAACTAGTTTAAATGATCATTCTAAACTGATCATTGGTGCTCCTTAAGTAAAGCTTATGAATGAAGCACAATGCATTGCATCACGCAGTCTGGGATACATTGGATTACTTGGCGGCTTTATGTAGCTCTTTGAGTCTTAAATGTTGTCATATTATGGAAAATTGATATAGCTTAACGTGTGGGTTGGACTCATGTAATATTGACATCATAATCTGTAGTTAAAAATCATTTAGTGCAGGCATGTAGAATTGATCAGTCAGTTAAAATAATCATTCTAAACTGATCATTGGTGCATCTTGAGTAAAGGCTTGTAGATGAAGCATACTGCATGGCATCACACAGTTTGGGATACATTGTACTACTTGGAGGCTTTGTAGTAGCTCTTTCTGTCTCAAATGTTGTCACAAATTAAAAATTCAGCTAGTTTAACGTGGGCGTTAGACCCATGTCATTTTGAGCTCTAAAGAAAAAGTTAAAGATGATTTTGTGCGGACATGTCAAGTTGATCAACTAGCTAAAATAATCATTCTAAACTGATCATTGGTGTTCCTTCAGTGAAGGTTATAAATGAAGCATAGTGCATGACATCACGCAGTTTGGGATAGATGAGATCATAAATTTTGACACAATATAGAAAATTGAGCTACCTTAACATGGACGTTGGATTCATATCATTTTGAACTCCAAATCAAATGTTACAGACGATTTACAGTAGACATGTCAAGTTGATAGGCCTGTTAAAATGATCATTCTAAAATGATTATTGGTGCTCCTTGAGTAAACGATTATAAATGAAGCATAATGCATGGCGTCACGTAGTTTGGGATACATTGGATTACTTGGAAGCTTTGTTGTAACAATTTCCGTTTAAATTTTGTCCCAATATAGAAAAGTGAGCAAGCTTAACCTAGACGTTGGATTCATGTCATTTTGAACTCTAAATCAAAAATTACGGATGATTTAGTGCGGACATGTAGTTGATCGGCCAGTTAAAATGATTATCTAAACTGATAATTGGTGCTCCTTGAGTAAAGGCTTATAAATGAAGCATACTGCATGGCATCACGCAGTTTGGGATACATTGAATTACTTGGAGGCTTTGTAGTAACTCTTTCTGTCTCAAATTTTGTCAAAATATTAAAAATTGAGTTAGTTTAATGTGGGAATTGGACTTATGTCATTTTGAGCTCTACAGAAAAAGTTAAAGACGTGTTATGTGGACATATCAAGTTTATCAGCTGGTGAAAATGATCATTCTAAAATGATAATCGGTATCATGCAGTTTGGGATACATTGGATTACTTAGAGGCTTTGTCCTAGCTTTAATCTAAAATGTTGTCACAATATAGAAAATTTAGCTAGTTTAACGTGGGTGTTAGAATCATGTCATTTCGGACTCTAAATCAAAAGTTATGGGCGATGTAGTGTGGACATGTCAATTTGATCGGTCAGTTAAAATGATCATTCTAAACTGATCATTGGTGGTACTTGAGTAAAACCTTATAAATGAAATATCATTGAGGGCATCACGCAGTTTTGGATACATTGTATTACTTTGAGGCTTTGTAAGTCTCAAATGTTATCAAAATATGGAAAATTGAGCTAGTTTAACGTGGGCATTGGACTCATGTCAATTTGAGCTATAAATCAAAAGTTAAAGACGATTTAGAGTGGAAATGTCAAGTTGATCAGCCAGTTAAAATGATTATTCTAAACTGATCATCGGTGCTCCTTAAGTAATGATTATAAATGAAGCATAATGCATGGCATCACGTAGTTTGGGATACATTGGATTAATTTGAGACCTTGTCGTACCTCTTTTAGTCTAAAATGATGGCACAATATAGAAAATTGAGCTAGCCTAACATGGGCGTTGGATTCATGTCATTCTGAACTCTAAATCCAAAGTTATGGAAGATATAGTGCGGATATGTCAAGTTGATGGCCCAGTTAAAACAATCATTCTAAACTAATCATTGGTGTTCCTTGAGTAAAGGCTTATAAATTAAGCATAATGAATGGCATCACACAATTTGGAATACATTGGATTACTTGGAGACTTTGTCGGAGTTATTTTGGTGTTAAATGTTGTCACAATATGAAAAATTGAGCTATCTTAACGTGAACGTTGGACTGATGTAATTTTGAGCTCTGAATCAAAAGCTAAAAATGATTTAGTGCGAATACGTCAAATTGATCCGCCAGTTAAAATCATCATTCTAAATTGATAATTGGTGCTGCTTAAATAAAGGCTTATAAATGAAGCATAATGTATGGCATTTGACAGTTTGGAATACATTGGATTACGTGGAGGCTTTATCGTAGCTATTTTGGTCTTATATTCTGTCACAATATAGAAAATTGTGATAGCTTACCGTGGGCGTTCGATTCGTGTAATTTTGACCTCTAAATCAAAAGTTTGGGATACATTGGATTCCTTGGAGGCTTTGTAGTAGGTCTTTCAGTCTCAAATGTTGTCACAATATTAAAAATTAAATTAGCTTAATGTGGGCGTTGGACTCATGTCATTTTGAGCTCTGAAGAAAAAGGTAAAGATGCTTTTGTGCAGACATGTAAAGTTTATCAGCTTGTTAAAATGATAATTGGTTCTCCTTGAGTAAGGGATTATAGATGAACCATAATACATGGCTTCATGCAGTTTGGGATGCATTGGATTACTTGGAGACTTTGTCATAGCTCTTTCATTCTCAAATGTTGTCACAGTATACAAAATTGAGCTAGATTAACTTGGACGTTAGATTCGTGTCATTTTGTCCTCGAAATCTAAAACTTATAGATGATTTAATGTGGACATGTCAAGTTGATCGGCAAATTAAAATGATCATTTTAAATGATCATTGGTGCTCTTTGAGTAAAAGCTTATAAATGAAGCTTAATACATGACATCACGCAGTTTGGGATACATTTAATTATTTGGAAGCTTTGTAGTAGCTCTTTGAATCTCAAATATTGTCAGAATATGGAAAATTGAGGTAGCTCATGTAATTCTGAGCTCAAAATCAAAAGTTAAAGATTATTTAGTGCGGACATATCAAGTTGATCAACTTGCTAAAATGATCATTTTTAAAGTGATAATTGGTGCTCCTTGAGTTTAAGCATATAAATGAACCATAATATATGACATCTGACAGTTTGGGATAGATTGGATTACTTGGAGGCTTTGTTGTAGCTATTTTTCCTTAAATTCTGTCACAATATAGAAAATTGAGTTACCTTAACGTGGGCATTGGATTCGTGTAATTTTGACCTCTAAATCAAAAGTTACGGACGATTTAGTGCATACATGTCAAGTTGATCAGCCAGTTAAATGATTATTCTAAACTGATCATTGGTGCTCCATGAGTAAAGGCTTATAATTGAAGCATAATGCATGACATCACGTAGTTTGGGAAACATTGGATTACTTGGAAGCTTTGTCTTGGCTATTTCGGTCTCAAATGTTGGCAAAATATAGAAAATTGCGCTAGCTTAACTTGGGCGTTGGATTCATGTCATTTTGAACTCTTAATCAAAAGTACTGACGATTTAGTGCAAACATGTCAAGTTGATCCGCTAGTTAAAATGATCATTCTAAACTGATCATTGGTGCTCCTTGAGTAAAGGCTTATACATGCATAACGCAACGCAATTTGGAATACATTGGATTACTTGGAGGCATTATAGTAGCTCTTTGAGTCTCAAATGTTGTCACAATATCGAAAATTCTTGTAGCCTAATGTGGGCGGTGCACTCATGTCGTTATGAGCTCTAAATGAAAATTTAAAGATGATTTAGTGCGGACATATCAAGTTGATCAAAAAGTTAAAATGATCATTGGTGCTTATTGAGTAAAGGCTTATAAATGAACCATAATACATGGCATCATGCAGTTTGGGATACATTGGATTACATGTAGGCTTAGTCGTAGCTCTTTCAGTCTCAAATGTTGTCACAATACAGAAAAGTGAGGTAGCTTAATGTGGACGTTGGATTCGAGTCAATTTGAACTTTAAATAAAAAGTTACGGACGATTTAGAGCGGACATGTAAAGTTGATCAGCCAGTTAAAATGATCATTTTAAAATGATCATTGGTGGTCCTTGAGTTAAAGCTTATAAATGAAGCATCATGCATGGCATCACACAGTTTGAGATACATTGGATTACTTGCAGGCTTTATAATAGCTCTTTTACTCTCAAATGTTTTCACATTATGGAAAATTGAGCTAGCTTATGGGCAATGGACTCACGTCATTTTGAGCTCTAAATTAAAAGTTATAGCTAATTGAGTGCGGACATGTCAAGTTGAGCAGCTAGTCAAAATGATCATTCTAAGCTGATCATTGGTGCTTCTGAAGTAAAGGCTTATAAATGAAGCATAATGTGTGGCATTACGCACTTTGGGATACATTGGATTACTTGGTGGTATTTTCGTACCTCTTTTCACTCCTAAATGTTGTCATATTATGGAAAATTGAGCGAGCTTAACGTGGCGTTTTGACTCATGTCATTTTGAGCTCTAAATCGAAAGTTAAAGATTATTTAGTGTGGACATGTCAAGTTTCTCAACCAATTAAAATGATCATTCTAAACTAATCAATGGTGCTACTTTAGTAAAGATTTATAAATGAAGCATAATGTATGGCATCACAAAGTTTGGGACATATTGGATTACTTGGTGACTTTTCTGTAGCTACTTCGCTTTTAAAAATTGTCACAATATTGAAATTTGAGCTACCTTTACCTGGGCATTGGATTCGTGTCATTTTGAACTCTAAATAAAAAATAACGGCCGATTTATTGCGAACATGTCAAGTTGATCGGACAGTTAAAATGATCATTCTAAACTGATCATTGGTGCACTTTCAGTAAAGGCTTATAAATGAAGATAATGCATGGCAACAGCAGTTTGGGATACATTGGATTACTTGGAGGTTTTGTAGTATGTCTTTCAGTGTCAAATGTTGTCACGATATTAAAAACTGAGCTAGCTTAACGTGGGTGTTGGACTGATCATGTCATTTTGAGCTCTGAAGAAAAAGGTAAAGATGATTTAGTGCAAACATGTCAAGTTGATTGGTCAGTTAAAATGATTATTCTAAATGATCATTGGTGCATCTAGAGTAAAGGCTTCTAAATGAAGCATTGTATGGCATCAGGCAGTTTTGGATACATTGAATTACTTGGACGCGTTGTAGTAGCTCTTTTTGTCTCAAATTTTGTCATAATATTAAAAATTGCGGTAGCTTAACGTGGGTGTTGGACTCATGTCATTCTAAATTGATCATTGGTGGTCCTTGAGTAAAAGATTATAAATGAAGCATCATGAATGGCATCATGCAGTTTGGGATACATTGGATTACTTGGAGGCTTTATAATAGCTCCTTTAGTTTCAAATGTTATCACAATATGGAAAATTGAGCTAGCTAAACAAGGGCGTTGGACTCATGTCATTTTGAGATCTAAATTAAAAGTTATAGCCGATTTAGTGTGGAAATGTCAAGTTGAGCAGCTAGTCAAAATGATCATTGTAAGCTGATCATTGGTGCTCCTTAAGAAAAGACTTATAAATGAAGCATAATACATGGCATTACGTAGTTTGGATACATTGAATTACTTGACGGCATTTTCGTAGCTCTTTTAGTGTTAAATGTTGTCATATTATGGACATGTTTAGTTGATCGGTCAGTTAAAATGATCATTTTAAACTTATCATTGATGTTCCTTGAGTAAAGGCTTACAAATGAAAATAATGCATGGCATCATGCAGTGGTGAGAACATTGGATTACATGAAGCTTTGCCATAGCCCTTTTGGTGTTAAATTTTGTCAGAATATAGAAAACTGAGCTAGCTTAATTTGGGTGTTGGATTCATGTCATTTTAAACTCTTAATCAAAAGTTACTAACGATTTAGTGCGAAAATGTCAAGTTGATCCGCTAGTCAAAATATTCATTCTAAACTGATCATTTGTGCACCTTGAGTAAAGGTTTATACATGAAGCATAATGCAATGCAGTTCGGGATACATTGGATTACTTGGATGCATTGTAGTAACTCTTTCAGTCTCAAATGTTGTCACAATATCGAAAAGTCAAGTAGCTTAAAGTGGGTGTTGGACTCATGTCATCCTGAGCCCTAAATCAAAAGTTAAAGATGATTTAGTGCGGACATGTCAAGTTGATGAACTAGTTAAAATGATCATTCTAAAATGATCATTGGTGCTCTTTGAGTAAAGGCTTATAAATGAACCATAATACATGCCATCATGCAGTTTGTGATACATTGGATTACATGGAGGCTTTGTCGTAGCTCTTTGCATCTCAATTGTTGTCACAATATAAAAATGTCGGTTAGCTTAATGTGGATGTTGGATTCGTGTCATTCTGAACTTTAAATCAAAAGTTATAGACGATTTAGTGCATATATGTCAAGTTGATCTGCCAGTTAAAATGATCATTCTAAACTGATCATTGGTGCTCCTTGAGTAAAGGCTTCTAAATGAAGAATACTGCATGGCAACACGGAGTTTGGGATACATTGGATCCTTGGAGGCTTTGTAGTAGCTCTTTCTGTCTGAAATTTTGTCACTATATTAAAAATTGAGGTAGCTTAACGTGGGCGTTGGACTCATGTCATTCTAAATTGAGCATTGGTGGTCCTTGATTAAAAGCTTATAAATGAAGAATCATGCATGACATCACGCAGTTAGGGATACATTGGATTATTTGGAGGCTTTATAATAGCTCTTTTAGTCTCAAATGTTATCACAATATGGAAATTTGACCTCTTTTAGTGTTAAATCTTGTCATATTATGGACATGTTAAGTTGATCGGTCAGTTAAAATGATCATTTTAAATTGATCATTGGTGCTGCTTGAGTAAAGGCTTATAAATGAAGATAATGCATGACATCACGCAGTTGTGGATACATTGGATTACTTGGAAGCTTTGTCGTAGCTATTTTGGTTTTAAATTTTGACACAATATCGAAAACTGAGCTAGCTTAACATGGGCGTTGGATTCGTATCATTTTGAACTATAAATCAAAAGTTACGGACAATTTAGTGCGGACTTGTCAAGTTGATGGGCCAGTTAAACTGATTATTCTAAATTGATCATTGGTGCTACTTGAGTAAAGGCTTATAAATAAAGCATTGTCTATGACATCATCAGTTTGGGATACATTGGATTACTTGGAAGCTTTGTACTAGCTCTTTTAGTCTCAAATTTTGTCACAATATTAAAAATTAGGCTAACTTAACATGGGCATAGGACTCATGTCATTTTGAGCTCTAAAAAAACTTAAAGACGATTTAGTGCCAATATGTCAAGTTTATTAGTTAGTTAAAATGATCATTCTAAAATGATTACTGGTTCTACTTGAGCAAAGGCTTATAAAAAAGCATAATGCATGGCAGAATGCAGTTGGAGATACATTGGATTACATGGAGGTTTTGTCGTAGCTCTTTCAGTCTCAAATTTTGTCACAATATAGAAAATTGAGCTAGCTGAACGTGGGCGTGGATTCGTGTCATTGTGAACTCTAAATCAAAACTTACAGGTGGTATAGTGATCATTCTAAACTGATCATTGGTGCTCCTTGAGTAAAAAAGCTTATAAATCAAGCATAATGCATGGCATCACACAGTTTGGGATACAATGGATTACTTGGAGGCTTTGTTGTAGCTTTTTCAGTGTCAAATGTTGTCACAATATCGAAAGTCGAGCTCGCTTAACATGGGTATTGGACTCATGTCATTTTGATCTCTAAACCAAAAGTTAAAGACAATTTAGAGAGGACATGTCAAGTTGATCAAAAATTTTAATAGCAAATCTTCTTCTTAAACTCGTTTGATCATCCTCTTGATTAAGGAATTTTAGAACCCTTTCTCATTCCTCTCAAGAGTTGAAAGTATAAGGGATCTTCATCACCCTTGGAAGTTTCAATTCGATTCACCCCTTGCCCAACGTGCCTGGCCTTTGTCATTCACACAGAGCAAGCAGATAGTCCAGGGATTTTACACCATCCTTGAGAAGTATCATCCATTTCATCTTGTTCTCGAATCCATCCACTTAAGAGCCAACAAATACGCAAGTTACACCATCGTTTCACCCATTCCGCAACTCCATTCATTCATCCACTCTTCCAAAACCATCTGGAGTTGATCAGGGGCTTGATCCTCATCAGGATCACATCAAATGATATCAGAGCCCACTCCAAACGAGGTTGTATTTCTACAAACCCGTTTGCACCCTTTCGTATTCTTGCAAAAACGTTTTGTAGCCTTTCGCCTTCTTTTTGCGATTTGTTTTAAAATGTTTCGTTGTTTGTTTCTTGTTGAAACTTTATCTTATATCTTTGAATAACCTGGAAATTAACTTGAAAATAGTTTAGAACCGATTTCTAATGGACAAAACTTGTGAAACACCAAATCAACACCGTTGAGGTTCTAAGAAACTGGTTTTGTTAATCCGAGTTTATCACCTTTTGTTTGAATATTTTAGAGATTAAAACCTGAATGAAACTTGTTCTTAAGACTTAACAGAACCAGGAATACCACTTAAAAACGCTTCAAAACGAATCTAAAGTTGTTAGACTCACCCATTTCAAAACCGGAGTTCAAAGAGTCTAGAACATGCTTTGCTAGGGTTTGTCTTTGTTCTTGTCTCTTTGTTTCAGCAAATTGTTGTGTCATTTTCTGTGTTTTAGTTTGAACCTTTTACTTGTTTAGTTGTCTGAATTTTTCAGATACCATGGTAGGAACCAGCACTAATGGTGAAGAATCCTCAAATTCCAACAAACAACTCCTTGATTCCTTTAAAGCCATGATGAATGAAAGTATGACAACCATGAGAGCTGAAATAGAAAGATCCATCAATGACCGAATTAGGATAAAAACAGCCACCTTCTGATACAGAGCAATACTACAGTCACTCATCTAGGTCACAACACCCTAGGAGAAGGCGGCCAAGAGACGACCAACCGCATAGGAATAACCAACCCAATCCTCGCGACCCTTTGGCTGGCCTTAAAATCAAGATTCCCTCTTCCCATGTAACCAATGACCCTGATGAGTATCTAGAATGGGGAAAGAAGATAGAAATAGTCTTTGATTGAAGGGAATACACTGAGGATAGTAAGGTTAGAGTAGCACCAACCGCTTTTAAAGATTATGCCTTAAGTTGGTGGGATCAATTGGTTACTTCTAGGAGAAGGGCTGGGGAGTTTCGTATAGATTCGTGGAATCAGATGAAAGTAATCATGAGGAAAAGGTGTATACCTAGCGACTACCATAAGGAACTTCACTTTAACCTTAGAAACCTATCTCAAGGATCTAGTACCGTAGAGGAGTACTTTAAGGAGATGGAAACCGTATTGCTTAAGGCTGATGTTCAAGAGGATAGTGAAGCCACTAAGGCTAGGTTTATGGGTGGCCTTAATAGGGAAATCATAAATAGGCTAGAGGTTCACCATTATGTCGAAATAGAAAAACTTCTCCATAAGGCTATCATGTTCGAAAAACAACTTAAGGGGAAAAACCCTAAACCCGGGTTTAGTTCTACTAGGTTTAGCTAATCTAAGGAGGATAAGTGTAGCAAAGATTACAAGCCTTTCAATAAACCTAAGGTAGAAGATTCGAAACTTAAGGGAATGGATATGGGTTCTAGCACCAAAACTAGGGAAATTCATTTTTTTAAGTTTAAGGGCTTTGGTCACTACTCTAGGGAATGTACGAATAAGAGAACCATAGTTATTAGGGCTAACGGTGAGGTAGAATCAGAGGATGACCATTCGGATGCTGAGTCCTTGGAAGTAAATGTAGACATACCCCATGCTGGACAACTCTTAGTCACTAGGAGAACTCTAAACTTACAAACTAGAACAGAAAAGAGTGCGCAAAGAGAGAACCTATTCCACACTCGCTGTCTAGTTAAGAGTAAGGTCTGTAACTTAGTGATAGATGGAGGTAGTTGTACCAATATAGCTGGTGAGATTATGGTACAAAAGTTAGGGCTTGAGATTATTAAGAGGTCTAAACCCTATAAGTTCCAATGACTTAATGATGAGGGTGAGCAAGAAGTAGAGAACCAGGTCCTAGTTCTTTGTCCATAGGAAACTATGAAGATGAGGTTTTGTGTGATATTTTAGCAATGGATGCTGGTCACATCTTGTTAGGTAGACCTTGGCAATCGGATAGAAGGGTTATTCATGATGGGTTTACTAATAGGTACTCATTTGAGTTTAAGGGAAAGAAACACATTTTAGTACCTTTATCCCCAACAAGAGGTTTATTTAGATCAGATAGCTTTAAACAATAACAAAACCCAATCCGAACCCAAAAGCAAACCCCATGCCGACGGCACCGCCAAACCGCAAACCAAGCCACCAGCCAAATAACCGACTAATCTTATGATTAAGTCCATCCCAGGGAGTAACTTTCCACACCTAATCTTTTTCTTAAAGAAAGCTTTCACACTAACCAATCTATGCAAGAAATTCCTAGCAAAATTCAACTTCTTTTACAGGAATTTAAAGATGTGTTTCCGAAGGAGCAACCACAAGGCTTACCACCAATCTGAGGAATTTAGCACCAAATTGACTTTCTACCCGGACCATCTCTTCCCAACAAGCCAGCCTACAGACCCAACCCCTGGAGACCAAGGAGCTTCAACAGCAAGTCATTGAACTCATGGAGAAAGGACATATCCGCGAAAGTATGAGCCCGTGTGTTGTACCTGTTTTGGTTGTCCCAAAAAGGATGGAAAGTGTGGAATGTGTGTTGATTGCAGAGCCATCAACAATATCACTGTAAACTATCGCCATCCTGTACCTAGATTAGATGATATGTTAGATGAATTGCATGGTTTTAGCATCTTTTCTAAGGTAGATCTTAAGAGTGGTTATCACCAAATTAGGATGAAAGAAGGTGATGAGTGGAAAACTGCGTTTAAAACTAAACAACCTTTATATGAGTGGTTAGTAATTCCTTTTGGCTTGACAAATGCACCTAGTACCTTCATGAGATTGATGAACCATGTCCTTAGGGAATTCATAGGTCATTTTCTGGTAGTATACTTTTATGACATTCTAGTTTTTAGCTGAACCTTAGATGATCATGTAGAACACCTCAGAAAGGTTTTTGAAGTGCTTAGAAAGGAAACCTTGTATGCCAATCTTAAGAAATGTACTTTAGCAACAGATAACCTTGTCTTCTTAGGTTTTGTTGTGAGTACAGATGGTATTATGGTTGATGAGGAAAAGATAAAAGCGATTAAGGAGTGGTCGAGTCCAAAGAATGTTGGGGAAGTAAGGAGCTTCCATGGCCTAGCTGGGTTTTACCGGAGATTTGTCATGGAATTTAGCACTACAGCAGCTCCACTCAGTGAGGTTATCAAAAAGAATGTGGGATTTAAGTGGGAGAAGGTGCAAGAGGAGGCATTCCAAACCTTGAAAGACAAGCTCACACACTCCCTGGTGCTATCTCTTCCTAACTTTGATAAAACTTTTGAAATTGAATGTGATTCCTCTGGAGTTAGTATTAGTGCTGTTATTATGCAGGAAAGGAAGCCCATAGCCTACTTTAGTGAGAAACTTGGAGGGGCCGCACTCAATTACCTAACCTATGACAAAGAACTATTTGTGCTTGTGAGGGCCTTGCCACCATGGCGACATTATCCTTATCCCAAGGAGTTTGTCATCCATACCGACCATGAGTGACTCAAACATCTCAAAGGGCAACAAAAGCTGAACAAAAGACATGCTAGGTGGGTCAAATTCATTGAGACCTTCCCTTATGTGCTCAAATACAAGAAAGGTAAAGAGAATGTAGTAGCCGATTGAATGTGTTCTGGAACTCTTTAGAAGTTAAACTGCTAGGGCTTGAGAAAATCAAAGAGTTATATGCTATTGATGCTCATTTTAATGATATTTATGCTCTTGTCAGAATTTTGGTACTGGAAAATACTTTAAGAGTGAAGGATTTTTGTTTTATGATAATTGGTTATGTGTACCTAACTCATCTTTGCGAGACTTGTTTGTTACGGAAGCACATTCAGGTGGTCTTATGGGTCACTTTGGCATGGCAAAGACATTAAATGTATTGTATTAACACTTCTTTTGACCACACATGATAAGTGATGTTGAGAAAACTTGCCAATGATGTGTAACTTGCAAGCAAGCCAAATCCACAATCCAAAAGCAGGGTTTGTATACCCCTCTTCCTATACCTTTGCACCCTTGGCATGATATTTCTATGGATTTTGTTGTTGGATTGCCAGAAATAAGATTGGAAAGGATTGTGTGTTTGTTGTAGTTGATAGGTTTTTCAAAATGACTCACTTTATTCCTTGTCATAAGACGGATGATGCAGTTAACATTGCCGGATTATTCTTTCAGGAGATAGTTAGACTTCATGGCATGCCTAGGACCATAGTATCAGATAGAGACACTAAGTTCCTTAGTTACTTTTGGAAAACACTTTATTCTAAGCTAGGAACTAAGCTTTGTTTCTCCACAACTTGTCACCCGCAATCGAATGGTCAAACTGAAGTAGTTAATAGAACCTTGTCTACTTAGTTAAGGGCTTTGATTAAAAATAATCTTAGGACTTGGGAAGATTACTTGTCTCATGTTGAATTGACATATAATCATGCTGGGCATACTGCTTCTAAGTACTCACCGTATCACCTTTGTATCTAATGCATTTACCTTTGAGTGAAAGGACAAGCCTTGATGGAAATAAAAAGGCTGAGTTGGTTAAAAAAATTCATGAGAAAGCTCGGCACAATATTGAAAATAAGACTATGATGTATGCTCAACAAGCTAATAAAGGCCGAAAGGAGTTAGTGTTTGAGGAAGGAGACTTGGTGTGGATCCATTTGTGCAAAGATAGACTTTCGAGTGAAAGGAAATCTATTGCTTAGGATTGATGGCCCATTCCAAGTCATCAAGAAGATGAATGACAATGCCTACAGGCTGGATCGTCAAGGTAAATACCAAGTAAGTTCAAGCTTCCATGTTACTGATTTGGTTCCATATTTTGCAGATGAAACAGATTTGAGGTCAAATCCTTCTCAACTGGGGGAGGATGATGTGAACATGGCCAGCAAGGAACCACAACCTAAGGAGCAGCTTGAACCAGAGGAAGAAGAAGCCACTAAAGATGCTAAGGAGCAGCTAGAACCCGCGGATATTGGAGATGAAAGCCTACAAATCTTGAATGGCCCCATTACTCAATACAAGCAAGCCAAACTTAAGACAACACTACAACACCTTCTAAACACCATTCAGGCCAGTTTAGGGTGTGCTAATCCAACCACATTGGTTGTGATTCAAGTCACCTAAACCTCACCAAGAGAGGTGCCTTGGATTGTACTCTTTTTCCCTATTCTTAGTTTTGTCCCAATGGGCTTTCTAAGATAGGTTTTTGAATGAGGCAAGCCCAAGCTACTTCACCACAACCTCTTGGTGAATCAAGGCCCATTCTATCTCATCATCCACACAATAAGAGAGGAAGAAATAAATCAAAACATTATTTACTTCTTAGTCTTTTTCTTAATTGTCTTTGTAATTCCCTAAGTATTTCCTTGAACGTTTTGGTAGAATTTTAGGAGTCATTTTCAATTTCCTAGACTACTATAAGTACTCTCTTGTATCCTTCTTTCTGGATCATCAAACATTTTAATAGCAAATCTCATTCTTAAACTCGTTTCATCATCCTCTTGAATAAGGAATTTTAGAACACTTTCTCATTCCTCTCAAGAGTGAAAACTCTAAGAAATTATCATCACCCTTGGAAGTTTCAAGTTGAGTCACCCCTTGCCGAATGTGCCTGGCCTTTGTCATTCACACAGACCAAGCAGATAGTCCAAGGACTTTCCACCATCCTTGAGAAGTATCATCCATTTCCCCTTGTTCTCGGATCCATCCACTTAAGCGCTCACACATCGGCAAGTTACACCAGCCTTTCACCCATTCCAAAACTTTAATCCATTCTTCCACTCTTCCACAACCATTTGGAGTTGATCAGGGGCTTGATCCTCATCAGGATCACATCAGATTAGATTGATTGGAGGCCTTGTCGTAGCTACTTCGATCTTAACTTTTGTAACAACATAGAAAATTGAGTTATCTTAACGCCATTGGATTTGTGTCGTTTTGAACTCTAAATAAAAAGTTACAAACGATTTAGTCCTGACATGTCAAGTTGATCGTCCAGTTAAATTGATCATTCTAAACTGATCACTGGTGGTCCTAGAGTAAAGACTTATAAATGATGCATAATGCATGGCATCACGCAGTTTGGGATACATTGTATTACTTGGAGGCTTTTTTTGTAGCTCTTGTGGTCTCAAATGTGGTCCGAATATGGAAAATTGAGCTAGCTTAACATGGGTGTTGGGCTTTTTCTTAGATATTTTAGTCTCAAATATTGTCACAATATAGAAAATTGAGCTAGATTAACGTGGCCGTTGGATTCATGTCATTCCAAACTCTAAATCCAAATTTACGGACAATTTAGTGCCGACATGTCAAGTGATCGGCCAGTTAAAACGATCATTCTAAACTGATCATTGGTGCTCCTTGAATAAAGGCTTATCAATGAAGCATAATGCATGACATCACAACGTTTGGTATAGAATGGATTACTTGGAGGCTTTGTCATAGTTATTTTGGTCTTAAATTATATCACAATATAGAATATTTAGCTAGCTTAATGTGGGCATTGGATTCGTATCATTTTGTGGATGATTTAGTGCGGACATGTCAAATGATCTGCTAGTTAAAATGATCATTCTAAATTTATCATTGGTGCTCCTTGAGTAAAGGTTTATAAATCAGGCACAATGCATGGCATCACATAGTTTGGGATAGATTTGATTACTTGGAGGCTTTGTCATAGCTATTTTTGTCTTAAATTTTGTTACAATATAGAAAATTGAGCTAGCTTAAGGTGGGCATTGGATTCGTGCCATTCTGAACTCGAAATTAAAAGTTACAGACGATTTAGAATGGACATATCAAGTGACCGGCCAGTTAAAATGATCATTCTAAACTGATTAATGGGGCTCTGATGTAAGATTGAATATCAATCTCACAAGCGTTACGGCCGTGACTCGCAAGACCGAGAATCTCTCTTGGCTTAAGCGGGCAAGGGAACTAAAAGGAGAGGAATTTGATCGAATCACACGATCAAAGGTGAACCAAGGGAGTTTGAATCTCTCAAACTAACCTGGCCGTGGCTTCAATAGAAAGGAAGTGAATCACACACTTTATTTCTAAAGAACAAGAACAAGACTCAAAGACAAGGCTTTGAAGAAAATACTTTGTATTTAAATTTAATTTCAATGGTGGTCTATGGTGATAGTTATGAGGTTGTGTGTCCTCATCTCCATCTGGCTGGGGTTCCTCCTGTTCGTGCCGTATCCTAAGGTGCTCAGGACCATCAGGACGGTCTTGCTCAGCTCTCACATGCCTTATGGCCTGGAATCTCACCGGTCTTTCCATGCGCTCCAACCTCTCGCCTATGGATGCGAGTTGTGTTTGGAGTGTGGTGAACATGGCCATCATGGCTTCGGTTGCTTCTTCATTTTCTTCTTCCATTGTGTGCTACAAAGAAAGAAGACAAGTTAGGATGCTCCTAAATTATTAGGAGGGTTTTTATAAGGATTCAAAAATATGCAAAAAGGAAAAAAATCTGAGAATTGCAAATTCAAAGATATGAAGATTGAAAAAGAGGAAACTTTCTTGACAACTTGTGCTAGCTGTCCAATTCGAATTTTTTTAGTATCTTTTCTATTTTCTTTTTCTTTTCTTTTTAATTAAACTTAAAAATAAAGGAAATATGATTTAAACAAAAAGGAAAACGTGAATGGCAATGCAAAAGTGAATTTAAACCCTGGTGATACACGTAGAAGGCTAGATGCACTCGGTTTGGAGTTTGATGTTATTTTTTTTATTTTTCTTGAATGCGACTTAAACTAATGCAAGAACACAAAACAAAACTAACTAAAGGATAGAAACAACCTGGTTTAGGAGCTTTAAGCTCTGATACCAAAATGATACAAGCCTTGATTCAAGGATGTATGCGCGTGGGCTGTTTGGAGAAGTGTAGGTGAGAAATCGACCTTAGACTTCTTGGATAGGGGTTTTTGGGTTGGTATTCGATGGAAAGGTGAAGTGAACAACACGAGGGGTGATGAACCTCGTTTTAAATCACAAACTTAGAGCTAGGAGGGCTGGTCTCAACTAGGTTCTAAGGGCACAAGTCTCTTGAGAGAAAAACTTGTTGGGGAAATAGTTCTATCTTTATTAAAATCAAAAAGGTTGTCGAACTACAATGCTGGAAGGAGCCTTATTAATATGCTCGACAGCTTGCCCTTCTAGGGTCGACTCAAACAAAGAAAAGGAAAGTTTACAAAAGTGCACAAAAGGAAAAGATACAAAAATGTGTAACCGAAAAAGGACCTATTCCTAAAATGTTCTTGACTCAAAAATGTAAAGCATCTGAATCCTACCCTGCAAAACAGAAAGAGGCATATATTCGAATTGAAACTTACCTTAACTTACCTCAAGGCCAAGAAATGGAAGGTGGCCATCCTTGTGGCATGCACGCGCCTTGCTCCTAGTCTTCGACTTGGAGTAGGGTTAAAAATCTTTGGGCCCTGACCACTCTTGCCACTAAAGCCCAAGTCTCTGATCTCCCTTGTGTTGTTGAGAAGCCTTTGGACTCTACTTTACTCTTCTGGCCCATTGTCCTTAGCTGATCTTCCTCTAGGAGCTTGTCCACCCATAAGCTGAATTTGTGGAAGAGTGCCCTTGATCTGCTTCTTGTCATTGCTCCTGGTTGCACTACTGGTGTGGATACTTCCTATAGATGCATGTCCTGAAGCTGGTAGCTTATCTGGTCCGACTTTCCTTGTGTGGAAGTTGAATTGCTCGTGGACTCGGCTGGATCGGCTGTACCGGCTTGACTGTGCGAGGTACTGGCCGGAATGCCTTCGGGACCAGCCAAGTTGATCCCGGAGTTGGTGGCATCGCCAAGGGGACCGGCGGTGTCATCCACGTCCCCACCAAGTGTGCCGGAAGCTTGGGCCTCTCCGCCGGCAGTGCTGGTTGCTCTGGTCCTATTGGTCGAGGGTCCGGAAGTACTGCTTGGACCGGCAGGCGTGCCAGATGGCCCGGCTGTCTCGGGCAAGCTTCCTGGTCGACCAGTCTGGTCTCCTGGCTGGATGTACGACCTGATGTCCTCATCAGGCTCCCTGAGTAAAGGCTTAGAAATGAAGCATAATGCACGACATCACACAGTTTGTGATACATTGGATTACTTGGAGGATTTTTTGTAGATCTTTGAGTCTCAAATGTTCTCACAATATTGAATATTAAGATAGCTTAACGTGGGCGTTGGATTCGTGTCATTCTGAACTCTAAATAAAAAGTTACTGATGATTTAGTGTAGACTTATCAAGTGATCGGCCAGTTAAATTGATCATTCTAAACTGATCATTGCTGCTCCTTGAGTAAAGGCTTATAAAAGAAGCATAATGCATGACATCACGCAGTTTGCAATACATTGGATTACTTGGAGGCTTTGTCGTTGCTATTTCAGACTCAAATCTTTTCACAACATACAAAATTGAGCTAGCTTAACGTGGGCGTTGGATTACTTGGAGGCTTTGCCGTTGCCCTTTCAGACTCAAATGTTTTCACACCATACAAAATTGAGCTAGCTTAACGTGGGCGTTGGATTCGTGTAATTCTGAACTACAAATCAAAATTTACGGAAGATTTAGTGTGGATATGTCATGTGATCGGCCAGTTAAAATGATCATTATAAACTTATCATTGGTGCTCCTTGAGTAAACGCTTATAAATGAGGCATAATACGTGGCAATAAGCAGTTTGGGATACATTAGATTACTTCGATGGGAAAATTATTATTGGTGCTACTTGAGTAAAGGCTTATAAATGAAGCATATATAATACATGGCATCCCGCAATTTGGGATACATTGAATCACTCAAAGGCTTTTTCGTAGATCTTTTAGTCTCAAATGTGGTCACAATATGGAAAATTGAGCTAGTTTAACGTGGGCGTTAGACTCATGTCATTTTAAGCTCTAAATGAAAAGTTAAAGACGATTTAGTGCGGACATGTCAAGTGATCGGCCACTTAAAATGATCATTCTAAACGGATCATTGATGCTCCTTGAGTAAAGGCTTATAAATGAAGCATAATGCATGACATCACTCGGTTTGGGTTAGAATGGGTTACTTGGATGCTTTGTAGCAGCTCTTTTGGTCTTAAATTTTGTCACAATATAGAAAACTGAGCTAGCTTAATGTGAGTGTTGGATTCGTGTCATTTTGAGCTCTAAATGAAAAGTTACAGAAGATTTAGTTCGGACATGTCAAGTGATCAGCTAGTTAAAATGATCATTCTAAACTGATCATTGGTGCTCCTTGAGTAAAAGGTTATAGATGAAGCATAATGCATGAAATCACGCAGTTTGGGGTAGATTGGATTTCTTGGAGGGTTTCTCGGATCTATTTCAGTCTTAATTTTATCACAATATAGAAAATTGAGCTAGCTTGACGTGTGCATTGGATTCGTGTCATTTTGAGCTCTGAATCAAAAGTTACGGATTATTTAGTGCATGCATGTCAAGTGATCCGCTAGTTAAAATGATCATTCTAAACTTATCATTGTTGCTCCTTGAGTAAAGTCATGCATAACATCACGTAGTTTGTGATAGATTTGATTACTTGGAGGTTTTGTCGTAGCTATTTTGGTTTTAAATTTTGTTACAATATAGAAAATTGAGCAAGCTTAACGTTGGTGTTGGATTCGTGTCATTCCAAACTCCAAATCAAAAGTTACTGACGATTTAGTGCGGACATCTCAAGTGATCGGCTAGTTAAAATGATCATTCTAAACTTATTATTGGTGCTCCTTGAGTAAAGGCATTATGCATGGCATCATGTACATTTGGATATATTGGATTAATTGGAGGCTTTTTCTTAGTCTCAAATGTGGTCATAATATGGAAAATTGAGCTAGCTTAATGTGGGCGTTGAACTCAAGTCATTTTGAGCTCTAAATCAAAAGTTAAAGCCGATTTTGTGCGGACATGTCAAGTTGATCAGCTAGATGAAATGATCATTCTAAACTGATCATTGGTGCCCCTTGGGTGATGCATAATGCATGGCATCACACAGTTTGGGATATATTTGATTACTTTGGAGGATTTGTCGTACCTATTTTGGTCTTAAATTTTTACACAATATAGAAAATTGTGCTAGCTTAACGTGGGCATATGATTCGTGTCATTCGGAACTCTAAATCAAAAGTTACAAAAGATTTAGTGCATACATCTCAAGTGATAGGCTTGTTCAAATGATCACTCTAAACTTATTATTGGTGCTCCTTGAGTAAAAGCTTATAAATGAAGCATAATGCATGACATCACACAGTTTGAGATTACTTGGATGCTTTGTGGTATCTCTTTCAGTCTCAAACACAATATATTAAATTGAGCTAGCTTAGCGTGGGCATTGCATTCGTGCCATTCTGAACACTAAATCAAAAGTTACGAATGATTTAGTGCAGACATGACAAGTGATTGGCCATTTAAAATTATCATTCTAAACTAATCAATGGTGCTCCTTGAGCAAAGGGTTATCAATGAAGCATAATGCATGATATCACGCAGTTTGAGATAGACTGGATTACTTGGATGCTTTGTCGTAGTTCTTTTAGTACTAAAATTTTTCACAATATAGAAAATTGAGCTAGCAAAACGTGGGCGTTGGATTCGTGTCATTTTGAGCTCTAAATCAAAAGTTATGGATTATTTAGTGCGGATATGTCATGTGATTGGCTTGTTAAAATGATCATTCTAAAGCAACAATTGGTGCTCCTTGAATAAAGGCTTATAAGTAAAGCATAATGCATGACATCACGCAGTTTGGGATGGATTGGATTTTTTGGAGGCTTTTTCCTAGCTATTTTGTCTTAAATTTTGTCAATGTATAGAAAATTGTGCTAGCTTGACGTGGGTGTTGGATTCGTGACATTTTGAACTCTAAATCAAAAGTTAGAGATGGTTAAGGGTGGATATGTCAAGTTGATCGGCTAGTTAAAATAATAATTTTAAACTGATCATTGGTGCTCCCTTGAGTAAAGGCTTATAAATGAAGCATAATACATGGCATCACGCAGCTTGGGATACATTGGCTTACTTGGAGGCTTTGTCTTACCTCATTCATTCTTAAATTCTGGCACAATATAGAAATTGAGCTAGCTTAACGTGGGCGTTAGACTCATGTCATTCTGCACTCTCAGTCAAAAGTTATGGATAATTTACAGTGGACATGTCTAGTTGATCCACCAGTTAAAATGATCATTCTGAACTGATCATTGGTGCTCCTTGATTAAAGGATTATAAATGAAGCATATTGCATGACATCGCGCTGTTTGTGGTACATTGGATTACTTGGAGGCTTTGTATAACCTCTTTCAGTCTCAAATATTGTCACAATATCGAAAATTGAGCTAGCTTAACATGGGTGTTGGACTCATGTCATTTTGAGCTCTAAATCAAAATTTAAAGATGATTTAGTGCGGAAATGTCAAGTTGGTCAGCTAGTTAAAATTATCATTCTAAACTGATCATTGGTGCTCCTTGACTAAATACTTATAAACGAAGCATATTGCATGCCATCATGCAGTTTGGGATAGATCGGATTACTTGGAGGCTTTCTCATAGCCATTTTGGTTTTCAATTTTGTCAAAATATAGAAAATTGAGCTATCTTAACGTGGGCGTTGGACACACGTCATCCTGAACTCTCAATCAAAAGTTACGGACAATTTAGTGCAGATCTGTGAAGTTGATCAGCTAGTTAAAATGATCATTGGTGCTCTTTGAAAAAGGCTTATAAATGAAGCATAATACATGGCATCACGCAGTTTGGGATACATTGGATTACTTGGAGGCTTTTTAGTAGCTCTTTCAGTCTCAATTGTTGTAACAATATGGAAAATTGAATTACTTAACGTGGGCATTGGATTCATGTCATTTTGAGCTCTACATCAAAAGTTAAACACAATTTAATGCGGATATGTCAAATTGGTCAGCTAGTTAAAATGATCATTCTAAGCCGATCATTGGTGCTCCTTGATTAAGAGCTTAAAAATGAAGCATAACACATGACACCATGCTGTTTGGGATACATTGGATTACTTAGAGGCTTTTTGTAGCTCTTTCAGTTTGAATATTGTCACAATAGAAAATTGAGCTAGAATAATGTGGGTGTTGGACTCATGTCATTTTGAGCTCTAAATCAAAGGTTACAGATGATTTAGTGCGCACATGTCAAGTGGATCAGCTAGTAAAATGATCATTCTAAACTGATTGTTGGTGCTACTTGAGTAAAGGCTTATAAATGAAGCATAATTTATGCATCAAACATTTTGGATACATTGGATTACTTAGAGGTTTTGTCATAGCTCTTTTAGTCTCAAATGTTTTCAAAATATAGAAAATGGAGTTAGCTTAACTTGGATGTTGGATTCGTGTCATTTTGAACTCGAAATAAACATTTACGCTCGATTAAGTTCGGAGATGTAAAGTTGATTGGCCAGTTAAAATGATCATTATAAACTAATCTTTCGTGCTCCTTGAGTAAAGATGGTAAATGAAGCATAATGCATGGCATCACGCAGTTTGGGATACATTGGATTACTTGGAGGCTTTTTGTAGATCGTTCGGTCTCAAATGTTGTCACAAAACAGAAAATTGAGCTAGCTTAACGTGGGCGTTGGACTCATGTCATTCTATAATCTCAATCAAAAGTTACGGACGATTTAGTGCAGACATGTCAAGTTGATCGGCCAGTTAAAATGATCATTTTAAACTGATCATTAGTGTTACTTGATTAAAGGCTTAAAAATGAACCATAATGCATGGTGTCACGCTGTTTGGTATACATTGGTTTACTTGGAGGCTTTCTAGTAGCTCTTTCAGTCTCAACTGTTGTCACAATACTGAAAATTAAATTAGATTAACGTGGGCGTTGGACTCATGTCACTTTGAGTTCTAAATCAAAAGTTAAAGACAATTTACTTCGGACATGTCAAGTTGATGAGCTAGTTAAAATGATCATTCTAAACTGATCATTAGTGTTACTAGAGTAAAGGCTTTTAAATGAAGCATAACTTGGGCCCTGGATTCCTGCCATTCTAAACTCTAAATCAACATTTATAGACGAATTAGTTAGGACATATCAAGCTGATCGTTCAGTTGTAATGATGATTCTAAACTGATCATTGTTGCTCCTTTAGTAAAGCCTTATAAATGAAGCATAATGCATGGTATCACGCAGTTTGGGACACATTAGATTACTTGAAGGCTTTTTCGTAGCTCTTTCAGCCTCAAATGTGATCACAATATGAAAAATTAAGATAGTTTAACGTGGGCGTTCGACTCATGTCATCTTGAGCTCTAAATCAAAAGTTAAAGACAATTTAATGCGGACAAGTCAAGTGAACCAGTTAGTTAAAATGATCATTCTAAACTGATCATTGGTGCTAAATTACTAAAGGCTAATAAATGAAGCATAATGTATGGCATCAGACAGTTTGGGATACATTCGATTATTTTGTAGGCTTTGTCATAGCTCTTTCAGTCTCAAATGATTTCAAAATATAGAAAATTGAGCTAGCTTAACTTGGGGGTTGGGTTCATGTCATTTTGAACATTAAATAAAAAGTTACAGACCATTTATTGCGGACATGTCAAGTTGATATGCCAGTTAAAATAATCATTCTAAACTGATCATTGGTGCTCATTGAGTAAAGCCGATAAATGAAGCATAACGCATGGCATCACGCAGTTTGGGATACATTGGATTACTTGGAGGCTTTATTGTAGCTGTTTCGGTCTCAAATGTTGTCACAATACTAAAAATAGAGCTAGCTTAATGTGGGCGTTGAACTCATGTCATTCTGAAATCTCAATCAAAAGTTACTGACAATTTAATGTAGATATGTCAAGTTGATCGGCCAGTTAAAATGATCATTTTAAACTGATCATTGGTGCTCCTGTAGTAAAGGCTTATAAATGAGGCATAATACATGGCATCATGCAGTTTGGGAAACATTGGATTACTTGGAGGCTTTGTAGTAGCTATTTCAGTCTCAAAGGTTGTCACAATATGGAAAATTGAATTAGATTAACGTGGGAGTTGTACTCATGTAAGATGATTTAGTGCGGACATGTCAATTTGATCAGCTAGTTAAAATGATCATTTTAAACTGTTCATTGGTGCTACTTGAGTAAATGCTTATAAATGAAACATAATGCTTGGCATCACGTAGTTTGGGATACATTGATTTACTTGGAGGCTTTGTGATAACGCTTTCAGTTTCAAATGTTTTCAAAATATAAAAAATTGAGATAGCTTAACGTGGGCGTTGGATTCGTGTCATTCTGAACTCTAAATCAAAAAGCTACTAACGATTTAGTGCATACATGTGAAGTAGATCGTCCAGTTCAAATGATCATTCTAAACTGATCATTGATGTTCGTTGAGTAAAGGCTTATAAATAAACCATAATGTATGGCATCACTTAGTTTGGGATACATTGGATTACTTGGAGGCTTTATCATTGCTCTCTCAGTGTTAAATGTTGTCACAATATAGAAAATTGAGCTAACTTAACGTTGGCATTGGATTCGTGTCATTTCAAACTCTGAATCAAAGAGTTAAAAACAATTTAGTGCAGGCATGTCAAGTTGATTAGCAAGTTAAAATTATCATTCTAAAATGATCATTGGTGCTTCTTGAGAAAAGGCATATAAATGAAGCATAATGCATGGCATCACGCAGTTTGTGATATATTGGATTACTTGGGGGCTTTTTTCGTAGCTCTTTCAGTCTCAAATATTGTCAAATACGGAAAATAAGCTACCTTAACGTGGGTTTTGGAATGATGTCATTTTGAGCACTAAATAGAACGATAAAGATAGTTTAGTCCAGACATGTCATGTTCATCAGCTAGTTAAAATGATCATTTTAAAGTGATCATTGTTGCTCCTTGAGTAATGGCTTATAAATGAAGCATAATGCATGACATCACACAATTTGGGATATATTGGATTACATGGAGGAATTATCGTAGCTATTTCGGTCTTAACTTTTGTAACAATATAGAAACTTGAGCTAGCTTAACCAGGACATTGGATTTGTGTCATTTGAACTCTAAATTAAAATTATGGACGATTTAGTGCGTACATGTCAAGTTGATCGGCCAGTTAAAATGATCATTCTAAAATAATCATTGGTGCTCCTTGAGTAAAAGGTCATAAATGAAGAAAAATGGATGGCATCACACAGTGTAGGGTACATTGTATGACTTGGAGGCTTCGCCATAGCTCTTTAAGTCTCAAATGTTGCCACAATATTGAAAAATTAGGTAGCCTAACGTGGGCGTTAGATTCGTGACATTTTGAACTCTAAATCAAAAGTTACACACGATTTAGTGCAGACATGTCAAACTGATAGGTTAGTTAAAATGATCATTCTAAACTGATCACTGGTGCTCATTAAGTAAAGCCTTATAAATGAAGCATAATGCACGGTATAGCTGTTTAAGATAGATTTGATTACTTGGAGGCTTTTTCGTGGCTATTTCTGTGTTAAATTTTTTTTCATAACATAGAAAATTGAGATAGTTTAACATGGGCGTTAGATTCCTATCATTCAGAATTCTAAATCAAAATTTACGAAAAATTTAGTGCATACATGTTAAGTTGATCGGCCTTTTAAAATGATTATTTTAAACTCATCATTAGTGCTCCTTGAGTAAAGGCTTATAAATGAAGCATAATCCATGGCTTCCTGTAGTTTGGGATACATTGGATTACTTGGATGCATTTTCGTAGCTCTTTCAGAGTCAAATGTCGTCAAATTATAACGTGCACGTTGGAATCATATCATTTTGAGCTTTAAATCAAAAGTTAAAGACGATTTAGTGAGGACACGTAAGTTTATCAATTAGTTAAAATTATCATTCTAAACTGATCATTGGTGGTCCTTGAGTAAGGGCTAATAAATGAAGCATAATGCATGGGATCATGCAGTTTGGGGTAGATTGCATTACTTGGATGCTTTGTCGTAGCTATTTTGGTCGTAAATTTTGTCACGATATAGAAAAATGAGCTAGCTTAGTGTGGGGATTGGATTCGTGTCATTTTGAACTCTAAATCAAAAGTTACGGGCGATATAGTGCAGACATGTCAAATTGATGCTAGTTAAAATGATCATTCTATACTGATCGTTGGTGCTCCTTGAGTAAGGGATTATAAATGAACCATAATGCATGGCATCATGCTGTTTAGGTTACATTGGATTACTTGGAGGCTTTTTCGTAACTCTTTCAGTCTCAAATTTTGTCACAGTATGGAAAATTAAGGTAGGTTAACATGGGCGTTGGATTCCTATCATTCTCAACTCTAAATCTAAAGTAAGGGACGATTTAGTGAGGAAATGTCAAATTTATCGGTTAGTTAAAAGTATCATTCTAAACTGATCATTGGTGCTGTTTGAGTAAAGATTTATAAATAAAGCATAATGCATGACATCACGCAGTTTGGGATACATTGGATGAATTGGAGGCTTTGTTCTAGCTCTCTCGGTCTTAAATTTTGTCACAATATAGAAAATTGAGCTAGGTTAACATGGGCATTGGATTCGTGTCATTCTGAACTCTAAATCAAAACATTAAAGACGATTTAGTGCAAACATGTCAAGTTGATCAGCTTGTTAAAATGATCATTCTAAACTGATCATTGGTGCTCCTTGATTGAAGGCTTAACAATGAAACATAATTCATGACATCCCGCAGTTTTGGGATACATTAGATTACTTGGGGGCTTTTTCGTTGCTCATTCGGTGTCAAATGTTTTCAAATATGGAAAATTGAGGTAGCTTAACGTGGCGTTGGAATCATGTCATTTTAAGCACTAAATAGAAAGTTAAAGACGGTTTAGTGCGGACACGTCAAGTACATCAGCTAGTTAAAATGATCATTCTAAACTGATCATAGGTACTCCTTGAGTATAGACTTATTAATGAAGCATAATGCTTATCATCACACAGTTTGGGATAGATTGGATTACTTGGAGGCTTTGTCGTAGGTATTTCGGTCTTAAATTTTGTCACAATATAGAAAATTGATCTAGCTTAACGTGGGTGTTTGATTTGTGTCATTTTGAACTCTAAATCAAACCTTACGAATGATTTATTGTGGACATGTCAAGTTGATCGGAAAGTTAAAATGATCATTCTAAGCTGATCATTGGTGCTCTTTGAGTGAAGGCTTATAAATGAAGCAAAATGGATGGCATCACACACTGTGGGATACATTGGATTACTTGGACGCTTTGCCATAGCTCTTTAAGTGTCAAATGTTCCCACAATATAGAAAATTGAGATAGCTTAACTTGGGCGTTAGATTCATGTCATTTTGAACTCTAAATCAAAATTTACTGACAATTTAGTGCAGACATGTCTAATTGATCGGTTAATTAATATGATCATTCTAAACTGCTCATTGGTGCTCCTTGACTACAGGCTTATAAATGAAGCATAATGCACGCATCACTGTTTGAGATAGATTTGATTACTTGGAGGATTTTTCGTGGCTATTTAGGTGTTAAAGTTTTTTCAAAATATAGAAAATTGAGATAGCTTAACGTGGGCGTTGGATTCGTATCATTCAGAATTCTAAATCGAAAGTTACGGACAATTTAGTACAGACATGTCAAGTTGATCGGCCTGTTGAAATGATTATTATAAGCTGATCATTGGTGGTCCTTAAGTAAAAGCTTATAAATGAAGCACAATGCATGGCTTCCTGTAGTTTGGGATACATTGGATTACTTGGATGCTTTTTTGAAGCTCTTTCGGAGTCAAATGTCATTAAAATATGGAAAATTAAGGTAGTTTAACGTGGGCGTTGGACTTATATGATTTTGAGCTTTAAATCAAAATTAAAGATGATTTAGTGCGGACATGTAAGTTGATCAGTTAGTTAAAATTATTATTCAAAACTAATTGGTGCTCCTTGAGTAAAGGCTAATAAATGAAACATAATGCATGGCATTACGAATTTTGGGATAGATTGCATTACTTGGAGGCTTTGTCGTAGCTATTTCGATCTTAAATTTTTTTGCGATATATAAAAATGAGCTAGCTTAGCGTGGGGATTGGTTCGTGTCATTTTGAACTCTAAATCAAAAGTTACGGACGATATAGTGCAGACATGTCAAATTGATGCTAGTTAAAATGATCATTCTATACTTATCATTGGTGCTCCTTGAACAAGGGCTTATAAATGAAGCATAATGAATGGCATCATGCAGTTTAGGTTACATTGGATTACTTGGAGGTTTTTTCATAACTCTTTTTGATGAGGACATCAGGTCGTACATCCAGCCAGGAGACCAGACAGGCCGACCAGGAAGCTTGCCCGAGACAGCAGGACCATCTGGCACGTCTGCCGGACCAGACAGTACCGCCGGACCCTCGACCTATAGAACCAGACCGGTCAGCATCGCCGGCGGAGAGGCCCAAGCTTCCGGCACACTTGGTGGGGACGTGGATGACACCGCCGGTCCCTCTGGTGATGCCGCCAACTCTGGGATCAACTTGGCCGGTCCTGAAGGCATTCCGGCCAGTACCGCGTACAATCCAGCCAGTACAGCCGATCCAGCCGAGTACACGCGCATTTCCACTTCCACAGAAGAGGACTCGGACCAAATGAGCTACCAGCTCCAGGACATGCACCTAGAAGAAGTATCTACACCAGCGGTACCTCAAGGAGCAATGACAAGAAGCAGATCAAGGGCACTCTTCCACAAATTCAGCTTATGGGTCGACAAGCTCCTAGAGGAAGAGCAGCTAAGGACAATGGGCCAGAAGAGCAAATTAGAGTCCAAAGGCTTCTCAACAACACAAGGAACATCAGAGACTTGGGCTTTAGTGGCAAGAGAGGTCAGGGGACAAAGATTTTTAACCCTACTCCAAGTCGAAGACTAGGAGCAAGGCGCGTGCATGCCACAAGGACGGCCACCTTCCATTTCTTGGCCGTGAGGTAAGTTAAGGTAAGTTTCAATTCGAATATATGCCTCTTTCTGTTTTGCAGGGTAGGATCTGGATGCTTTACATTTTTGAGTCAAGAACATTTTAGGAATAGGTTCTTTTTTGGTTATACACTTTTGTATCTTTTTCCTTTTGTGTACTTTTGTAAACTTCCATTTTCTTTGTTTGAGTCGACCCTAGAAGGTCAAGCTGTCGAGCATATTAATCAGGCTCCTTCCAGCATTGTAGTTCGACAACCTTTTTGATATTAATAATGATAGAACTTTTTCCCCAACAAGTTTTCTCTCAAGAATCTTGTGCGCTTAGAATCTAGTTGAGACCAGCCCTCCTAGCTCTAAGTTTGTGATTTATCACGAGGTTCATCACCCCTCTCGTGTGGTTCACTTCACCCTTCCATCTTTTACCAACCAGAAAACCCCCATCCAGAAGCCTACGGTTGAGTTTCTCACCTAATCTTCTACAAACAGCCCACGCGCATCCAAACCTTGAATCGAGGCTTGTATCATTTTGGTATCAGAGCTTAAAGCTCCTAAACCAGATTGTTTCTATCCTTTTGCTTGTTTTTTTTTATTTCTTGCATTAGTTTAAGTCGCATTCAAGAAAAAAAAAATAACCTCAAACTCCAAACCGAGTGCATCTAGCCTTCTACGTGTATCACTAGGGTTTAGATTCACTTTTGCATTGCCATTCACGTTTTCCTTTTTGTTTAATTCATATTTCCATTAGTTTTAAGTTAAATTAAAAAGAAAACAAAAAGAAAGGAAAAGAAAATAGGAAAATACCAAAAAGATTTCGAATTGGACAGCTAGCACAAGTTGTCTAGGAAGTTTCCTTTTTCCTTTTATTCGAATTTCCTTTCCTTAGGATTTTTCCTTTTTGCATTTTTTTGAACCCCTTATAAAAAGAAAACCCTCCTAACAATTTAGGAGCATCCTAACTTGTCTTCTTTCTTTGTAGCACACCATGGGAGAAGAAAATAGAGAAGCAACCGAAGCCATGATGGCCATGTTCACCACACTCCAAACACAACTCGCATCCATAGGCGAGAGGTTGGAGCGCGTGGAAAGACCAGTGAGATTCCAGGCCATAAGGCACGTGAGAACTGAGCAAGACCGTCCTGAGGGTCCTGAGCACCTTAGGACACGGCACGAACAGGAGGAACCCCAGCCAGATGGAGATGAGGACACACAACCTCATAACTATCACCATAGGCTGAGAGGACCTCCACGGCAACCAGAGGCAGAAGATGATGGCTTTGAGCCATATGGTCTTCACCAGAGACCAAGAATGCCTCCTAGACATCATGAGGATGGAGATGAACGCACCTACAACCGGGTAATTCATCCTGATGTTAAACTAACTCCTCCAAGTTTTGCAGGAAAAGTAGACCCCGAGGCTTACCTAGATTGGGAGAGGAGAATGGATCATATCTTTGATCACTACAACCAACCAGGACCTAGGAGAGTCTCAATGGCAGTAGCACAACTCACGGACAATGCCCTCATCTGGTGGGATCGTGAGGTATATGACAGAAGGAGGAAGAGAATGAGGCCCGTAGACTCATGGGTCGACATGAAAGACCTCATGCGACAAAGGTTTGTTCCACCTTACTTTCATAGAGATTTGCAACGTCGTTTTCGTACTCTTAAGCAGGGTACCAGATCAGTAGAGGAGTACTATGAAGAGTTCGAGAAGCTAAGGAACATATTGGAGCTCAATGATGATGAAGAAGCATTGATGGCACAGTTCTTGGATGGACTCCAAGAAAGGATCAGCCGCAAGGTGGAAAGGCAAATCTACAATGACTTCAAAGACTTGTTCCACCTATCTGTGCAAGCTGAGCAGAACATCAAATGTAAGAGCCAAGACATCCGCAGCAAGCCTAAGACACCTTGGGCACCAAGCAACATGCCCAAGACCGTAGACAAAGGCAAAAGCATAGAGATCGAGTCAAGGTTCAAGAGCAAGCCTCCTGAACCCACCCGTGACCAGAGAGAGCCTGGTAAGTCTTCTAACCCTCAAAGATCACGTGACATAACTTGTTTCAAGTGCAGGGGACGTGGACACATCTCATGGGAGTGCCCAAACAACCGAGTCATGCTGATTACGGAGGCAGGAGAATATGAGTCCCAAGATGAAGAGGACTATGAACCAGAAGGAGAGTATGGTGACATTGAGTACCCTGATGTGGGGGAAGTACTGGTCACTAGGCGTATCCTCAGTGCAATGGTGGATCCTTCAGAGACCATCCAAAGGGAGAACATCTTCCACAGCCGTTGCACCATCAAGGGCAAGGTATGTAACCTCATCATAGATGGTGGTTCTTGCACTAACGTTGCTAGTGCATATATGGTTGATAAGCTAGGTCTAGAGAAGACAAGGCATCCTCGACCATATAGACTTAGATGGCTCGATGAAAAAGTGGAGCTAAAGATCCATGAACAAGTCATTGTACCATTCAGTGTGGGCAAGTACCAGGATCAAGTCGTGTGCGACGTGGTGCCCATGCAAGCTGGCCATCTTCTACTAGGAAGAGCATGGCAGTTTGACAAAGAGACCAGGCATGATGGCCGAACCAATCTCTACAACTTCGTGCATGACAAGAGAAAGGTCAGCCTAGCTCCTCTTACACCTGCTCAGGTACACGAGCTACAACTCCAAATGAGTAAGGAAAAGAAACTTATCAAGTCTAATTTTCTTATTCAACCAAGCCATGTCCGGAGAGCTTTAGCCTCGAAGGATTTAATGTTACTAATGGTCTTCAAAGAAGTTTTTAGTGTAGAACAGGGACAGGTAGAGCTACCTCCTGAAGTAGCAACTCTCCTCAACAAATTCCAGGATGTATTTCCAGAGGAGATACCAGCAGGCTTGCCTCCTTTACGTGGCATAGAACACCAGATTGATCTAGTGCCCGGAGCAGCCCTGCCCAACCGGCAAGCCTACCGGATGAGTCCAGAGGAGTCCAAGGAGCTTGAGAAGCAAGTCAAGGAGCTCCTGGAGAAAGGATATGTTCGAGAGAGCCTCATTCCATGTGCCGTACCAGTGCTACTAGTGCCCAAGAAGGATGGGACTTGGCGCATGTGCGTGGACTGCCGAGCAATCAACAACATCACAGTCAAGTACAGGCATCCAATACCACGACTGGATGACATGCTAGATGAGCTGAGTGGAGCCACGGTCTTCTCCAAGATAGACCTCAAAATTGGATACCACCAGGTAAGAATGAAGGAAGGTGATGAGTGGAAGACTGCCTTCAAGACCAAGCAAGGGCTCTACGAGTGGACAGTCATGCCATTCGGCTTGACTAATGCCCCAAGCACCTTCATGCGCCTTATGAACCAAGTTCTTAGGGCGTACATCAGTAAGTTTGTGGTAGTTTACTTTGATGATATACTAGTTTATAGTAAGTGCCTACGGGAACACCTCACACATCTTGAGATGGTACTTAAAACCCTTCGACAAGAAGAGCTTTATGCCAATCTCAAGAAGTGCACCTTTTGTACTGATAAACTTGTCTTTTTAGGTTTTGTTGTGAGTTCACAGGGCCTACAGGTTGATGAAGAGAAGATTCGAGCCATACAAGAATGGCCAACACCAGGAAACATCAGCCAAGTGAGGAGCTTCCACGGAGTGGCCAGCTTCTATAGGAGATTCGTGCCCAACTTCAGCAGTATTGCCTCACCATTGACGGCAGTAGTGAAGAAGAACGTGGGATTCAGCTGGGTAGAAGCTCAGGAGAAGGCATTCCAGGCCTTGAAGGACAGCCTTACACATGCACCAGTGCTAGTCCTTCCCGACTTCAACAAGACGTTTGAAGTGGACTGTGATGCCTCTGGAATAGGCATAGGAGCAGTGCTAACCCAAGGAGGGAGACCAGTGGCATACTTCAGTGAGAAGCTAGGTGGTGCCTCACTGAACTACCCCACTTATGACAAGGAGCTCTATGCCCTTGTCCGAGCATTGGAGACTTGGCAGCACTACTTGCTGTCCAAGGAGTTTGTGATCCACACTGATCATGAGACTCTCAAACACCTCAGAGGGCAAACCAATCTCAAGAGGAGACATGCCAGGTTGATGGAATTCATTGAGACCTTCCCGTACATCATCAAGTACAAGAAGGGCAAAGATAATGTGGTAGCCGATGCACTATCAAGGAGGTTTGCCTTGATATCAACCATGGAGGCAAAGGTCCTAGGATTCGAGCACATCAAGGATCTATACATGGATGATCCTGACTTTGCTGAGAGCTACAAGGAGTGTGGCACAGGGAGTCATGGCAAGTTCTACATCCATGAAGGATTCTTGTTCCGAGAAAGAAGGTTGTGCATACCACAAGGATCATTAAGGGAGCTTATCATCCGAGAAGCTCATGGAGGAGGACTCATGGGCCACTTTGGTGTCGACAAGACTCTAGCAGTGGTCAAGGAGCACTTCTACTGGCCACACATCAAGAGGACAGTAGAAGCTCATTGTGCAAGATGCGTCACTTGCAAGAAGGCAAAGTCCCGAGTGCAACCTCACGGGTTGTATCTCCCACTGCCCATACCCACACATCCATGGGTGGACATCTCAATGGACTTTGTTCTAGGTCTGCCAAGATCAACCACAAAGATGCAATCTTTGTAGTGGTGGACAGATTCTCCAAGATGGCACACTTCATTCCATGTGCCAATGTCAATGATGCCACACAAACAGCTGAGCTGTTCTTCAGGGAGATAGTACGGCTTCATGGAGTGCCAAGGACAATCGTATCAGACAGGGACACCAAGTTCCTCAGCCATTTCTGGAGGACCCTTTGAGAAAGCTAGGCACGAAGCTACTCTTCTCTACCACCTGCCATCCTCAAACCGATGGCCAAACTGAAGTTGTCAACAGGACACTATCAACTCTTCTCAGAACTACACTAGGGAAGAACCTAAAGACTTGGGTGGAGTGCCTGCCATTCATAGAGTTTGCTTACAACCGAGCCATGCACTCAGCAACCAAGAAGACACCATTTGAAGTGGTATACGGCTCCAACCCTCTCACCCCATTGGAGCAAACACCACTACCACCAGCTGAGATGACCAACCTCAACGGAGCATCCAAGGCAGATTTCATAAGGAGATTACACCAGAAGGTAGCAGAAAACTTGGAGAAGAGGACCGGACAGTACGTGACTCATGCCAACAAGGGAAGAATGGAGGTGATCTTTCAACCAGGCGATTGGGTGTGGCTACACCTACGGCAGGAGAGGTTCCCAAACCTAAGGAGTTCCAAGCTAGCAACAAGAGGAGATGGACCATTCAGAGTGCTCGAGAGGATCAACAACAACGCCTACCGGATCGAGCTGCCATGTGAGTTTAATGTGTCCAATACGTTCAATGTTTTTGACTTAGCCCCTTTCCATGCAGATGAACCAGTTTTGAGGACAAAACCTACTGAAGAGGGAGGGAATGACGAGGACATCAGGTCGTACATCCAGCCAGGAGACCAGACTGGCCGACCAGGAAGCTTGCCCGAGACAGCAGAACCATCTGGCACGTCTGCCGGACCAGACAGTACCGCCGGACCCTCGACCTATAGGACCAGACCGGTCAGCATCGCCGGCGGAGAGGCCCAAGCTTCCGGCACACTTGGTGGGGATGTGGATGACACCGCCGGTCCCTCTGGTGATGCCGCCAACTCCGGGATCAACTTGGCCGGTCCTGAAGGCATTCCGGCCATTACCGCGCACAATCTAGCCGGTATAGCCGATCCAGCCGAGTACACGTGCATTTCCATTTCCACACAAGAGGACTCGGACCAAATGAGCTACCAGCTCCAGGACATGCACCTAGAAAAAGTATCTACACCAGCGGTACCTCAAGGAGCAATGACAAGAAGCAGATCAAGGGCACTCTTCCACAAATTCAGCTTATGGGTCGACAAGCTCCTAGAGGAAGAGCAGCTAAGGACAATGGGCCAGAAGAGCAAATTAGAGTCCAAAGGCTTCTCAACAACACAAGGAACATCAGAGACTTGGGCTTTAGTGGCAAGAGAGGTCAGGAACCAAAGATTTTTAACCCTACTCCAAGTCGAAGACTAGGAGCAAGGCGCGTGCATGCCACAAGGACGGCCACCTTCCATTTCTTGGCCGTGAGGTAAGTTAAGGTAAGTTTCAATTCGAATATATGCCTCTTTCTGTTTTGCAGGGTAGGATCTAGATGCTTTACATTTTAGGAATAGGTCCTTTTTTGGTTATACACTTTTGTATCTTTTTCCTTTTGTGCACTTTTGTAAACTTTCCTTTTCTTTGTTTGAGTCGACCCTAGAAGGTCAAGCTGTCGAGCATATTAATAAGGCTCCTTCCAGCATTGTAGTTCGACAACCTTTTTGATATTAATAAAGATAGAACTTTTTCCCCAACAAGTTTTCTCTCAAGAATCTTGTGCGCTTAGAATCTAGTTGAGACCAGCCCTCCTAGCTCTAAGTTTGTGATTTATCACGAGGTTCATCACCCCTCGTGTGGTTCACTTCACCCTTCCATCTTATACCAACCAGAAAACCCCCATCCAGAAGCCTACGGTTGAGTTTCTCACCTAACCTTCTACAAACAGCCCACGCACATCCAAACCTTGAATCGAGGCTTGTATCACTTTTAGTCTCAAATGTTGTCACAGTATCAAAAATTGAGCTAGTTTAACATGGGAGTTGGATTCGTGTCATTTTGAACTCTAGATCTAAAGTTACGGACGATTTAGTGCAAAAATTTCAGATTGATCGGTTAGTTAAAATGATCATTCTAAAATGATCATTGGTGCTCTTTGAGTAAAGACTTATAAATGAACCATAATGCATTGCATCATGCAGTTTTGAATACTTTGGATTACTTGGAGGTTTTGTTGTAGCTCTTTAAATCTAAAATGTTGCCAAAATATAGAAAATTGAGCTAGCTTAACGTAAGCGTTTGATTCGTGTCATTCAAAAGTAATGGACCATTTAGTGCAAACATGTCAAGTTGATCTGCCAGTTAAAACGATTATTCTTAACTAATCATTGATGCTTCTTGAGTAAAAGCTTATAGATGAAGCATAATGCATGGCATCACACAGTTTATGGTACAATGGATTACTTGGACGATTTTTTGTAGCTCTATCAGTCTCAATTGTTGTCACAATACGGAAAATTGAGCTAGCTTAAGACTCATGTTATTTTGAGCTGTAAATCAAAAGTTAAAGAAGATTTAGTGCGGACATGTCACGTTGATCAGCTACTTAAAATGATCATTCTAAACTGATCATTGGTGATCATCTTGCCGTTTGGGATAGCTATTTTGGAACTAAATTTCACAATCTTGAAACTTGATCTAGCATAACGTGGGCACTGGATTTGTGTCATTTTGAACTCTAAATAAAAAGTTACAAATGATTTAGTGCGGACATGTCAAGTTGATCGGCCGGTTAAAATGATCATTCTATACTGATCATTGGTGCTCATTCAGCAAAGGCTTATAAATGAAGCATAATGCATGACAACACGCAATTTGGGATATATTGGATTACTTGGAGGTTTATTCGTAGCTGTTTCAGTCTCAATTGTTGTCACAATATAGAAAATTGAGCTAGCATAACATGGTCGTTGGACTCATGTTATTTTGAGCTACAAATCAAAAGTTTAAAGACGATTTAGTGCGTACATGTAAATTAATCAGCTAGTTAAAATTATCATTCTAAACTGATCATTGGTACTCCTTGGGTAAGGGCTAATAAATGAAGCATAATACATGACATCAAGCAGGTGGGATAGATTAGATTAGTTGGGGGCTTTATTGTAGCGATTTGGGTCTTAAATTTTGTAACAATATAGAAAAATGAGCTAGCTTAAGATGAGAATTTGATTCCTGTCAATTTGAACTCTAAATCAGAAGTTACGGACGAAATCGTGCATACATGTCAAGTTGATGGCCAGTTAAAATGATCATATTAAACTTATCACATGTGCTCTAGAGTTAAAGCTTATAAATGAAGCATAATGCATGGGCATCACCCAGTTCGGGATACATTGGATTACTTGGAAACTTTTTCTCACAATATGGAAAATTGAGCTAGGTTAACATGGGAGTTGGATTCGTGTCATTCTGAAATCTAAATCAAAAGTTACGGACGATTTGGTACGGAAATGTCAAGTTGATCGTCCAGTTAAAATGATCATTCTAAGCTAATCATTGGTGCTCCTTAAGTAAAGGCTTATAAATGAAGCATAATACATGGCACCACGCAGTTTGAGATACATTGGATACTTGGAGGTTTTGTTGTAGCTGTTTCAGTCTCAAATAGTGTCACAATATAGAAAATTGAGCTAGCTTAACGTGTGCGTTGGATTCGTGATATTTTTAACTTTAAATCAAAAGTTACAGACGATTAAGTTCGGACATGTCAAGTTGATCGGCCAGTTAAAATGATCATACTAAACTGACCATTGTTGCTCCTTGAGTAAAGGCTTATAAATGAGCATAATGAATGACATCATGCAGTTTGGGATACAATGGATGACATGGAGGTTTTGTCGTATCTCTTTAAGTCTGAAATCTTGTCACAATATATAAAATTGAGCTAGCTTAACGTGGATGTTGGATTTTTTCATTCTGAACTTTAATTAAAAAGTTACGGACGATTTAGTGCGGACATGTCAAGTTGATCGGCTAGTTAAAATGACCTTTCTTAACTGAGCATTGGTTCTCCTTGAGTAAATGTTTGTAAATGAAGCATGATACATGGCATCACGCAGTTTAAGATAGATTGGATTACTTGCTGGCTTTGTCATAGTTATTTTGGTCTTAACTTTTGGTAAAGTATAGAAATTGAGCTAGCTTAACGTGGACGTTGGATTCGTGTCAATTTGAACTCTGAATCAAAAGTAACGGACGATTTAGTGCGGACATGTAAAGTTGATCGGGCAATTAAAACGATCATTTTAAATTGATCATTGGTGATTCTTGAGTAAAGGCTTATAAATGAAGCATAATGCATGACATCATGTAGTTTGGGATACATTGGATTACTTGGAGGCATTATCATAGCGCTTTCAGTCTCAAATGTTGTCACAATATAGAAAATTGACCTAGCTTAACGTGGGAGTTGGATTCGTGTCATTCTGAACGCTAAATCAAAAGTAACGGATGACTTAGTGCATACATGTCAAGTTGATTATCCTATTAAAATGATCATTCTAAACTAATCATTGGTGCTCCTTAAGTAAAGGCTTATAAATGAAGCATAATGCATGGCATCATGCAGTTTGGGATACATTGGTTTACTTGGAGGCGCTTTCGTATCTCTTTAAGCCTCAAGTGTTGTCACAATAAGGAAAATTGAGATACCTTAACGTGGGTGTTGGATTTGTGTCATTCTGAACTCTAAATCAAAAGTTGCGAACGATTTAGTTCGGACATGTCAAATTGATCGGCCTGTTAAAATGATCATTCTCAATTGATCATTGGTGCTGCTTAAGTAAAGTCTTATAAACAAAGCATAGTGCATGGCATCACGACGGTTGGGATACATTGGATTACTTGGTGGCTTTTTCGTAGCTATTTCGGTATTAAAGTTTTTCTCAATATAGAAAATCGAGTTAGCTAAACATGGATGTCGGATTAAAGGTAGCTCTTTCAGTCTGAAATGTTTTCACAATATAGAAATTTGAGCTAGTTTAACATGCGCCTTGGATTCGTGTCATTCTAAACTCTAAATCAAAAGTTATAGACGATTTAGTGCGGACATGTCAAGTTGATCGACCAGTTAAGATGATCATTCTAACAATGTAAATGATTTTAAGCGACGCTTCTCTCTCTTGCGATCATAAATGCGATTTTCAGGCGAAGTCTTCTCTGTTGGTTTCTAGGGTTGAATCGCCATGGATGTGATCCTCTCTTCGGTTCGAAGAGTCTACGTCATCGATTTTCGACACCTTTCTCTCATTTCTGTGCCAGTTTTCTCTTTGCCCTTTATTCCCCTTTTCTATTTAAACACTATCCTCTGGTGCTTCTGATTTTCTTCTCTGTTCTTTGTCTGGAAATTCACTCCATCACTATGTCTGATTTTCTCTCAAAGAAAATGCAAGACATGACCCTCGGTCTCACATAATCGCCAATTCAACTCCCCAATGAACTTTGTGTTCAAGCCGTGAATGAAACCCGTATCCCCTCATTTAAAAACCGGCAAATCCTTGGAAGCAAAACCTTCAGGCTTTGATGACTACCCTGCCGCGTTTATGGAGTGTGGATAGGGTTGTTGTTTTGTGAATCATTTAACAAAACCGAGTGCAATTTCTCTTTCAATCGTAAGGACTTTTATTGGTTTTGCGGCGAGAACCGTGGTCATTCAATGACTGGATGTCTGCCCTCCAGAAATGGTCGTCGGAGTTTTCTGAGCTTGAGATAAATCCGAGGTGTTCGCATTCAATATTTGACTGACCTGATGGTTATGTTCATCGGAGGAACTATCGGAGATCTCTTGGAATCTGAATTCACCGCCGATGGTTCTCATCGTGTGAAATTCGTTCGAGTAAGGGTGTTGTTGAAATTGAAACCTTACTTTGATTCTAATGTATATTTTGTTTTTGAGAAGCCGATGTTATCTTGAAGTTCCGGTATGAAAAATTACGTCTTTTTTGCACTCAATGTGGCCTGATTTCACATGATGCGCCGGACTTCTGTTCATCAACCGCCTCTCCTCGTCCGGAAGATGACCCTCGGAATGATGAAGAAAATTCCAGAAATGATGGGAACAATTCTGGCAACCTATCTCCTCCGGGTCCCTCCAATTCCGGCAACCAATCTTTTACTCCAAATGCGATTCCAACTCCCGGAAATGATGAAGTCCCTGATGCTAAACGTAGGAAAGCAAATCCTCCAAATCTCACTTCACCTGCTCCAGGTTTGGTTCTTGCTTACAACAATCCAATATTTGAAAATTTTCAAATATTATTTCTGTATATTGATATCGTTTCACATTGTAGTGATATTGAAAATAGCCTTGAATCGGTTCTTGTGTGGTATATTCAAAGCACATTTACGGATTCATGAGTATGCAGTTTATGTGCTTCAGGAATCGTGTTCTATCTGTATGATGTTGATGATTTTAGGCTGTCTAGGTGAAGGTGTGGTGGGCCTCAAACCACCAGGAATGAAATGAACATTGCGTTTTGAAACTGCTAGGGTCTAGGAGGGTCTCTGGTAGTTTGACACCTAAAGAGAATAAAAAAGTACTATTCCCCGGACATACTCTTCCTAGTTGAAACAGAAAATAATAATAACGTAATTCACGATGTTGCCGCTATTTTAACTTGTCTAATGTGTATTCCTCCGAAAGGACTAAGTGGAGGTTTAACTTTGTTGTGGAAAAACGCTGTCAATGTTTGTGATGAACGACTTATGGATTGTAAAATCAACACTAAAGGAATTGACTTTAGTTGTCATGTATTTATGGGCATCCAATACGGAAATTTAGAAATAACCTTTGGGAAAGTTTACAATGTATTGCTCAATTAAGAAAAGGACCTTGCTTAATGTGTGGAGATTTAAACGAAATTCTACATTTAAATGACAAAAGGTGGTGTCGTCAGAGAACCATGGAGTATATTTGATTTTCAAACCATGGTCTCAACATGTATGATTTCAGATCTACATTTTACGGGGAATAATATGACTTGGGCAGGCAGAAGAAATAATTTCTTGATTCAGGGCGGGCTAAATAGAGCAATGGGGATTATTAAAATTAGGAAAACTTCAGAATATGGGAAAATACTGTTCCGATATGGTCCTCTTTGGATTCATCATGAAGAGTTTTCAAGTCAGATTCGAAACAGTTGGAATAATTTTTCAGACATCTCTGATCCGGTTTTACTTACTAGAATGAGTACTTGCCGGAAACAGATATCAGTATGGAAGAGGAATAATATGGCCAATTCTAATACTCAAATACATGAGTTAACCTCCAAGATCGATTTGGTCAAAAAACCTCCAATTCTTTGGTAAATGATATCTCCACTTTGAAAAAAGAGTTGTGCAAAGCTTATTCTGCTGCGGAAGCTTATTCGAAAATTAAAAGTCGAAATCAATGGTTAAAATAGGGAGATCGGAATACCCGTTTCTTTCATGCAGTTACTAAGAATCGAAGATCACAGAATAATATCATTTCCATCAAAAATAGTGTTGGTGGTGATGTTGTTGATAATGAAGTGATTGCTCAAGAAGCTCAAACATATTTCTCGAATCTGTTTAAATAAACTAATATTGGAAATATGGATTCAGTTTTTCAACATGTTAGACAAGTTGTCTATGATGATATGAATCTGGATGTGATAAAACCAGTTTCAAGATAAAACCAGTCTCACTGAGCAAAGGTTTACAAAGGAAGCGCATCACGTAGTTTGGGATGAATGGATTACGTGGAGGCTTCGTCATTTCTATATTGGTCTTAAATTTTGCCCTATATAGAAAATTGAGCTAGCTTAACGTGGGCGTTGGATTCGTGTCATTCGGAACTGTAAATCAAAAGTTACCCACTATTTAGTACGGACATGTCAAGTTTATCGGCTAGTTAAATTGATCATTCTAAACTGATCATTAGTGCTCATTGAGCAATGGTTTACAAATGAAGCATAATGCATGGCAACATGCAGTTTAAGATAGATTGGATTACTTGGAGGCTTTGTCGTAGCTATTTTGGTCCTAAAGTTTTTCACAATATAGAAAATTGAGCTAGTATAATGTAGGCATTGGATTCGTGTCCTTTTGAGCTCTAAATTAAAAGTACGTATCATTTAGTGTGTACATGTAAAATTGGTCGGCTAGTTAAAGTGATCATTCTAAACTGATAATTCTAAACTGATCATTAGTGTTCCTTGAGTAAAGGCTTATAAATGAACCATAATGCATGGCATCACGCAGTTTAGGATAGATTGGATAACTTGAAGGCTTTGTGGTAGGATTTTCAGGTCTAAATGATGACACAATATAGAAAATTATAAAGCTAGTTTAACGTGGGCATTGGATTCGTGTCATTTTTAACCCTACATCAAAAGTTACGGATTATTTAGTGCGGACATGTCACGTTGACCAGCTTGTTAAAATGATCATTTTAAATGGATCATTGGTGCTCCTTGATCAAAGGCTTATTAATGAAGCATAATACAAGGCATCACACAGTTTTGGATAGATTGAATTACTTGGCGACTTTATTGTAGCTATTTTGGTATTAAATTTTCTCACAATATAGAAAATTTAAGTAGCTTTTAGTGGGCATTGGATTCGTGTCATTCCGAAATCTAAATCAAAAGTCACTGATGATTTAGTGCGGCCATCTCAAGTTTATCGGCTAGTTAAATTGATCATTCTAAACTGATTGTTGATGCTCATTGAGCAATGGTTTAGAAATGAAGCATAATGCTTGGCATCACGCAGGTTGGGATAGATTGGATTACTTGGAGACTTTGTCGTAGCTATTTTGGTCTTAACTTTTTTATTAATAAAGAAAATAGAGCTAGCTTAACGTGGACGTTGGATTTGTGTTATTCTGAAATATAAATCAAAAGTTATAGACGATTTAGTGGTACATGCCAAGTTTATTGGCTAGGTAATTTGATCATTCTTAACTGATCATTGGTGCTCATTGAGCACATGTTTACAAATGATGCGTAATGCATGACACCATGCAGTTTGAGAAAGATTGGATTACTTGGAGGCTTTGTCGTAGCTATTTTCGTCTTAATTATTTTGTCCAAATATAGAAAATTGAGGTAGCTTAATGTGGGCATTAGATTCGCTTCATTCGGAACAATAAAGCAAAAGTTTTGCACGTTTTAGTGCGGACATGTCAAGTTAATCATTAGTTCAATTGATCACTCTAAAATTATCACTGGTGGTCATTGAGCGAAGCTTTACAAATGAAGCATAATGCATGGCAGCACGTAGTTGGAGATATATTAGATTACTTGGAGGCTATGTCATATCTATTTCGGTACTAAATTCTCATTAGTGCTTATTGAGTAAAGGCGTATAAATGAAGCATAATGCATGTTATCTCGAAGTTTGGGATAGATTGGATTACTGGCAGGATTTATTTTAGCTATTTCGCTCATAAATTTTGTCACAATATAGAAAAATTGAGCTAGCTTAACATGCGCATTGGATTCGTGTCATTCTGAACTCTAAATCAAAACTTACGGATGATTTAGTGTGGAAAAGTCAAGTTGATCGGCCAGTTACAATGATCATTGGTGCTCCTTGAGTTAAAGCTTATAAATGAAGCATAATGCATGGCATCACGCAGTTTTGGTATATATTGCATTACTTTGAGGTTTTGTTTAGCTCTTTCAGCCTTAAATGTTGTCACAATATGGAAAATTGAGCTAGCTTGACGTGGGCGTTGGATTCATGTCATTTTGAGATCTAAATCAAAAGTTAAGGATGATTCAATGTGGACATGTCAAGTTAGCCAGCGAGTTAAAATGATCATTGTAAAATGATCATTGGTGCTCCTTGTTTAAAAGCTTATAAATGAAGCATCATGCATGTCATCACGCAGTTTGTGATAGATTGGTTTACTTGTAGGCTTTTTTCGTAGGTATTTCAATCTAGAATTTTGTCACAATATAGAAAATTGAGCTAGATTTACTTGGCTGTTGGATTCGCGTACTCTGAACTTAAAATCAAAAGTTACAGATGATTTATTGCGGACATGAAATCGGCTAATTGAAAAGATCATTCTAAAGTGATCATTGGTGCTCATTGAGCAAAGGATTACAAATGAAGCATAATTCATGGCATCACACAGTTTGGGATATATTGGATTACTTGGAGGCTTTGTCGTAGCTATTTCAGTTTTAAATTTTGTCACTATAGAAAATTGAGCTAGCTTTACTTGGGCGTTGGATTCGTGTACTCTGAACTCTGAATTAAAAGTTATAGAAGATTTAGTGCGGACATGACAAGTTGATCAGCTAGTTAAAATGATCATTCTAAATAGATCATTGGTGCTCAGTGAGCAAAGGATTACAAATGAAGCATAATGCATGGCATCACACAGTTTAGGATAGATTTGGTTACTTGAAGGCTTTGCGGTATCTCTTTTAGTCTGAAATTTTGACCCAATATAAAAATTTGAGCGAGCTTAACGTGGGCATTGGATTCGTGTCATTCTGAATTCTACATAAAAAGTTAAGTACAATTTAGTTCGTACATATCAAATTGATCGGCAAGTTAAAAAGACCATTCTAATCTGATCATTTGTCCTCCTTGAGTAAAGGCATATAAATGAAGTATAATTCATGGCATCACACAGTTTGGAATAGATTGGATTACTCGGAGGCTTTGCCATAGCTCTTTTAGTCTCAAATGCTGTCACAATATGGAAAATTGAGGTTAGCGTGGGAGTTAGATTCTTGTCAATTTGACCTCTAAATAAAAAGTTATGGACGATTTAGTGCGGACATGTGAATTTGATCAGCCAGTTAAAATGATCATTCTACACTTATCATTGTAGCTATTTGAAATGTCAAGTTACGGACAATTTAGTGAGGACATGTCAAGTTGCCCAGCTACTTGAAATGATCATTCTAAACTGATCATTGGTGCTCATTGAGTAAAGGGTATAAATGAAGCATAATGCATGACATCACATAGTTTTGGTTTGATTGGATTACTTGGATGCTTTGTCGTAGCTATTTGGGTCTTAAATTTTGTCACAATATAGAAAATTGAGCAAGCTTTAGTTGGGCGTTGGATTTGTGTACTCTCAACTCTAAATCAAAAGTTACGGACGATTTACCGAGGAAATGACAAGTTGATCAGCTTGTTGAAATAATCATTCTAAACTAATCATTGGTATAATCATTGGGAAGAATTAAAACTGAAGCATAATGCATGGCATCACATAGTTTAGGATAGATTGTATTATTTAGAGGCGTTGTCGTAGCTTTTTCAGTCTCAAATATTGTCACAATATAGAAAATTCAGCTATCTTAATGTGGGAGTTGGATTCATGGCATTCGGAACTCTAAATCAAAAAAGTTACCGACGATTTAGTGCGAACATGTAAAATGATCATTATAAACTGATGATTGGTGCTACTTGAGTAAAGGCTTAGAAATGAAGCATAACGCATGCTATCACGAAGTTTGGAATTTGATTACTTGGCGGCTATGTCATAACTCTTTCAGTCTAATTTTTTTTTTCAAAATATAGAAAATTGAGCTAACTTAACGCGAGTATTGGATTCATGTCATTTTGTACTCTAAATCAAAAGTTAAAGACAATTGAGTACGGACATGTCAAGTTGATCTTGTACTTAAAATGATCATTATAAACTGATCATTGGTACTCATTGAGTAAAGGTGTATAAATGAAGCATAATGCATGGCATCACGCAGTTTGGGTTTGATTGGATTAATTGGAGGCTTTGTCGTATCTGTTTATGTGTTAAGATTTGTCACAATATAGCAAACTGAGCTAGCTTTACTTACACATTGGATTCGTGTACTTTCAACTCTAGATCAAAAGTTACGGGCAATTTACAGTGGACTTGACAAGTTGAAAAGCTAGTTAAACGATCATTATAAACTAATCATTGGTGCTCATTGAGGAAAGAATTACAAATGAAGAATAATGCATAGCATCACGCAGTTTAGGATAGATTTTATTACTTGGAGGCTTTGTCGCAGCTTTTTCAGTCACAAATTTTGTCACAATATAGAAAACTCAGCTAGCTTAACGTGGGAGTTGGATTCATGTCATTCTGAACTCTAAATAAAAATTTACAGACGATTTAGTGCGGACATGTAAAATGATCATTCTAAACTAATCATTGGTACTCCTTCAGTAAAGACTTATAAATGAAGCATAACGCATGCTATCACGCAATTTGGAATACATTGCATTACTTGGAAGCTTTGTAAAAGCTCTTTTAGTCTAAATTTTTTTTACAATATAGAAAATTGAGCTAAATTAACGCGGGCGTTGGATTAATGTTATTTTAACCTCTAAATCAAAAGTTAAACACGATTTAGTGCGTACATGTCAAGTTGATCAGCTACTTAAAATGATCATTCTAAACTGATCATAGGTGCTCATTGAGTAAAGGGTAGAAATGAATCATAATGCATGGAATCATGCAGTTTGGGTTGAATTGGATTACTTGGATTTTTTATCGTAGCTATTTTAGTTTTAAATTTTGTCACAATATAGAAAATTGTGCTATATTTATTTGGGCATTGGAGTCGTGTACTCCAATGTTTACAGCACACATGACATGTTTATCAGTGAGTTTAAATGATCATTCTAAATTAATCATTGGTGCTCAATGAGGAAAGAATTACAAATGAAGCATAATGCATGGCATCATGCAGTTTGAGATAGATGGTATTATTTGGAGGCGTTATCATAGCTTTTTCACTCTCATATTTTGTCACAATATAGAAAATTAAGCTAGTTTAACGTGGGAGTTGGATTCATATCGTTCTGAAGTATAAATCAAAAGTTACAGACGATTTAGTCCGGACATGTAAAATGATCATTTTAAGCTGGTCATCGGTGCTCCTTGAGTAAAGGCTTATAAATGAAGCATAACGCATGCTATCACGCTGTTTGGGATACATTTAATTACTTGGAAGCTATGTCATAGCTCTTTCAGTCTAAATTTTTTCCCAATATAGAAGAATGAGCTAACTTAATGTGGGTGTTGCATGTTATTTTGTGCTGTAAATCAAAAGTTAAAGACAATTTATTGCGGACATGTCAAGCTGATCAACTACTTAAAATGATCATTCTAAACTGATCATTGGTGCTCATTGATTAAAGGTGTATAAATGAATCATAATGCATGGAATCATGCTGTTTGGGTTTGGTTGGATTACTTTGAGGATTTGTCGTATCTATTTTGGTCTTAAATTTTGTCACAATATAGCAAAGTGAGCTAGCTTTACTTGGGCATTGGATTAGTGTACTTTAAACTATAAATCAAAAGTTATGGACCATTTACTGCGGATATGACAAGTTGATCAGCTAGTTGAAATGATCATTCTAAACAAATCATTGGTGCTCATTGAGGAAAGAATTACAAATGAAGCATAATGCATGGCATCAGGCAGTTTGGAATAGATTGTATTACTTGGAGTTGTTGTCGCAGCTTCTTCAGTCTCAAATTTTGTCACAATATAGAAATTCAGCTATGTTAACGTAGGAGTTGGATTCACGTCGTTCTAAACTCTAAATCAAAAGTTATTAACGATTTAGTGCGGTCATGTAAAATGATCATTTGAAAGTACGCAGTTTGGGTAGATTAAATTACTTGGAAGCTTTGTCATAGCTCTTTCAGCATAACATTATTTTCACAACAAAGAAAGTTGAGTTACCTTAGTGCGGGCATTGGATTCATGTCATTTTGACCTCTAAATCAAAAGTTAAAGACGATTTAGTGCGGACATGTCAATTTAAACAGCTACTTAAAATGATCATTCGAAACTGATCACTGATTCTAATTGAGTAAAGGATATAAATGAAGCTTAATTCATGGCATCACGCAGTTTGGGTTTGATTGGATTAGTTGGAGGCTTTGTTGTAGCAATTTCGGTCTTAAATTTTTTCAAAATATACAAAATTGAGCTTCCTTTGCTTGAGCGTTGAATTCGTGTATTGTCAAATCTAAATCAAAAGATAATAAAAGTTTACAGGGGACATGACAAGTTGATCAGATAGTTGAAATGATCATTCTAAACTAATCATTGGTGCTCATTGAGGGAAGAATAACAAATTAAGCATAATGCATGGCATCACGCAGTTTGGGATAGATTGTATTACTTGGAGGCGTTGTCGTAGCTTTTTCTGTCTCTAATTTTTTCAAAACATAGAAAATTCAGCTAGCTTAACGTGGGAGTTGGATTCATGTCGGTCTGAACTCTAAATCAAAAGTTACAGAATACTTAGTACGGACATGTAAAGTTTATCGCCCAGTTAAAATGATCATTATAAACTGATCATTGGTGCTCCTTGAGGAAAGGCTTATAAATGAAGCATAATGCATGCTATCACGCAGTTTGGGATACATTGGTCTTAAATTGTTTCACAATATAGAAAGTTGAGCTACCTTAACGCGTGCCTTGGATTCATGTCATTTTGAGCTATAAATCAAAAGTTAAGGACAATTTAGTGTGGACATATCAAGTTGGTCAGCTAATTGAAATGATCATTCTAAACTAATCATTGGTGCTCATTGAGAAAAGGGTATAAATGAAGAATAATGCATGACATAACGCAGTTTGGGTTTGATTGGATTACTTGGATGCTTTGTCGTAGCTATTTCGGTCTTAATTTTTGTCACAATATAGAAAATTGTGCTAGCTTTACCTGGGCGTTGGATTCGTGTACTTTCAACTCTAAACCAAAACTTACAGACGATTTACTGCAGACATGACAAGTTTATCAGCTAGTTTAACTGATCATTCTAAAGTAACCATTGGTGCTTATTGAGGAAAGAATTACAAATAAAGCATAATGCATGGCATAACACAGTTTGGCATAGATTGTATTATTTGGAGGCGTTTTTGTAGCTTTTTCACTCTCAAATTTTGCCACAATATAGAAAGTTGAGCTAGCTTAACGTGTGAGTTGAATTCATGTCGTTCTGAACTCTAAATCAAAAGTTACGGACGATTTACTGGGATTTGTAAAATGATTGTTTTAAACTGATCATTGGTGCTCCTTGAGTAAAAGCTTATAAATGAAGCATAACGCATGCTATCACGCAGGTTGGGATACATTTCATTACTTGGAGGATATGTCATAGCTCTTTCAATCTAAATGTTTTTCACAATATAGAAAATTGAGCAAACTTAACGCGGACGTGGGATTCATATCATTTTGTGCTCTAAATCAAAGTTAAAGACGATTTAGTGCGGACATGTCAAGTAGATCAGCTACTTAAAATGATTATTCTAAAGTGATCATTGGTGCTCAATGATAAAAGGTGTATAAATGAAGCATTATGAATGGCATCACGTAGTTTGGGTTTGATTGGATTATTTGGAGGCTTTGTCGTACCATTTCGGTCTTAAACTTTGTCACAATATAGAAAATTGAGCTACATTTACATGGGCGTTGGATTTGTGTACTCTCAACTCTAAATCAAAAGTTACGGACGATTTACTGCAGACATGACAAATTGATCAGCTAGTTGAAATGATCATTCTAAACTAATCATTGGTGCTCATTGAGGGAAGAATAACAAATGAAGCATAATGCATGGCATCGCGCAGTTTGGTATAGATTATATTGTTTTGAGGCATTGCCATAGCTTTTTCTGTCTCTAATTTTTTCACAATATAGAAAATTCAGCTAGCTTAACGTCAGAGTTGGATTCATGTCATTCTGAACACTAAATCAAAATTTACGGACGATTTAATGCAGAGATGTAAAGTTTATCGGCCAGTTAAAATGATCATTCTAAACTGATCATTGGTGCTCGTTCAGTAAAGGCTTATAAATGAAGGATAACGCATGCTATCACGCAGTTTGGGATACATTGGATTACTTGGAGGTTTTGTCATAGCTATTTCGGTCTTAAAGTTTTTCACAATATAGAAAATTGAGCTATCTTAACGCGGGCGTTAGATTCATGTTATTTTCAGCTATAAATCAAAAGTTAAGGACAATTAAGTCTGAACATGTCATTGATCATTCTAAACTGATCATTGGTGCTCATAGAGTAAAGGGTATAAATGAAGCATAATGAATGGCATTACGCTGTTTGGGTTTGATTGGATTACTTTAAGGCTTTGTCGTATCTATTTTGGTGTTAAAATTTTTCACAATATAGCAAATTTAGCTAGCTTTACATGGGCATTGGATTCGTGTACTTTCAACTCTAAATCAAAAGTTACGGATGATTTACTGCAGATATGACAAGTTGATCAGGTAGTTGAAATGATCATTCTAAACTAATCATTGGTGCTCATTGAGGAAAGAATTACAAATGAAGCATAATGCATGACATTACGCAGTTTGGGATAGATTGTATTATCGTGGGAGTTGGATTCATGTCGTTCTCAACTCTAAATAAAAAGTTACAGACGATTTAGAGCGGAAATGTAAAATGATCATTCTAAAGTGATCATTGGTGCTCATTGAGTAAAGGCTTATAAATGAAGCTTACCACATGCTATCACGCAGTTTGAGATACATTAGATTACTTGGAGGCTTTGTAATAGCTCGTTCAATCTAAATTCTTTTTCACAATATAGAAAATTGAGCTAACTTAACGTGGATGTTGGATTCATGTCATTTTAACCTCTAAATCAAAAGTTAAAGACGATTTAGTGCAGACATGTTAAGTTGATCAGCTGCTTAAAATGATCATTCTAAACTAATCATTGATGCTCATTGAGTAAACGCGGATAAATGAAGCATAATGCATGATATCGCACTGTTTGGGTTTGATTGGATTACTTGGAGGATTTGTCGTATCCTTTTCGGTCTTAAAATTTGTCACAATATAGAAAATTGAGCTACCATTACTTGGGCATTGGATTCGTGTACTTTGAACTCCAAAACAAAAGTTACGGACGATTTACTGCAACCATGCAAGTTGATCAGCCAATTGAAATGATCATTCTAAACTAATCATTGGCGCTCATTGAGGGAAGAATAACAAATGAAGCATTATGCATGGTGTCAATCAATTTGGGATAGATTATAGTACTTGGAGGCGTCCTTGTAGCTATTTCAGTCTCTTATTTTCTCACAATATAGAAAATTCAGCTAGCTTAACATCGGAGTTGGATTCATGCCGTTCTGAATTCTAAATCAAAAGCTAGGGACGATTTAGTGCGGACATGTACAGCGGACGTTGGATTAATGTCATTTTGAGCTCTAAATCAAAAGTTAAAGACGATTTAGTGCGGACATGTAAAGTTGATCAGCTACTTAAAATGTTCATTCTAAACTGATCATTGGTGCTCATTGAGTAAGGCGTATAAATGAAGCATAATGCATGGCATCACGCAATTTGGGTTTGATTGGATTACTTGGAGGCTTTGTCGTAGCTATTTTGGTTTTTAATTTTGTCACAATATAGAAAATATAATGCATGGCATCACGCAGTTTGGAATAGATTGGATTACTTGGAGGCGTTATCAAAACTACTTCGCTCTTAAATTTTCTCACAATATAGAAAATTGAGCTTGTTTAATGTGGGATTTCGATTTGTGTCATTCTGAACTCTAAATCAAAAGTTACAGACGATTTACTATGGACATCTCAAGTTTATCGGATAGTTAAATTGAATATTCTTAACTGATCATTGATTCCACTGAGCAAAGATTTACAAATGAAGCATAAAGAATTGCATCACAGGGTTTGGGATAGAATTGATTATTTGGAAGTTTTATCGTAGCTAATTTTGTCTTATATTTTGTCACAATATAAAACATTGACCTAGCTTTACTATGATGTTGAACTTATGGCACTCTGAACTCTAAATCAAAAGGTACGAATGATTTAAGTCGGACATGAAAAGTTGATCGCTAGTTACAATAATCATTCTAAACTGATCATTGCTGCTCATTGAGCAAAGGATTACAAATGAAGCACAATGCATGGTATCACGCAGTTTGGGATATATTGGATTCCTTGGAGGCTTTATCGTAACTATTTCGCTCTAAAATTTTGGCACAATATAGAAAATTGAGCTTGCTTAACATGGGCATTGGATTTGTGCCATTTTGAACTCTAAATAGAAAGTTATGGATGATTTAGTGCACATATCTCAAGTTTATCACCTAGTTAAATTGATCATTCTAAAATTATCCTTGGTTTTCATTGAGCAAAGGTTTACAAATGAAGCATAGAGCATGGCACCACGCAGTTAGAGATTGATTGGATTACTTGGAGGCTTTGTCATAGCTATTTCAGTCTTAAAGATTTTCACAATATGGAAAATTGAGCTAGCTTAATGTGGGTGTTGGATTCGTGTCATTCTGAACTCTAAATCGAAAGCTACTGACGATTTAGTGCAGATATGTCAAGTTGATCGGCCAGTTAAAGTAATCATGAGTTCTCCTTGAGTGAAGGCTTGTAAATGAAGCATAATGCAGTCTAGAAGATATTAAATTACTTGATGGCTTTGTGATAGCTTTTTCATTCCCAATTGTTTTCGCAATATAGAAAATGAGCTAGCTTAACGTGGACGTTGGATATGTGTCAATTTTAACTTTAAATCAGAAGATACGAACGATTTAGTTTGTACATGTCAAGTTAATCGGCCAGTTAAAATAATCGTTCTACACTGATCATTGGTGATCCATGAGTAAATTCTTATATATGAAGCATAATACTTGACATCACGCAGATTGAGATACATTGGATTACTTGGAGGCTTTGTCGTAGCTCTTTCAGTCTCAATATTGTCACAGTACAGAAAATTAAGCTAATGTAACGTGGGTATTAATTCATGTCCTTTTGAGCTCTTTGTCAAAAGTTAACGATGAATTAGTGCGGACATGTCAAGTTGATCAGCTAGTTAAAGTAATCATTCTAAACTGATCATTGGTTCCATTTAGTATAGGCGTGTAAATGAAGCATAATGCATAGCACCACACAGTTTGGGATAGATTAGATTAACCGGAGGCTTTGTGGTTGCTATTTCGATCTTAAATATTGTCACAATATAGAAATTTGAGCTACCTTTACTTGGGTGTTGGATTCGTGGCACTTTGAACTCTAAATCAAAATTTACGAACGATTTAGTGTTGACATGTCAAGTGTATCAGATAGTTAAACTGATCATTCTAAAATGATCATTGGTGCTCATTGAGCAGAGGTTTACAAATGAAGCATAATGCATGATACCATGCAGTTTGAGATAGATTGGATTTCTTGGTTGCTTTGTCGTTGCTATTTCAGTCCTTAATTTTTTACAATATAGAAAACTGAGCAAGCTTAATGTGGGCATTGGATTCATGTCATTTTGAACTCTAAATCGAAGTTAAGAACCATTTAGTGCGGACATGTCACTTTGAGCGGCCAATTAAAGTGCTCAATCTGAACTCATAATTTTAAACTAATCATTAGTGCTCCTTGAGTAAAGGCTTATAAATGAAGCACAATGCATGGCATCACGGAGTTTATGTTAGATTGAATTACTTGATTACTTTGTGGTAGCTCTTTCAGTTTTAAATGTTGTCACAATATAGAAAATTGAGCTAGTTTAACGTGAATATTGGATTCCTGTAATTCTGAACTCTACATCAAAAGTTACGGACGATTTAGTGAGTACATGTCAAGTTGATCGGCCAGTTAAAATGATAATTCTAAACTGACCATTGGTCCATCTTGAGTAAGGTTTATAAATCAAGCATAATGCATGGCATCACACAATTTGGGATAGATTGGATTACTTGGATGCTATGTCGTAGCTCTTTTAGAATCAAATATTCTCACAATATGAAAAATTGAGCTAGCTTAACGTGGGAAAGTTAAAGAGGATTTTTTGTGGACATGTCAAGTTGGTCAGCTAATTAAAATCATCATTCTAAACTCCTCATTGGTTCTCCTTGAGTAAAAGCTTATAAATGAAGCATAATGCATGGCATCATGCAGTTTGGGATAGATTGGTAACTTGTAGGCTTTATCGTAGTTATGTCTTTCTTAGCGTGGGCATTGGATTCGTGTCATTCTGAACTGTAAATCAAAAGTTAAGGACGCTTTAGTGCTGACATCTCAATTTTATCGGGTAGTTAAATTGAAAATTCTAAATTGATCATTGATGCTTATTTAGCAAAGGTTTACAAATGAAGCATTTTGCATGGCATCACGTAGTTTGGGAAAGATTGGATTACTTGGAGTCTTTGTCGTAGCTATTTCGGTCTTAAATTTTGTCACAAGCTAGAAATTATAGTTAGCTTTACTTGGGTGTTGGATTCGTGGCACTCGTGACTCTAAATCAAATGTTACGGATGATTTAGTGTGGACATGACAAGTTGATCGGCTTGTTAAAATGAATATTCTAAAATGATCAACTGTACTCACTGAGCAAAAGTTTACAAATGATGCATAATGCATGGCATCACGTAGTTTGGGATAGATTGGATTGCTTGGAGGCTTGGCCGTAGCTATTTTGGTCTTAAACTTTATCCCAATATTGAAAATTGAGCTAGGTTAATGTGGGCGTTGGATTCATGTCACTCACAACTCTAAATCAAAAGTTATGCACGATTTAATGCAAACATATCAAGTTTATTGGCTAGTGAAACTGATCACTCTTAAATGATCATTGGTTCTCATTGAGCAAAGTTTACAAAAGAAGCTTAATGCATTGCCCCACGCAATCTGAGATAGATTGGATTAGTTGGATCCTTTGTCATAGCTATTTCGATCCTAAATTTGTTCACAATATAGAAAATTGAGTTATCTTAATGTGGGTTTCTGATTCGTGCGATTTGGAACTCTAAATCAAAAGTTACGCACAATTTTGTTTGGATATGTCAAGTTTATCGGCTAGTTAAGTTGATCATTCTAAAATAATCATTGGTGCTCATTGAGCAAAGGTTTACAAATGAAGCATAGTGCATGGCACCATGCAGTTTCTGATAGATTGGAATACTAGAAGGCTTTGTCAAGCTATTTTGGTCTTAAATTTTGTCATAATGTAGAAAATTGAGCTAGCCTAACGTCAGCGTTGGATTTTTGTCGTTCGGAACTCTAAATCAGAAGTTATAGATCATTTAGTGGGACATGCCAAGTTTATCAGCATGTTAAAGTGATCATTCTAAACTTATAATTCTAAACTAATCATTAGTGCTACTTGAGTAAAGGTTTATAAATGAAACATAATACATGGCATCACACGGTTTAGGTTAAATTGGATTATTTAAACGCTTTATGGTAGCTCTTTCGTTTTAAATGTTGTCATGATATAGAAAATTAAGCAACCTTAACGTGGGCATTGGATTCATGTAATTCTGAACTCTACATCAAAAGTTGCAGATTATTTAGGGCGTACATGTGAAGTGGATCGGCCAGTTAAAATGATCACTCTAAACTGATCATTTGTGCTCTTTGAGTAAAGGCTTATAAATGATGCGTAATGCATGGCATCGCGCAGTTTGGCATAGATTGGATTACTTGGAGGCTTTTTGTAACTATTTCGGCCTTAAATTTTGTCCTAGTATAGAATATTAAGCTGGCTTAACGTGGGCATTGGATTCATGTCATTCGGAACTTTAAATCAAAAGTTACGCACGATTTACTGTGTACATGTCAATTTTATCTGCAAGTTGAATTGATCATTCTAAAATGATCATTGGTCCTCATTGAGCAAAAGCTTTACAAATGAAGCATAATGCATGGCACCACGCAGATTGGATTACTTGGAGGCTTTGTCGTAGGTAATTTGGACCTAAATGTTATTCACAATATAGAAAATTGAGCTAGTTGAACGTGGGCGTTGGATTCGTGTCATTCTGAACTCTAAATCAAAAGTTACGGACAATTTAGTGAGTATGTGTCAAGTTGATTGTCCAGTTAAATTGATCATTCTAAACTGATAATTATAAATTGATCATTAGTGCTCCTTGAGTAAAGGCAATAAATGAAGCATAATGCATGGCATCACGCAATTTACGATAGATTGGATTACTTGAGGGTTTTGTGGTAGCTCTTTCCGTTTTAAATGTTGTCACAATATAGAAAATTGAGCTATGTTAACGTGGACATTGGATTTGTGTAATTATGAACTCTACAGCTAAAGTTACGAATGATTTAGTGCGTGCATATCATGTTGATCGGCCAAATATAATTATCATTCTTAACTGATCATTGGTGCTGCTTAAGTAAATAATTATAAATGAAGCATAATGTATGACATCATGCAGTTTAGGATAGATTGGATTACTTGGAGGCTTTGTTGTAGCTCTTTTAGTCTCAAATGTTGTCACAGTATGGAAAATTAAGCTACCTTAACGTGGGCATTGGTTTCATGTCATTATGAACTCTAAATCAAAAGTCAAAGACGATTTTGTGCGTACATTTCAGGTCGATCAGCTAGTTAAACTGATCATTCTAAACTGATCATTGGTTCTCCTTGAGTAAAGGCTTATAATTGAAGCATAATGCATGGCATCATGAAATTTGGGATACATTGGATTACTTGGAGACTTTATCGTAGCTATTTCGGTCTTAAATTTTGTCACCATATACAAAATTGAGCTAGCTTAATGTGGGCATTGGATTCATGACATTCTGAACTCTAAATCAAAAGTTACAGACGATTTACTGTGGACATCTCCAGTTTATCGCCCATTTAAATTGATCATTCTAGACTGATCAATAATGCTCATTAGGCAAAGGTTTACAAATGAAGCATAATGTATGGCACCACGGAGATTCTGATAGATTGGATTATTAGAAGACTTTGTCGAAACTATTTCGATCTTCAATATTGTCCCAAGATAAAAAAAAATTGAGCTAGGTTATCGTCGGCATTGGATTCGTGTGATTCTGAACTCTAAATCAAAAGTTACGCACGAGTTCGTGCGGACATGTCAAGTTTATGAGCTAGTTAAACTGATCATTCTAAAATGATCATTGGTGCTCATTGAGAAAAGATTCACAAATGAAGCATAATGCATGGCACCACGCAGATTCGGATAGATTTGATTACTAGGAGGCTTTGTCGAAACTATTTTGATATTCAATTTTTTCCCTGCATCAAAAATTGAGCTAGCTTTACGTCGGCGTTGCATTTGTGTCATTCGAAACTCTAAATCAAAAGTTACAAACGATTAAGTCCGTACATGTCAACTTTATCAACTAGTTAAATTGATCATTCGAAACTGATCGTTGGTGCTCATTATGCAAATGTTTACAAATGAAGCATGACGCATGACACCACACATTTTGAGATAGATTGGATTACTTGGAGGCTTTGTCGTAGCTATTTTGATCTTAAATTTGGCACAATATAGAAAATTGAGCTAGCTTAATGTGGGCATTGTATTCGTGTAATTCTGAACTCTAAAGCGAAAGTTGCAGACTATTTAGTGCGGACATCTCAAGTTGATCGGCTAGTTAAATTGAACATTCTAAACTGATCATTTCTGGTAATTGAGGAAAGGTTTACAATTGAAGCATAATGAATGACACCGCAAAGTTTGAGAAATATTGGATTTCTTGGTGGCTTTGTCGAAGCTATTTTGGTTTTCATTTTTTTCAAAGTATAGAAAACTGAGCTAGGTTAATATGGGCATTGGATTCGTGTCATTCTAAACTATAAATCAAAAGTTAAAGACAACTTAGTTTGGACATGTCGAGTTGATCAGCAAGTTAAAATAATCATTCTAAACTGATCAATTGTGCTCATTAAGTAAAGGTATATAAATGATGCATAATGCATCACATCACGCAGTTATGAATAGATTGGATAACTTGGAGGCTTTGCGGTAGCTCTTTCACTCTCAAATGTTCTCACAATATGGAAAATTTAGCTAACTTAATGTTGGTATTAGATTCATGTCATATTGATCTCTAAATCAAAAGTTAAAGACGACTTAGTGCGACCATGTCAAGTTGATCAGCTAGTTGAAATAATCATTCTAAATTGATCATTGGTTTTAGGCATTGTAAAGGTGTGTAAATGACGCATAATGCATGACATAATGCAGTTTCGGATACATTAGATTACTTGGACGCTTCCCGTAGTTGTTTTAGTCTCAAATATTGTCACAATACGGAAAATTTAGCTAACTTAATGTGGGTATTAGATTCATGTCATTTTGGGCTCTAAATAAAAAGTTAAAGACCACTTAGTGCGGACATGACAAGTTGATCTGCTTGTTAAAATGATCGTTCTAAACTGATCATTGGTGCTCACTAAGCAAAGGTTTACAAATGAAACAAAATGCATGGAATAATGCAGTTTTGGAGAGATGGGATTACTTGGAGGTTTTGTCGAAGGTATTTCCATTCTAAATTTATTCACAATATAGAAAATTGAGCTAGCTTAATGTTGGCGTTGGATTCGTGTGATTCTGAACTCTAAATCAAAAGTTATGCACGATTTCATGTGGACATGTAAAGTTTAACGGCTAGTTAAACTGATCATTTTAAAACGATCATTGGTGCACATTAGGAAGAGGATTTTAAAAGAAGCATAATGCATGGCATCACGCAGTTTGGAATAGATTGGATTACTTAAAGGCTTTATCATAGCTATTTCGGTATTAAGTTTTGTCAAAATATAGAAAATTGAATTAGCTTAATGTAGGCATTGTATTCGTGTAATTCTGAACTCTAAAGCAAAATTTACGGACTATTTAGTACGGACTCTTAATGTAGTTAAACTGATCATTTTAAAACGATCATTGGTGCTCATTGAGAAATGGTTCACAAATGATGCATAATGCATGACACCACGCGGATTCAGATAGATTGGATTACTAGGAGGCTTTGTCGAAACTATTTCTATCTTAAATTTTGTCCCAATATAGAAATTCAGGTAGTTTAACGTCGGCGTTGGATTCGTGTCATTCGAAACTCTAAATAAAAAGTTACAAACGATTTAGTACGTACATGTCAAGTTTATCAACTAGTTAAATTGGTCATTCTAAACTGATCGTGGGTGCTCATTGAGCAAATGTTTACAAATGAAGAATGATCCATGACACCACGCAGTTTGAGATAGGTTGGATTACTTGGAGGCTTTGTCGTAGCTTTTATGGTCTCAAATTTTGTCCCATTATTGAAAATTGAGCTAGCCTAACGTGGGCATTGGATTCGTGTCATTCGAAAGTTTAAATCAAAAGTTACGGACGATTTAGTGCGGATATATCAAGTTTATCGGCTAGTTAAATTGATCATTCTAAAGTTATCATTGGTGCTCATTGAGCAAAGGTTTACAATGAAGCATAATGAATGGCACCACACAGTTTTAAATAGATTGGATTACTTGGAGGCTTTATCGTAACTATTTCGGTGTTAATTTTTGTCCCAATATAGAAAATTTGGCTAGCTTAACGTGGGCGTTGGATTCGTATCATTCTGAAGTCTAAATCAAAAGTTACGGACGATTTAGTGCAGACATTTCAAATTTATCCGCTAGTTAAATTGATCATTCTAGAATTATCATTGGTGCTCATTGAGCAAAGGTTTACAAATGAAGCATAATGAATGGCACTACACAGTTCAAATAGATTGGATTACTTGGAGGCATTGTCGTAGCTATTTTGGTCTTAATGTTTTTTCACAATATAAAAAAATTGAGTTAGCTAAACGTGGGCCTTTAATTCATGTCATTTTGAACTCTAAATCAAAATTTACGGACGATTTAGTGCGGACATGTCAAGTGTATCAGCTAGTTAATTTGATCATTCTAAACTGATCATTGGTGTTCACTGAGCAAAAGTTTACAAATGAAGCATAATGCATGACATCACGCAGTTTGTCATAATATTTTGGTATTAAATTTTGTTCTAATATAGAAAATTCAGCTAACTTAACATGGGCGTTTAATTCATGTCATTCATAAGTCTATATCAACTAAACTGATAATTGGTTCTCCATGAGTGAAGGCTTATAAATGAAGCATAATGCATGGCCTCACGTAGTTTGGCATACATTGGATTACTTGGAGGCTTTTCCGTAGCTCTTTCAATTTCAAATGTTGTCACAATACGGAAAATTTAGCTAACCTAATGTGGGTATTAGATTCATGTCATTTTGAGCTCTAAAAAGTTAACGATGACTTAGTGCGGACATGTCATGTTGATCAGCTAGTTAAAATAATTATTCTAAACTGAGCATTGGTGCTCATTTAATTAATGCGTATAAATGAAGCATAATGCATGGCATCACATAGTTTGGGATAGATTGCTTTATTTAGAGACTTTGTCATACTTATTTCGGTCTTAAATTCTGCCACAATATAGAAATTTGAGCTAGATTTACTTAGGTGTTGGATTCGTGGTACTCTGAAGTCTAAATCAAAAGTTATAGATGATTTACTGCGGACATGACAAATTGATCGGCTTGTTCAAATGATTATTCTAAACTGATCATTGGTGCTCGTTGAGCAAAGGATTTTTAATAAAGCATAATGCATAGCATCACACAGTTTGGTATAGATTGGATTTCTTGGAGGGTTTATTGTAGCTATTTCGATCTTAAATTTTTTCACAATATAGAAAATTGAGCTAGCTTAATATGGGCATTGTATTTAGTGTAATTCTGAACTCTAAATCGAAAGTAACAAATGATTTTGCGCAATCATCTCATGTTTATCGGCTAAAGAAATCGGAAATTCTAAACTGATCATTTCTTCTCATTGAGAAAAGGTTTACAAATGAAGCATAATGCATGGCATCACACAGTTTGAGAAAGATTGGATTACTTGGAAGCTATGTTGCATCTATTTCGGTCTTTGTTTTTTTCACAATATACAAAATTGAGCTATCTTAATGTGGGCGTTAGAGTCGTGTCATTCTTAACTCTAAATCAAATGTTAAAGAGACTTAGTGCGGACATGTCAAGTTGATCAGCAAGTAAAAATAATCATTATAAACTGATCATTGGTGCTCATTAAGTAAAGGTATATAAATGATGCATAATGCATCGCATCACACAGTGATACAAGCCTTGATTCAAGGATGTATGCGCGTGGGCTGTTTGTAGAAGATTAGGTGAGAAACTCAACCTTAGGCTTCTGGATGGGGGTTTTCTGGTTGGTAAAAGATGGAAGGGTGAAGTGAACCACACGAGGGGTGATGAACCTCGTGATAAATCACAAACTTAGAGCTAGGAGGGCTGGTCTCAACTAGGTTCTAAGCGGGCAAGCTTCTTAGAGAGAATAACTTGTAAAGAAAATTCGATCTTTATTAATTAGCAAAAAGGTTGTCGAACTACAATGCTGGAAGGAGCCTTATTAATATGCTCGACAGCTTGACCTTCTAGGGTCGACTCAAACAAAGAAAAGGAAAGTTTACAAAAGTGCACAAAAGGAAAAGATACAAAAGTGTATAACCGAAAAAGGACCTATTCCTAAAATGTTTTTGACTCAATAAAAGTAAATATTCTAGATCCTACCCTGCAAAACAGAAAGAGGCAAATATTCTTATTGAAAACTTACCTTAACTTACCTCATGGCCAAGAAATGGAAGGTGGCCGTCCTTGTGGCATGCACGCGCCTTGCTCCTAGTCTTCGACTTGGAGTATGGTTAAAAATCTTTGGGCCCTGATCTCTCTTGCCACTAAAGCCCAAGTATCTGATGTTCCTTGTGTTGTTGAGAAGCCTTTGGACTCTAATTTGCTCTTCTGGCCCATTGTCTTTAGCTGCTCTTCCTCTAGGAGCTTGTCGACCCATAAGCTGAATTTGTGGAAGAGTGCCCTTGATCTGCTTCTTGTCATTGCTCCTTGAGGTACCACTGGTGTAGATACTTCTTCTAGGTGCATGTCCTGGAGCTGGTAGCTCATTTGGTCCGAGTCCTCTTGTGTGGAAGTGGAAATGCGCGTGTACTCGGCTGGATCGGCTGTACCGGCTGGATTGTGCGCGGTACTGGCCGGGATGCCTTCATGACCGGCCAAGTTGATCCCAGAGTTGGCGGCATCACCAGAGGGACCGGTGGTGTCATCCACGTCCCCACCAACTGTGCCGGAAGCTTGGGCCTCTCCGCCGGCGATGCTGACCGCTCTGGTCCTATAGGTCAAGGGTCCGGCGGTACTGCCTGGTCCGGCAGACGTGCCAGATGGTCCTGCTGTCTCGTGCAAGCTTCCTGGTCGGCCAGTCTGGTCTCCTTGCTGGATGTACGACCTGATGTCCTCATCATTCCTTCCCTCTTCAGTAGGTTTTGTCCTCAAAACTGGTTCATCTGCATGGAAAGGGGCTAAGTCAGTAACATTGAACGTATTGGACACATTAAACTCACCTGGCAGCTCGATCCGGTAGGCGTTGTTGTTGATCCTCTCGAGAACTCTGAATGGTCCATCTCCTCTTGGTTCTAGCTTGGAATTCCTTAGGTTTGGGAACCTCTCCTGCCGTAGGTGTAGCCACACCCAATCGCCTGGTTGAAAGATCACCTCCTTTCTTCCCTTGTTGGCATGAGTTACGTACTGTCCGGTCCTCTTCTCCAAGTTTTCTGCTACCTTCTGGTGTAATCTCCTTATGAAATCTGCCTTGGATGCTCTGTTGAGGTTGGTCATCTCAGCTGGTGGTAGTGGTGTTTGCTCCAATGGGGTGAGAGGGTTGAAGCCGTATACCACTTCCAATGGTGTCTTCTTGGTTGCTGAGTGCACGGCTCGGTTGTAAGCGAACTCTATGAATGGCAGGCACTCCACCCAAGTCTTTAGGTTCTTCCCTAGTGTAGTTCTGAGAAGAGTTGATAGTGTCCTGTTGACAACTTCAGTTTGGCCATCGGTTTGAGGATGGCAGGTGGTAGAGAAGAGTAGCTTCGTGCCTAGCTTTCTCCAAAGAGTCCTCCAGAAATGGCTGAGGAACTTGGTGTCCCTGTCTGATACGATTGTCCTTGGCACTCCATGAAGCCGTACTATCTCCCTGAAGAACAGCTCAGCTGTTTGGGTGGCATCATTGACATTGGCACATGGGATGAAGTGTGCCATCTTGGAGAATCTGTCCACCACTACAAAGATTGCATCTTTGTGGTTGATCTTGGGCAGACCTAGAACAAATTCCATGGAGATGTCCACCCATGGATGTGTGGGTATGGGCAGTGGGAGATACAACCCGTTGCACTCGGGACTTTGCCTTCTTGCAAGTGATGCATCTTGCACAATGAGCTTCTACTGTCCTCTTGATGTGTGGCCAGTAGAAGTGCTCTTTGACCACTGCTAGAGTCTTGTCGACACCAAAGTGGCCCATGAGTCCTCCTCCATGAGCTTCTCGGATGATAAGCTCCCTTAATGATCCTTGTGGTATGCACAGCCTTCTTTCTCGGAACAAGAAACCCTCATGGATGTAGAACTTGCCATGACTCCCTGTGCCACACTCCTTGTATCTCTCAGCAAAGTCAGGATCATCCTTGTATAGGTCCTTGACGTGCTCGAACCCTAGGACCTTTGCCTCCATGGTTGATATCAAGGCAAACCTCCTTGATAGTGCATCGGCTACCACAGTATCCTTGCCCTTCTTGTACTTGATAATGTACGGGAAGGTCTCAATGAACTCCATCCACCTGGCATGTCTCCTCTTGAGATTGGTTTGCCCTCTGAGGTGTTTGAGATTCTCATGATCAGTGTGGATCACAAACTCCTTGGACAGCAAGTAATGCTGCCAAGTCTCCAATGCTCGGACAAGGGCATAAAGCTCCTTGTCATAAGTGGGGTCGTTCAGTGAGGCACCACCTAGCTTCTCACTGAAGTATGCCACTGGTCTCCCTCCTTGAGTTAGCACTGCTCCTATGCCTATTCCAGAGGCATCACACTCCACTTCAAACGTCTTGTTGAAGTCGGGCAGGACTAGCACTGGTGCGTGTGTAAGGCTGTCCTGCAAGGCCTGGAATGCCTTCTCCTGAGCTTCTCCCCAGCTGAATCCCACGTTCTTCTTCACTACTGCCGTCAGTGGTGAGGCAATACTGCTGAAGTTGGGCACGAATCTCCTATAGAAGCTGGCCAGTCCGTGGAAGCTCCTTACTTGGCTGATGTTTCCTGGTGTTGGCCATTCTTGTATGGCTCGAATCTTCTCCTCATCAACCTGTAGGCCCTGTGAACTCACAACAAAACCTAAAAAGACAAGCTTATCAGTACAAAGGTGCACTTCTTGAGATTGGCATAAAGCTCTTCTTGTCGAAGGGTTTTAAGGACCATCTCAAGATGTGTGAGGTGTTCCCGTAGGCACTTACTATAAACAAGTATGTCATCAAAATAAACTACCACAAACTTACTGATGTGCGCCCTAAGAACTTGGTTCATAAGGCGCATGAAGGTGCTTGGGGCATTAGTCAAGCCAAATGGCATGACTGTCCACTCGTAGAGCCCTTGCTTTGTCTTGAAAGCAGTCTTCCATTCATCACCTTCTTTCATCCTAACCTGGTGGTATCCACTCTTGAGGTCTATCTTGGAGAAGACCGTGGCTCCACTCAGCTCATCTAGCATGTCACCCAGCGTGGTATTGGATGCCGGTACTTGACTGTGATGTTGTTGATTGCTCGGCAGTCCACGCACATGCGCCAAGTCCCATCCTTCTTGGGCACTAGTAGCACTGGTACAGCACATGGACTGAGGCTCTCTCGAACATATCCCTTCTCCAGGAGCTCCTTGACTTGCTTCTCAAGCTCCTTGGACTCCTCTGGACTCATCCGGTAGGCTGGCCGGTTGGGCAGGGCTGCTCCGGGCAATAGATCAATCTGATGTTCTATGCCACGTAAAGGAGGCAAGCCTGCTGGTATCTCCTCTGGAAATACATCCTGGAATTTGTTGAGGAATGTTGCTACTTCATGAGGTAGCTCTACCTGTCCCTGTTCTATACTCAACACTTCCTTGAAAACCATTAGTAACATTAAGTCCTTCGAGGCTAAAGCTCTCCGGACATGACTAGGTTGAATAAGAAAGTTAGACTTGACAAGTTTCTTTTCCTTACTCATTTGGAGTTGTAGCTCATGTACTTGGGCAGGTGTAAGAGGAGCTAGGCTGACCTTTCTCTTGTCATGCACGAAGGTGTAGAGATTGGTTCTGCCATCATGCCGGGTCTCTTTGTCAAACTGCCATGGTCTTCCTAGTAGAAGATGGCCAGCTTGCATGGGCACCACGTCGCACACGACCTTGGTCTTGGTACTTGCCCACACTGAATGGCACAGTGACTTGCTCATGAATCTTGAGCTCCACTTTGTCATCAAGCCATCTCAGTCTATATGGTCGAGGATGCCGTGTCCTTTCTAGACCTAGCTTATCAACCATATACGCACTAGCAACGTTAGTGCAAGAACCACCATCTATGATGAGGTTACATACCTTTCCCTTGATGGTGCAACGGCTGTGGAAGATGTTCTCCCTTTGGATGGTCTCTGAAGGATCCACCATTGCACTGAGGATCGTCTAGTGACCAGCACTTCCCCCACATCAGGGTACTCAATGTCACCATATTCTCCTTCTGGTTCATATTCCTCTTCATCTTGGGACTCATATTCTCCTGCCTCCGTAATCAGCATGACTCGGTTGTTTGGGCACTCCCTCGAGATGTGTCCATGTCCCCTGCACTTGAAACAAGTTCTGTCACGTGATCTTTGAGGGTTAGAAGACTTACCAGGCTCTCTCTGGTCACGGGTGGGTTCAGGAGGCTTGCTCTTGAACCTTGACTCGATCTCTACGCTTTTGCCTTTGTCCACTGTCTTAGTTATGTTGCTTGGTGCCCAAGGTGTCTTAGGCTTGCTGCGGATGTCTTGACTCTTACGTTTGATGTGCTGTTCAGCTTGCACAGATAGGTGGAACAAGTCCTTAAAGTCGTTGTAGATTTGCCTTTCCACCTTGCAGCTGATCCTTTCTTGGAGTCCATCCAAGAATTGCGCCATCAATGCTTCTTCATCATCATTGAGCAAGCTTCCTGGTCGGTCATCATTGATAAGCTTGTCTTTTTAGGTTTTGTTGTGAGTTCACAGGGCCTACAGGTTGATGAGAAGAAGATTCGAGCCATACAAGAATGGCCAACACCAGGAAACATCAGCCAAGTAAGGAGCTTCCACGGACTGGCCAGCTTCTATAGGAGATTCGTGCCCAACTTCAGCAGTATTGCCTCACCACTGACGGCAGTAGTGAAGAAGAACGTGGGATTCAGCTGGGGAGAAGCTCAGGAGAAGGCATTCCAGGCCTTGCAGGACAGCCTTACACACGCACCAGTGCTAGTCCTGCCCGACTTCAACAAGACGTTTGAAGTGGAGTGTGATGCCTCTGGAATAGGCATAGGAGCAGTGCTAACTCAAGGAGGGAGACCAGTGGCATACTTCAGTGAGAAGCTAGGTGGTGCCTCACTGAACTACCCCACTTATGACAAGGAGCTCTATGCCCTTGTCCGAGCATTGGAGACTTGGCAGCATTACTTGCTGTCCAAGGAGTTTGTGATCCACACTGATCACGAGACTCTCAAACACCTCAGAGGGCAAACCAATCTCAGGAGGAGACATGCCAGGTGGATGGAGTTCATAGAGACCTTCCCGTACATCATCAAGTACAAGAAGGGCAAAGACAATGTGGTAGCCGATGCACTATCAAGGAGGTTTGCCTTGATATCAACCATGGAGGCAAAGGTCCTAGGATTCGAGCACAGCAAGGATCTATACAAGGATGATCCTGACCTTGCTGAGAGCTACAAGGAGTGTAGCACAGGGAGTCATGGCAAATTCTACATCCATGAAAGAAGGCTGTGCATACCACAGGGATCACTAAGGGAGCTTATCATCCGAGAAGCTCATGGAGGAGGACTCATGGGCCACTTTGGTGTCGACAAGACTCTAGCAGTGGTCAAGGAGCACTTCTACTGGCCACACATCAAGAGGACAGTAGAAGCACATTGTGCAAGATGCATTACTTGCAAGAAGGCAAAGTCCCGAGTGCAACCTCACGGGTTGTATCTCCCACTGCCCATACCAACACATCCATGGGTGGACATATCGATGGATTTTGTTCTAGGTCTGCCCAAGATCAACCACAAAGATGCAATCTTTGTAGTGGTGGACAGATTCTCCAAGATGGCACATTTCATCCCATGTGCCAATGTCAATGATGCAACACAAACAGCTGAGCTGTTCTTCAGGGAGATAGTACGGCTTCATGCAGTGCCAAGGACCATCGTATCAGATAGGGACACCAAGTTCCTCAGCCATTTCTGGAGGACCCTTTGGAGAAAACTAGGCACGAAGCTACTCTTCTCAACCACTTGCCATCCTCAAACCGATGGCCAAACTGAAGTTGTCAACAGGACCCTATCAACTCTTCTCAGAACAACACTAGGGAAGAACCTAAAGACTTGGGTGGAGTGCCTGCCATTCATTGAGTTCGCCTACAACCGAGCCGTGCACTCAGCAACCAAGAAGACACCATTTGAAGTGGTATACGGTTTCAACCCTCTCACCCCATTGGAGCAAACACCACTGCCACCAGCTGAGATGACCAACCTCAACGGAGCATCCAAAGCAGAGTTCATAAGGAGGTTACACCAGAAGGTAGCAGAAAACTTGGAGAAGAGGACCGGACAGTACGTGACTCATGCCAACAAAGGAAGAAAGGAGGTGATCTTTCAACCAGGCGATTGGGTGTGGCTACACCTACGGCAGGAGAGGTTCCCAAACCTAAGGAGTTCCAAGCTAGCACCAAGAGGAGATGGACCATTCAGAGTGCTCGAGAGGATCAACAACAACGCCTACCGGATCGAGCTCCCAGGTGAGTTTAATGTGTCCAATACGTTCAATGTTACTGACTTAGCCCCTTTCCATGCAGATGAACCAGTTTTGAGGACAAAACCTACTGAAGAGGGAAGGAATGATGAGGACATCAGGTCGTACATCCAGCAAGGAGACCAGACTGGCCGACCAGGAAGCTTGCACGAGACAGCAGGACCATCTGGCACGTCTGCCGGACCAGGCAGTACCGCCGGACCCTTGACCTATAGGACCAGAGCGGTCAGCATCGCCGGCGGAGAGGCCCAAGCTTCCGGCACAGTTGGTGGGGACGTGGATGACACCACCGGTCCCTCTGGTGATGCCGCCAACTCTGGGATCAACTTGGCCGGTCATGAAGGCATCCCGGCCAGTACCGCGCACAATCCAGCCGGTACAGCCGATCCAGCCGAGTACACGCGCATTTCCACTTCCACACAAGAGGACTCGGACCAAATGAGCTACCAGCTCCAGGACATGCACCTAGAAGAAGTATCTACACCAGTGGTACCTCAAGGAGCAATGACAAGAAGCAGATCAAGGGCACTCTTCCACAAATTCAGCTTATGGGTCGACAAGCTCCTAGAGGAAGAGCAGCTAAAGACAATGGGCCAGAAGAGCAAATTAGAGTCCAAAGGCTTCTCAACAACACAAGGAACATCAGAGACTTGGGCTTTAGTGGCAAGAGAGGTCAGGGCCCAAAGATATTTAACCCTACTCCAAGTCGAAGACTAGGAGCAAGGCGCGTGCATGCCACAAGGACGGCCACCTTCCATTTCTTGGCCGTGAGGTGAGTTAAGGTAAGTTTACATTCAATATATGCCTCTTTCTGTTTTGCAGGGTAGGATCTAGTTGCTTTACATTTTTGAGTCAAGAACATTTTAGGAATAGGTCCTTTTCGGTTATGCACTTTTGTATCTTTTCCTTTTGTGCACTTTTGTAAACTTTCCTTTTTTTTTTGTGTCGACCCTAGAAGGTCAAGCTGTCGAGCATATTAATAAGGCTCCTTCCAGCATTGTAGTTCAACAACCTTTTGATTATTAATAAAGTAGAACTTTTTCCCTACAAGTTTTCTCTCTAAGAATCTTGTGCGCTTAGAACCTAGTTGAGACCAGCCCTCCTAGCTCTAAGTTTGTGATTTATCACGAGGTTCATCACCCCTCGTGTGGTTCACTTCACCCTTCCACCGTTTACCAACCAGAAAACCCCTATCCAGAAGCCTAAGGTTGAGTTTCTCACCTAATCTTCTACAAACAGCCCACGCGCATACATCCTTGAATCAAGGCTTGTATCACACGGTCAAAGAATTGAGAGGGTTCTTGGGGTTAACCGGATATTATAGGCGGTTTGTGAGCGGTTATGGGAAATAGTGAAGCCATTGACCATGTTCCTAAAAAAGGACGGATTCCAGTGGGATTGTGAGGCGAGACAAGCTTTTGAGCAGCTCAAGGGAACAATGACCAGGGTACCTGTTCTCAAACTGCCCGATTTCACTGAATTATTTGTTGTAGAAGCTGACGCTTCAGGTTATGGACTTGTAGCCGTGCTTATGCAAACCCAAAGACCAATCACGTTCTACAGAAGAGCCTTAACGGATCGAGAACGGTTAAAATCAGTTTATGAGAAAGAGTTGATGGCGATAGTGCTGGCTGTCTAGAAGGTGAAGCACTACCTGTTGGGTAGGCGATTCTTGGTAAAAACGGACCAGAAAAGCCTTAAGTTCCTACTGGAGAAGCGGGAGGTTAGTTTGGATTATCAGAAATGGTTGATTAAACTCTTGGGCTAAGTCTTTGATATCCAGTACAAACCGGGAACCAAAAACAGAGTGGCAGATGTGTTATCCAGGTATGGTACACTCGCATCTCTGTTCGCAATCACAATTCCAGCCGCTGTGCAGTTAGAGGATATCAGTAAGGAAATGGAACAGCATCCGGAATTGCAGAAATTGATAGCCAAAATCCAAGAAGACCCGACAACACACGCAGATTACTCTCTGGTACAGGGGAGGTTGTTACGCAGAGGAAAATTAGTGGTGGCACCAGGGTCCAGCTCAGTCAGGCAAATCTTAGTGGAATTTCACAGTGGAAGATGTGGGGGTCACGCGGGAGTATTAAAGACTCAGAAACAGATAGCCGAGCTGTTTTATTGGTCGGGGATGATGACGGAGATTAGGAGGTTTGTATCGGAATGTCATGTGTGCCAACATCAAAAGTACTCTACATTGTCGCCAAACGGACTCCTTCAGCCTTTGCCAATTCCGGACAGAATTTGGGAAGACATAAGTATGGACTTTGTGGAGGGAATGCCAAATTCTAAGGGGATGAACTCGATAATGGTTGTGGTAGACAGGCTGTCCAAATACAGTCACTTCATAAGCTTGAAGCATCCTTATTCTGCAGCTGAGATAGCTTCCACATTTTTGAAAGAGGTGGTCAAATTACATGGATTTCCAAGGACTATTATTTCAGACAGAGACAAGGTGTTTTTGAGCAGTTTCTGGAAGTAAATATTTCGTCTATCGGGGACGGGATTAAAGTACAGCACAGCTTACCATCTGCAAACTGACGGACAGACTGAGGTTGTCAACAGCACATTGGAGACTTATCTTCGGTGCTTTGAGAGGGAGATGCCCAAAACGTGGGCAATGCAGTTACCCTGGGCGGAATTCGGGTATAACACATCGTTTCATTCAACGATTAAAATGTCACCCTTCAAAGCCATGTATGGTCGAGATCCCCCAATGTTGCTTAAGTATGAACATGGCTCAACAAAGGTAGTAGAGTTGGAGGAACAATTGCTGGAAAGGGACTTAGTTCTGGATCAGTTGAAAAGCCATCTGTCTCGAGCTCAGCAGCTCATGAAAAAGCAAACAGATAGGCACCGTCGTGACGTCCAGTTTGCAGTTGGAGATTGGGTCTACTTAAAACTCAGGCCGTATCGACAGATAACATTAGCAAAACGACTCAATGAGAAGCTAGCGGCAAGGTATTATGGGCTCTTTATGATAGAAGCTCGGATAGGTGCAGTGGCATATCAATTGGCTTTACCTTCAACAGCTAAAATACACAATGTCTTCCATGTTTCGCTTCTGAAAAAGCCGTTAGGAGAAGCAGTGGAGAGCTCGGTATTACCTGAGCAGTTATTAGCTGATTTTACGTTACAGGGTGTTCCCGAGCAGGTGTTGCAGTCGCGCTTGAGATAGAACTAGATACGACACAGCGTCCAAGTAATCCAATCTATCCCAACCTGTGTGATGCCATGCATTATGCTCCATTTATAAGTCTTTACTCAGTGAGAACCAATGATCAGTTTAGAATGATCATTTTAACCTGCCAATCAACTTGACATATCCGCACTAAATGGTCCTTAACTTTTGATTTAGAGCTCAGAAACACACGAATCCAATACCCACGTTAAGCTAGCTCAATTTTCAATAGTGTAACAAAATTTGAGATAGAAATAGATACGACAAAGCTTCCATGTAATCCAGTCCATCGCCAACTGCGTGATGCCATGCATTATTCTTCATTTATAAGCTTTTACTCAATGAGCACCAACGATCAGTTGAGAATGATCATTTTAACTGGCTGATCAACTTAACATGTCTGAACTATATCGTGCATACCTTTTGATTTATAGCTCAGAATGGCACATTTCAATTACCCACATTAAGCTAGCTCAATTTTCTAAATTTTAACAAACTTTGAGATAGAAATAGATACGACAAAGCGTCCAAGTAATCCAATCTATCCCAAAATGCATGATGCCATGCATTATTTTTCATTTATAAGCTTCTACTAAATGAGCACGAATGATAAGTTTAGAATGATCATTTTAACTGGCCGATTAACTTGTAACGTTTGCACTAAATCGTCCATGATTTTTGATTTATAGCTCAGAATGACACAAATCAATTACCCACATTAAACTAGTTCAATTTTCTATATTGTGACAAAATTTGAGATACAACTAGATAGGACAAAGCGTCCAAGTAATCCAATCTATCCCAAACTGTGTGATGACGCATTATGGTCCATTTATAAGCCTTTACATAATGAGTACCAATGATCTGTTGAGAATGATCACTTTAACTGGCCGATACTCTTCACATGTCTCCACTAAATCGCATGTAATTTTTTTTAGAACTCAGAAACACAGAAATCCAATGCCCGCTATAAGCTACCTCAATTTTCTATAGTGTAACAAAATTTGAGATAGAAATAGATACGACAAAGCGTCCAAGTAATCCAGTCCATCCACAGCTGCATGATGCCATGCATTATTCTTCATTTATAAGCCTTTACTCAATGAGCACCAACAATCAGTTTAGAATGATCATTTTAACTGGCGATCAACTTGACATGTGTGCACAATATCATCCATAACTTTTGATTTAGAGCTCAGAATGACACGTATCAATTGTCCACATTAAGCTAGCTCAATATTATATATTTTGACAAAATTTGGGACAAAAATAATACGACAAATCTTCCCCGTAATCCAATCCACCACAAAATGGATGATGACATGCATTATTTTTCATTTATAAGCTTTTACTCAATGAGCACCAATGATTAGATTAGAATGATTATTCTAACTGCCCGCTCAACTTGTCTTGTCAGCACTAAATCGTCCATAACTTTTTATTTATAGCTAAGAATGACACAAATCCAATGCTTACCATAAGCTAGCTCAATTTTCTATATTGTGACAAAATTCGAAACAATTCTAGATACGATAAATCGCCTAAGTAATCCAATCTATCCCAAAATTGTTTGATTCCATGCATTATGCTCCATTTATAGGCGTTTACTCAATGAGCACCAATGATCAGTTTAGAATGATCATTTTAACTCACCAATCAACTTGACATGTCCGCACTAAATGGTCCTTAACTTTTGATTTAGAGCTCCGAAACACACGAATCCAATGCCCACGATAAGCTAGCTCAATTTTCTATAGTGTAACAAAACTTCAGACAGAAATAGATACGACAAAGCGTCCAAGTAATCCCGTCCATCCCCAACTGCGTGATGCCATGCATTATTCTTCATTTATAAGCTTTTACTCAATGACCACCAACGAGCAGTTTAGAATGATCATTTTAACTGGCCAATCAACTTCACATGTCTGCACTATATCGTCCATAAATTTTGATTTATGGCTCAGAATGACACGTTTCAATTGCCCACATTAAGCTAGCTCAATTTCCTATATTGTGATAAAATTTGAGACACAAATAGATACGACAAGGCGTCCAAGTAATCCAATCCATCCCAAATGCATGATACCATGCATTATTTTTCATTTATAACCTTTTACTCAATGAGCACAAATGATAGGTTTAGAATGATCATTTTAACTGGCCGATGAACTTGTCATGTCTGTACTAAGTCATCCATAACTTTTGATTTATAGCTCAAAATAACAAGAATCCAATGCCCACATTAAGCTAGTTCGAATTTCTATTGTGTGACAAAATTTGAAACAACTTTAGATATGATAAGGCATCCAAGTAATCCAATCTATCCCAATCTGCGTGATGCCATGCATTATAGTTCATTTATAAGCCTATACTCAATGAGCACCAATAATAAATTAAGAATGATCATTTTAACTGGCCGATCAACTTGACATGTCCACACTAAATGGTCTGTAACTTTTGATTTAGAGCTCAGAAACACACGAATCCAATGCCCATGTTAAGCTAGCTTAATTTTTGATAGTGTAACAAAATTAGACACAGAAATAGATTCGACAAAGCGTCCAAGTAAACCAGTCCATCCCCAACTGCGTAATGCCATGCATTATTTATCATTTATAAGCTTTTACTAAATGAGCACCGATGATCAGTTTAGAATGATCATTTTAACTTGTCGATCAACTTGTCATGTCTGCACTAAATCGTGCATAACTTTTCATTTATAGCTCAGAATGACACGAATCAAATAAGCACATTAAGCTAGTTCAATTTTTTATACTGTGACAAAATTTGAGACAGAAATAGATACGACAATACGTCCAATTAATCCAATCTATCCCAAAATGCGTGATGTCATGCATTATTTTTCATTTATAAGCTTTTACTCTATGAGCCCGAATGATCATTTTAGAATGATCATTTTAATTTGCCGATCAACTTATCATGTCTGCACTAAATCGTCCATAACTTTTGATTTATAGCTCAGAATGACACGAATCAATTGCCCACATTAAGCTAGTTCAATTTTTTGTATTTTGACAAAATTTGAGACAGAACTAGATACGACAAAGCGTCCAAGTAATCCAATCTATCCCAAACTGTGTGATGCCATGCATTATGCTCTATTTATAAGCCTTTACACAATGAGCACAAACGATCAGTTTAGAATGATCACTCTAACTGGCCGATCAACTTGACATTTCCCCACTAAATCGTCCGTAATTTTTGATTTAGAGCTCATAATGACACGAATCCAATGCCCACGTTAATCTAGCTCAATTTTCAATATTGTGACAAAATTTGAGACAGGAACGAAGAATACAAAGCATCCAAGTAATCCAATCTATCCAAACTACTTGTTGCTATGCATTATGCTTCATGTATAACACTTTACTCAATGAGCACCAATGATGAGTTTAGAAAGATCATTTTAACTGGCCGATCAACTTCACATGTCTACACTATATCGTCCATAACTTTTGATTTATATCTCAAAATGGCACCAATCCAATGCCCACATTAAAGTAGTTCAATTTTCTATATTGTGACAAAATTTGAAACAGAACTAGATACGAAAAATCGTCCAAGTAATCCAATATGACCAAAACTGCTTGATGCCATGCATTATGCTACATTTATAAGCCTTTACTTAATGAGCACCAATGATCAGTTTAGAATGATCACTTTAACTTGCCGATCAACTTGACATGTCCACACTAAATCGTCCGTAATTTTTGATCTACAGCTCAAAATGACATGAACCCAATGCCCACGTTAAGCTAGCTAAATTTTCTATATTGTTGCAAATTTCGAGACAAAAAATTGATACGATAAAGCGTGCAAGTAATCCAATTCATCCCAAACTGCTTGATACCATGCATTATTTTTCATTTATAAGCTTTTACTCAATGAGCACCAATGATCAGTTTAGAATGATCATTTTAACTGGCCGATCAGCTTGTCATGTCCGTACTAATTCATCCATAGCTTTTGATTTATAGCTCAAAATAACACGAATCCAAAGCCCACATTAAACTAGTTCAATTTTCAATAGTGTGACAAAATTTGAAACAACTCTAGATACGACAACGCGTCCAAGTAATCCAATCTATGCCAATCTGTGTGATGCCATGCGTAATGCTTCATTTATAAGCCCTTACTCAATGAGCACCAATAATCACTTAAGAATGATCATTTTAACTGGCCGATCAACTTGACATGTCTGCACTAAATGGTCTGTAACTTTTGATTTAGAGCTCCGAAACACACGAATCAAATGCCCACGTTAAGCTAGCTTAAGTTTCGATAGTGTAACAAAATTAGACACAGAAATAGATATGACAAAGCGTCCAAGTAAACCAGTCCATCCCCAATGGCGTAATGCCATGCATTATTTATCATTTATAAGCTTTTACTAAATGAGCACCAAAGATCAATTTAGAATGATCATTTTAACTGGTCGATCAACTTGTCATGTCTGCACTAAATCGCGCATAGCTTTTGATTTATAGCTCAGAATGACACGAATCAATTGCCCACAGTAAGCTAGTTCAATTTTCTATACTGTGACAAAATTTGAGACATAAATAGATACGACAAAGCGTCCAAGTAATCCAACTCATCCCAAACTGTGTGATGCATATCATTATTTTTCATTTATAAGCTTTTACTCAATGAGCACCAATGATGAGTTTTTAGAATGATCATTTCAACAGGCCGATCAACTTGTCATGTATGCACTAAATCATCCATAACTTTTTATTTATAGCTCAAAAGGACAGGAATCCAATGCCCACATTAAGCTAGTTCAATTTTCTATATTGTGACAAAATTTGAAACAACTCTAGATACAACTAAAACGTCCAAGTAATCCAATTTATCCCAAACTACATGATGCCATGGATTACGCTTCATTTATAAGCCTTTACTCAATGAGCACCAATGATCAATTTAGAATAATAATTTTAATTCGCCAATCAACTTGACATGTCCTCACTAAATGGTCCATAACTTTTGATTTAGAGCTCAGAAACACACGAATCCAATGCCCACGTTAACCTAGCTCAATGTTCTATAGTGTAACATAATTTGACACAGAAATAGATACGACAAAGTGTCCAAGTAATCGAGTCCATCCCCAATAGCGTGATGCCATACATTATTCTTCATTTATAAGCTTTTACTCAATTAGCACCAACGATCATTTTAGAATAATCATTTTAACTGGCCAATCAACTTGACATGTCGGCACTATATCTTCCATAACTTTTGATTTATAGCTCAGAATGACACGTATCAATTGCCCACATTAAGGTAGCTCAATTTTCTATATTGTGACAAAATTTGAGACAGAAATAGATACAAAAGAGCGTACAAGTAATCCAATTCATCCCAAAATGCGTGCTGCCAAGCATTATTTTTCATTTATAAGCTTTTACTCAATGAGCACTAATGATCAGTTTAGAATGAGAATTATAACTGCCCGATCAACTTGTCATGTTAGCACTAAATCGTCCATAACTTTTAATTTCTAGCTCAGAATGACACGAACCAATTCCCCACATTAAGCTAGTTCGATTTTCTATATTGTGACAAAATTTGAGACAGAAATAGATATGACAAAACGTCGAAGTAATCATATTCATCCCAAGCTTCGTGATGCCATGCATTATTTTTCATTTATTAGATTTTACTCAATGAGCACCAATGATCTGTTTAGAATGATCATTTTAACTTGCCGATCAACTTGTCATGTCTGCACTAAATCGTCCATAAATTTTGATTAAGAGCTCAGAAACACATGAATCCAATGTCCACGTTAAGCTAGCTCAATTTTCTATAGTGTAAATAATTTTGAGACAGAAATCGATATGACAAAGCATACAAGTAAGACAATCCAACCCCAACAGCGTGATGCAATACATTATTCTTCATTTATAAGCTTTTACTCAATGAGCGCCCAATATCAGTATAGAATAATCATTTTAATTGGCCGATCAACTTGATACATCTGCACTATATTGTATATAACTTTTGATTTATAGCTCAGAATGACACCTATCAATTGCCCACATTAAGCTACCTCAATTTTCTATATTGTGACAAAATTTGAGATAGAAATAGATATGACAAAGCGTACAAGTAATCCAATCTATCCCAATTTTTCTGATGCCATGCATTATGCTCCAATTATAAGCGTTTACACAATGAGCACCAATGATCAGTTTAGAATGATCAATTTAACTGGCTGATCAACTTGACATTTCCACACTAAATCGTCCATAATTTTTCATTTAGAGCTCAGAATGACACGAATCCAATGCCCATGTTAATCTTGCTCAATTTTCTATATTGTGACAAAATTTGAGACAGAAATAGAGACAACAAAGCGTCCAAATAATCCAATCTATTCAAAGTACTTGTTGCCATGCTTTATGCTTTATTTATAAGCTTTTACTCAATGAGCACCAATAACAAGTTTAGAATGATCACTCTAACTGGCCGATCAAATTGACAAGTGTGCACTAAATCGTTCGTAACTTTTCATTTAGAGCTCCGAATGACACGAATCCAATGCCCACGTTAAGCTAGCTCAATTTTCTAGTTTTTGATTAAATTTGAGACAGAAATAGAGATGACAAAACGTTAAAGTAATCCTATCTATCCAAAATACTTGCTGCTATGCTCTATGCTTCATTTATAAGCCTTTACTTAATGAGTACCAATGATATTTTTATAATGATCACTTTAACAGGCTGATCAACTTGACATGTCCGCACTAAATCATCCGTAACTTTTGATTTAGAGCTCAAAAATTCACGAATCCAACGCCCATGTTAAGCTAACTCAATACCTATAGTGTAACAAAATTTGAGACAGAAATAGATATGACAAAGCGTACAAGTAATCCAATCCATCCCAAAATGCGTGATGCCATGCATTATTTTTCATTTATAAGCTTTTACTCAATGAGCACCAATGATCAGTTTAGAATGATCATTTTAACTGGCCGATTACCTTGTCATGTCTGCACTAAATCGTCTATAAATTTTGAAGCTCAAAATGACACGAATCAATTGCACACATTAAGCTAGTTCAATTTTCTATATTGTGACAAAATTTGTAACAAAACTAGATACGACAAAGTGTTCAAGTAATCGAATCTATCCCAAAGTGTGTGATGCCATGCATCATGCTCAATTTATAAGTCTTTACACAATGAGCACCAATGATCAGTTTAGAATGATAACTTTAACTGGCCGAACAACTTCACATGTCCCCACTAAATAGTCCTAATTATTTTATTTAGAGCTCATAATGACATGAATCCAATGCCCACGTTAAGATAGCTCAATTTTCTATATTTCTGTAAAATATGAGACCGAAATAGAGATGACAAAGCGTCCAAGTAATCCAATTTATCCAAACTACTTGCTGCCATGCTTTATGTTTCATTTATCAACATTTACTTAATGAGCACCAGTGATCAGTTTAGAATGATCACTTTAACTTGCCGATCAACTTGACATGTCTGCACTAAATTGTTTGTAACTTTTAATTTAGAGCTCAGAATGATACGAATCCAATGCCCACGTTAAGCTAGCTAAATTTTCTATATTTCAATAAATTTGGAGACAGAAATAGAGATGATAAAGCGGCCAAATAATCCAATCTATCCAAACTACTTGCTGCCATGCCTTATGTTTCATTTATAAGCATTTACTTAATGAGCACCAATGATCATTTTAGAATGATCACTTTGACTGGCTGATCAACTTTTGATTTAGAGTTCAAAAACACACGAATCCAATGCACATGTTAAGCTAGCTCAATTTTCTATAGTGTAACAAAATTTGAGACATGACTAGATACGACAAAGGGTCCAAGTAATCAAATCAATCCCAAACTGTGTGAGGCCATGCATTATTCTTCATTTATAAGCTTTTACTCAATGAGCACCACTATTTAGTTTAGAATGATCATTTTAACAGCCTGATCAAAGTGACATGTCCGCATTAAATTTTTGATGTAGATCTCAGAATGACACGAATCCAATGCCTGCTTTAAGCTAGCTCAATTTTCTATATTTTTTCAAAATTTGAGACAGAAATAGAGACGACAAAGCATAGAAATAATCCAATCTATTTTAAACTACGTGATGCCGTGGTTTATGCTTCATTTATAAGCCTTTACTTAATGAGCACCAATGATCAGTTTAACTCACCAATTAATTTGACATGTTCGCACTAAATCATGCATAACTTTTTATATAGAGTTCCGAAACACATGAATCCAATGCCCACGTTAAGGTAGCTCAATTTTCTATAGTGCAACAAAATTTGAGGCAGAAATAGATACGACAAAACATGAATGTGACTGTTAAGTTTAAGAGTCTTTTATTTGTCATTAGGTCCTAATGTCTTGTTGTTATTTTTGCTTTAGTCCTTTCATTATAATGTATTTTCAGCCCTAGAAGGCACCTGCTGCTGGACTAGTATATAAAGTCCCTTCTCAGCATGTAATCACTTAAGTTTTATGAAATAAAAACCTAGTTTTTCTTCCTTTGAAAGGAGCTGACGCCTCCAGCCTTCTTGTGTGAGAATCCTTGAAGCTTGAGTGCTCTTTACTTATCGCAGACCTTCCATAATCTGTGTGGCGTCTCTCGATCCACCTCTCTACTCAATCCTCACTTAGATCCTCCATAAAGTGCTCTACAGCCAGCTGAAGGGTCACCATCAACCAATCACTCTTGAGTCTCTAGAAACTGCTGTACGGCCATCTAGAGTCTCTCCAGCAGTTCCCCTTGCTCGAACAAGTCCTCTTGTTCCTGCATCATTAAGCAAGCTCAATTTTCTATATTTTGACAAAATTTGAGAAAGAAATAGAGACGAAAAAGCGTCCTAGAAACCCAATCTATTAAAAATACTTGATATCATGCTTTATGCTTCATTTATAAGCCTTTACTTAATGAGAACCAATGATCTGTTTAGAATGATCACTTTCACTGGCCACTCAACTTGACATGTCCGCACTAAATCGTTCGTAAGTTTTGATTTAGAGCTTAGAATGACACGAATCAATGCCTACGTTAAGCTAGATCAATTTTCCATATTGTTACAAAATTTGATACCGAAATAGATACGACAAATCGTCCAAATAATCAATTCCATCCCAAACTGCGTGATGCCATGCATTATTCTTCATTTATAAGCTTTTACTCAATGTGCATCAACGATCAGTTTAGAATGATTTTTTTAACTGGCTGATCAACTTGACATTTCTGCACTATATCGTCCATAACGTTTGATTTGTAGCTCAGAATGACATGAATCAATTGCCCACATTAAGCTAGTTCAATTTTCTATATCGTGACAAAATCGGAGACATAACTAGATATGAAAAAGCGTGCAAGTAATCCAATCTATCCCAAACTGTGTGATGCCATGCATTATGCTTCATATATAAGCCTTTACTCAATGAGCACCAATGATCGGTTTAGAATGATAACTTTAACTGTCCGATCAACTTCACATGTCCGCACAAATCGTCCATAACTTTTGATTTAAAGCTCAGAATGAAACAAATCCAATGCCCATGTTAAGCTAGCTCAGTTTTCTATATTGTGAAAAAAATTAAGAAATAAATAGATATGACAAAGCGTTCAAGTAATCCAATACATCCCTAACTGCGTGATGCCATGCATTATTCTTCATTTATAAACGTTTACTCAATGAGCACCAATGATCTGTTTATAATGATCAATTTGAAATGTACATACTAGAGTATCCATAACTTTTGATTTAGAGGTCAGAATGCCCACGTTAAGCTAGCTCAATTTTCTATATTGTGACAAAATTTGGGACAGAAATAGATACGACAAAGTGTCCAAGTAATATAACCCTCACAAAACTGCGTGATGCCATGCATTGTTTTTCATTTATAAGCTTTTACTCAATGAGCACCAATGATCAATTTAGAATAATCATTTTAACTGGCCGATAAACTTGTCATGTATGTACTAAATCGCCCATAAATTTTGATTTGTAACTTGGATTGACACGAATCCAATGCCCACATTAAGCTAGTTTAATTTTCTATATTGTGACAAAATTTGAAATAGAACTAGATACGACAAAGCATCGAAGTAATCCAATATAACCAAAACTGCGTGATGACATGCTTTATGGTTCATTTATAAGTCTTTACTCAATGAGCACCAATGATCAGATTAGAATGAAAACTTTATCTTGATGATCAACTTGACATGTCCGCACTAAATTGTGCGTAATGTTTGATTTAGAACTTGAAATGACATGAATCCAATGTCCATGTTAAGCTAGCTCAATTTTCTATATTATGACAAAATTTAAAACAGAACTAGATATGACAATGCGCCCAAGTAATCTATTCTATCTTAAACTCTGTGATGCCATGCTTTACGCATCATTTATAACCCTTTACTTACGGAGCACCAATGATCCTTTTAGAATGATCATTTTAGAATGATCATTTTAACTCTCTGATCAACTTGACATGTCCGCACTAAATCGTCTGTAACTTTTGATTTAGAGCTCAGAATCATACGAACCCAATGCCCGTGTTAAGCTAGCTCAATTTTCTATAGTGTAACAACATTTGAGACAGAAATAGGTACGACAAAGCGTCCAAGTAATCCAATCTATCCGAAATTGTATGATGCCATGCATTATGCTCCATTTATAAGCCTTTACTCAATGAGCATCAACGATTAGTTTAGAATGATCCCTTAAACTCGCCGATCAACTTGACATGTCCGCAAAAAATCGTCCGTAACTTTTGATTTAGAGCTCGGAATGACACGAATCCAATGTCCCCGTTAAGCTAGCTCAATTTTTTATATTTTGACAAAATTTGAGACAGAAATAGAGACGACAAATCTTCCAAGTAATCCAATCTATCCAAACTGCGTGATGCCATGTATTATTTTTCATTTATAAGATTTTACTCTATGAGCACCAATGATCATTTTAGAATGATCATTTTAACTGGCCGATCAACTTGACATGTCCGCTCCAAATCGTCCGCACTAAATCGTCCGTAACTTTTGATTTAGAGCTCAGAAACACACGAACCCAATGCCCATGTTAAGTAGCTCAATTTTTTATAGTGTAAAAAAATTTGAGACATAACTAGATATGAAAAAGCATCCAAATAATCCAATCTATCCAAAACTACGTGATCCTTGCATTATGCTTCATTTATAAGCCTTAACTCAATCAGCACCAATGATCAGTTTAGAATAATCACTTTAACTGGCCAATCAATTTGTCATGTCCGCACTAAATCGTCTGTCACTTTTGATTTAGAGCTCAGAATGACACCAATTCAATGCCCACGTTAAGTTAACTCAATGTTCTACATTATGACAAAATTTGACACAGAAATAGATACGACAAAGCATCTACGTAATTCAGTATATCCCAAACTGCGTGATGCCATGCATTATTCTTCATTTACGAATTTTACTCAATGAGCACCAACTATCAGTTTGAAATGATCTTTTTAACTAGCCAATCAACTTGACATGTCTACAATATATCATCTATAACTTTTCATTTATAGCTCAAAATGACACGAATCCAATGCCCCCATTAAGCTAGTTCAATTTTCTATATTGTGAGAAATTTTGAGACAGAACTAGATACGACAAAGTGTCCAAGTAATCCAATCTATCCCAAAATGCGTGATGCCATGCGTTATGCTTCATTTATAAGTTGTTACTCAATCGAGACCAATGATCAGTTTAGAATGATCACTTTAACTGGCCGATCAACTTGACATGTCCACACTAAATCGTCCGTAACTTTTGATATAGAGCTCAGAATGACACAAATTAAATGTCTTTGTTAAGCGAGCTCAATTTTCTATATTGTGACAGAATTTGAGACAGAATTATAGATACGACAAAGCGTTCAAGTAATCCAGTAAATCCCAAACTACGTGATGCCATGCATAATTCTTCATTTATAAGCTTTTTTCAGTGACCACCAAAGATATATTTACAATGTTCATTTTAACTGGCCGATCAACTTGACATTTGTGCACTAAAAATCGTCCATAACTTTTGATTTATAGGTTAGAATAACACGAATCCAATACCCACATTAAGCTAGTTCAATTTTTTATATTGTGACAAAATTTGAAACAGAAGTAGATACGAAAAAGCGTCAAAATAATCCAATCTATCCCAAACTGGCTGATGCCTTGCTTTATACCACATTTATAAGCCTTTTATTTAATGAGCACCAATGATCAGTTTAGAATGATCACTTTTACTTGCCGATCAACTTGACATGTCCGCATTAAATATCTGTAATGTTTGATTTAGAGCTCGGAATGACACGAATCCAATGTCCACGTTAAGCTAGCTCAAATTTCTATATTGTGACAAAATTTGAAACAGAACTAGATACGACAATGCGTCCAAGTAATCTAATCTATCTTAAACTCTATGATGCCATGCTTTACACATCTTTTATAAGTCTTTACTTACTGAGCACCAATGATCAGTTTAGAATGATCATTTTAACTCACCGATCAACTTGAAATGTCCGCACTAAATCGTCCGTAACTTTTGATTTAGAACTCAGAATCATACGAACCCAATGCCCATGTTAAGCTAGCTCAATTTTCTATAGTGTAACAACATTTGAGACAGAAATAGATACGACAGAGCATCCAAGTAATCCAATTTATCCAAAATTGTATGATGCCATGCATTTTGCTCCATTCATAAGCCTTTACTCAATGAGCACTAATGATCAGTTTAGAATGTTCACTTAAACTTGCCGATCAACTTGACATGTCCACACTAAATTGTTCGTAACTTTTGATTTAGAGCTCAGAATGACAGGAACCCAATGCCCACATTAATCTAGCTTAATTTTCTTTATTGTGACCAAATTTGAGATAGAAATAGATACGACAAAGCATTCAAGTAATCCAGTCCATCCCAAACTGCGTGATGCCATGTATTATTTTTCATTTATAAGATTTTACTCCAGGGGAACCAATGATTAGTTTAGAATGATCATTTTAACTGGCCGATCAATGTGACATGTCTGCTCTAAATTGTCCACACTAAATCGTCCGTAACTTTTGATTTAGAGCTCAGAAACACACGAACCCAATGCACATTTTTTATAGTGTCACAAAATTTGAGACATAACTGGAAACGACAAACCGTCCAAGTTATCCAATCTATCCAAAACTACGTGATCCATGCATTATGCTTCACTTATAAGCCTTAACTCAATCAGCACCTATGATCAGTTTAGAATGATCACTTTAACTGGCTAATCAACTTGACATGTCCGCACTAAATCGTCCATAAATTTTGATTTAGAGCTCAAAATGACACAAATTAAATGCCCTCGTAAAGCTAGCTCAATTTTCTATATTGTGACAGAAATTAAGGCAGAATTATAGATACAACAAAGCGTCCAAGTAATCCAGTAAATCCCAAACTGCATGATGCCATGCCTAATTCTTCATTTATAAGCTTTTACTCAATGACCACCAACGATTGTTTACAATGATCATTTCAACTGGCCGATCAACTTGACATGACTGCATTAAATCGTCCTTAACTTTTTATTTATTGCTCAAAATGACACGAATCCAATGCCCATATTAAGCTAGTTCAATTATTTATATTGTGACAAAATTTGAAACAGAAGTAGATACGACAAAGCGTCAAAGTAATCCAATCTATCCCAAACTGCCTGATGCCATGCTTTATACCTCATTTATAAGCCTTTTACTTAATGAGCACCAATGACCTGTTTAGAATGATCACTTTTACTTGCCAATCAACTTGACATGTTCGCACTAAATATCCATAACTTTTGATTTAGAGCTAAGAATGACACGAATCCAATCCTTACGTTAAGCTAGCTCAATTTTTTATTGTGACATAATTTGAGGCATAAATAGATACGACAGAGCATCAAGTAATATAGTAAATCCCAAACTGCGTGATGCCATGCATTATTTTTCATTTATGAGCTTTTACTCAATGACCACCAACGATCTCTTTGGAATGTTCATTTTAACTGGCCGATCAACTTGACATGTCAACACTAAATCGTCCATACTAAATCGTCCGTACTAAATTGTCCATAACTTTGATTTACAACTCAAAAACACACAAGTCAATTATCACGTTAAGCTAGCTCAATTTTCTATAGTATAACAAAATTTGAAAAAGAAATATATATTCAAAGCATCCAAGTAATCCAATCTATCCAAAACTGTGTGATGCTACACATTATGCTTCATTTATAAGCGCTTCATCAATCAGAACCAATGTTCAGTTTGCAATAATCACTTTCACAGTCCGATCAATTTGACATGTTCGCACTAAATCATCCGTAACTTTTGACTTAGAGCTCAGAATGACACGAATGCAATGCTTACGTTAAGCTAGCTCAATATTTTTATTGTGATAAAATTTGAGACAGAAATAGATACGACAAAGCGTCCAAGTAATCCAGTCATTCCCAAACCGCGTGATGCCATTCATTATTGTTCGGTTATAAACTTTTACTCAATGAGCACCAACGATCACTTTAGAATGATCATTTTAACTGGCCGATCAACTTAACATGTATGCACTATATCGTCCATAACTTTTCATTTATAGTTCAGAATGACACGAATCGAATGCTCACATTAAGCTAGCTCAATTTTCTATATTGTGACAAAATTTGAGCCGTAACTTGATATGACAAAGCATCCAAGTAATCTAATCTATCCCAAACAACGTGATGTCATGCATTATGCTTCATTTATAAGCCTTTACTCAATCAGCACCAATGATCAGTCTAGAATGATCACTTTAAATCACCGATCAACTTGACATGTCCGCACTTAATATTCCGTAACTTTTGATTTAGAGCTAAAAAAAAACATGAATCAAATGCCCACGTTAAGCTACCTTAATTTTCTATATTATGAAAAAATTTGATACAGAAATAGATACGATAAAGCATCCAAGTAATCCAATCCTTCCCAAACTGCGTGATGCCATGCATCATTTTTCATTTATAAGCTTTTACTCAATAAGCACCAATGATCAGTTTAGCATGATCACTTTAACTGGCCGATCAACTTGTCATATCTGCACTTTTTTGTCCATAACTTTGTATTTCTAGCTCAGAATGACTCGAATCCAATACCCACATTAAACTAGTTCAATTTTCTATATTGTGACAAAATTTGAGACAGAACTTGATGAGAAAAAGAGTCTGAATAATCTAATCTATTCCGAACTCCGTGGTTCCATGCATTAAACTTCATTTATAACCCTTTAATCAATGAGCACCAATGATCAGTTTAAAATAATCATATACACTGGCCGATCAACTTGACATGTTCACACTAAATCGTCCATAACTTTTGATTTAGAGCTCAAAATGACACGAATCCAATGCCCATGATAAACAAGCTCAATTTTCTATATTTTGACATATTTTGAGATAGAAATTGAGACGACAAAGCGTCTAAGTAATCTAATCTATCCAAACATTTTGATGTCGTGCTTTATGCTTCATTTATTACCAATGATATGTTTAGAATGATGACTTTAACTCGCCAATCAACTTGGAATTTCCGCACTAAATCATCCGTAACTTTTGATTTAGCGCTCAGAAACACACGCATCTAATGCCCACGTTAAGCTAGCTCAATTTTCTATAGTGTAACAAAGCTTCCTAGTAATCCAATCTACCCAAAAATATGTGATGCTATGCATTATACTTCATTTATAGGCATTTACTCAATCTGAACCAATGATCATTTTCTAATTATCACTTTCACTGGCCGATCAACTTGACATGTCCGCACTAAATCATCCGTAACTTTTGATGTTGAGCTCAGAATGACACAAATCCAATGCTTACTTTAAGCTAGTTCAATTTTCTATATGTGAGAAAATTTCAAACAGAAATAGATACGACAAAGTGTGCAACTAATCCAATCCTTCCCAAATTTATAGCTCAGAATTACTTGAATCCAATGCCCTCATTAAGCTAGTTCAATTTTTTATATTGTGACAAAATTTAAAATAGAACTATATATGACAAAGCATCAAAGTAATCCAATATATCCTAAACTGCCTGATGCCATGCTTTATGCCTCATTTATAAGCCTTTACTTAATGAGCACCAACGATATGTTTAGAATGATCATTTTAACTCGCTTATCAACTTGAAATGTCTGCACTAAATCGTCTGTAACTTTTGATTTAGAGCTCAAAAACACACGAATCCAATGCCCACGTTAATCTAGCTCAATTTTCTATAGTGTAACAAAATTTGGGACAGAAATAGATACGACAAAGTGTCCAAGTAATCCAATCTATCCAAAACTGTGTGATGCTATGCATTATGCTTTATTTATAAGCGTTTACTCAATAAGCACCAATGATCATTTTAGAATGATCACTTTCACTGGCCAATCAACTTAACATGTCTGCACTAAATCATCCGTAACTTTCGATTTAAACCTCAAAATGACATGAATCGAACGCTTACGCTAAACTTGCTCAATTTTCTATACTGTGACAAAATTTGAGACAGAAATAGATACGACAAAGCGTACAAGTAATCCAATCTATCCTAAACTGCGTGATGCCATACATTATTCTTCATTTATAAGCTTTTAGTCAATGAGCAGCAATTATCAGTTTAGAATGATCATTTTAACTGGCCAATCAACTTGACATGTCTGCACTAAATCGTCCATAAATTTTATTTGTAGCTCATAATGACACGAATCCAATGCCCACATTAAGCTAGTTCAATGTTCTATAGTGTAACAAAATTTGAGATAGAAATAGATATGACAAAGCATCCAAGAAATAGATACGACAAAGCATCCAAGTTATCTAGTCAATCCCAAACTGTGTGATGCCATGCATTATTCTTCATTTATAAGCTTTTACTCAATGAACACCAATGATGAGTTTAGAATGTTCATTTTAACAGGCCGATAAACTTGACATGTTTGCCCAATATTATCCATAACTTTTGATTTATAGGTCAGAATGACATGAATCAATTGCCCACATTTAGCCAATTCAATTTTCTATATTGGGACAAAATATGAGATTGAACTAGATATGACAAAGGGTCCAAGTAATCCAATCTATCCCAGAGTACGTGATGCCATGCATTATGCTTCATTTATAAGCTTTTACTCTGTGAGCACCATTGATCTGTTTAAAATGGTCACTTTAACTGGCAGGTGAACTTGACATATGCGCACTAAATCGTCCGTAACTTTTGATTTAGAGTTCAAAAACAAATGAAACTAATGCCCACGTTAAGCTAGCTAATTTTTTTAGGGTAATAAAATTTGAGGCAAAAATAGATAATACAAAGCGCCCAAGTAATCAAATCTATACAAAACTGTGTGATGATATGTAGTATGCTTCATTTATAAGCATTACTCAATGAGCCCCAATGATGAGTTTAGAATGATCACTTTCACTGGCCGGTCAACTAGACATGTCCGCACTAAATCATTCGTAACTCTTGATTTAGAGCTCATAATGGCACAAACCCAATGCTTACGTTAAGCTAGCTCAATTTTCTATATTGAGACAAAATTGGGAACAGAAATAGATAGCACAAAGCGTCCAAGTAATCCAGTCAATCCCAAACTGCGTGATACCGTGCATTATTCTTCATTTATAAGCTTTTACTCAATGAGCACCAATTATCAGTTTAGCATGATCAAATTAACTGGCCAATCAACTTGACATGTCTGCACTAAATCGTCCATAAATTTTGAATTGTAGCTCAGAATTACACGAATCCAATGTCCACATTAAGCTAGTTCAATTTTCTATATTGTGACAAAATTTGAAACATAACTAAATACGAAAAAGCGTCCAAGTAATCCAACCTATCCCAAACTGCGTGATGCCATCCATTATGCTTCATTTATAACCCTTTACTCAATGAACACCAATGATCAGTTTAGAATGATCACTTTAACTGGCCGATAAACTTGACATGTCTGCATTAAATTGTCCGTAACTTTTGATTTAGAGCTCAAATTGATATGAATTAAATGCCCTCGTTAAGCTAGGTCAACTTTCTATATTGTGAAAAAATTGGAGATAGAAATAGATACGACAAAGCGTCCAAGTAATCCAATCTATCCAAAACTATGATGCAAAGCATTATTCATCATTTATAAGCTTTTACTCAATGTGCACCAATGATAAGTTTATAATGATCATTTTAACTAGGCGATCAACTTGACATGTCTGCACTTTATCGTCCGTAACTTTTGATTTAGAGCTCAAAAACACACGAATCTAATGCCCACGTTAAGCTAGCTCAGTTTTCTATATTGTAACAAAATTTGATCAGTTTAGATACGAAAATGCATCCAAGTAATCCAATCTATCCAAAACTGTGTGATACTATGCATTATGCTTCATTTATAAGTGTTTACTCAATCAGCACCAATGATCATTTTAGAATTATCACTTTTACTGGCCGATCAACTTGACATGTATGCACTAAATTGTCCGTAACTTTTTATTTTGAGCTCAGAATGACATGAACTAAATGCCCTGGTTAATCTAACTCAATTTTCTATATTGTGACAACATTTGAGACAGAAATAAATACGACAAAGTGTCCAAATAATCCAATTCTTCCAAAACTGCATAATGTCATTCATTATTTTTCATTCATAAACTTTAACTCAATTAGCACCAATGATCAGGTTAGGTGAGAAACTCGACCTTAGACTTCTTGGATAGGGGTTTTTGGACTGGTATTCGATGGAAAGGTGAAGTGAACCACACGAGGGGTGATGAACCTCGTGATAAATCACAAACTTAGAGCTATGAGGGCTGGTCTCAACTAGATTCTAAGCGCACAAGATTCTTGAGAGAAAACTTGTTGGGGAAAAGTTCTATCTTTATTAATATCAAAAAGGTTGTCGAACTACAATGCTGGAAGGAGCCTTATTAATATGCTCGACAGCTTGACCTTCTATGGTCGACCCAAATAAGAAAAGGAAAACTTACAAAAGTGCACAAAAGGAAAAGATACAAAAGTGTATAATCGAAAAAGGACCTATTCCTAAAATGTCTTTGACTCAATAAAAGTAAATATTCTAGATCCTACCCTGCAAAACAGAAAGAGGCATATATTCGAATTGAAACTTACCTTAACTTACCTCATGGCCAAGAAATGGAAGGTGGCCGTCCTTGTGGCATGCACACGCCTTGCTCCTAGTCTTCGACTTGGAGTAGGGTTAAGAATCTTTGGGCCCTGACCTCTCTTGCCACTAAAGCCCAAGTCTCTGATGTCCCTTGTGTTGTTGAGAAGCCATTGGACTCTTCCTTGCATTTTGGCCCATTGTCCTTAGTCGATCTTCCTCTAGGAGCTTGTCGACCCATAAGCTGAATTTGTGGAAGAGTGCCCTTGATCTGCTTCTTGTCATTGCTCCTTGAGGTACCACTGGTGTAGATACTTCCTCTAGGTGCATGTCCTGGAGCTGGTAGCTCATTTGGTCCGATTCCTCTTGTGTAGAAGTGGAAATGCGCGTGTACTCGGCTGGATCGGCTGTACCGGCTGGATTGTGCGAGGTACTGGCCGGAATGCCTTCAGGACCGGCCAAGTTGATCCCGGAGTTGGCGGCATCACCAGAGGGACCGGCGGTGTCATCCACGTTGCCACCAAGTGTGCCGGAAGCTTGGGCCTCTCCGCCGGCAATGCTGGTTGCTCTGGTCCTTGTGGTCGAGGGTCCGGCGGTACTGCTTGGACCGGCAGGCGTGCCAGATGGTCCGGCTGTCTCGGGCAAGCTTCCTGGTCGGCCAGTCTGGTCTCCTGGCTGGATGTACGACCTGATGTCCTCATCATCCCCTCCCTCTTCAGTAGGTTTTGTCCTCAAAACTGGTTCATCTGCATGGAAAGGGGCTAAGTCAGTAACATTGAACGTATTGGACACATTAAACTCACCTGGGAGCTCGATCCGGTAGGCATTGTTGTTGATCCTCTCGAGCACTCTGAATGGTCCATCTCCTCTTGGTGCTAGCTTGGAACTCCTTAGGTTTGGGAACCTCTCCTGCCGTAGGTGTAGCCACACCCAATCGCCTGGTTGAAAGATCACCTCCTTTCTTCCTTTGTTGGCATGAGTCACGTACTGTCCGGTCCTCTTCTCCAAGTTTTCTGCTACCTTCTGGTGTAATCTCCTTATGAACTCTGCCTTGGATGCTCCGTTGAGGTTGGTCATCTCAGCTGGTGGTAGTGGTGTTTGCTCCAATGGGGTGAGAGGGTTGAAGCCGTATACTACTTCAAATGGTGTCTTCTTGGTTGCTGAGTGCACGGCTCGGTTGTAGGCGAACTCAATGAATGGCAGGCACTCCACCCAAGTCTTTAGGTTCTTCCCTAGTGTTGTTCTGAGAAGAGTTGATAGGGTCCTGTTGACAACTTCAGTTTGGCCATCGGTTTGAGGATGGCAAGTGGTTGAGAAGAGTAGCTTCGTGCCTAGTTTTCTCCAAAGGGTCCTCCAGAAATGGCTGAGGAACTTGGTGTCCCTGTCTGATACGATGGTCCTTGGCACTCCATGAAGCCGTACTATCTCCCTGAAGAACAGCTCAGCTGTTTGTGTGGCATCATTGACATTGGCACATGGAATGAAGTGTGCCATCTTGGAGAATCTGTCCACCACTACAAAGATTGCATCTTTGTGGTTGATCTTGGGCAGACCTAGAACAAAGTCCATTGAGATGTCCACCCATGGATGTGTAGGTATGGGCAGTGGGAGATACAACCCGTGAGGTTGCACTCGGGACTTTGCCTTCTTGCAAGTGATGCATCTTGCACAATGAGCTTCTACTGTCCTCTTGATGTGTGGCCAGTAGAAGTGCTCCTTGACCACTGCTAGAGTCTTGTCGACACCAAAGTGGCCCATGAGTCCTCCTCCATGAGCTTCTCGGATGATAAGCTCCCTTAATGATCCTTGTGGTATGCACAGCCTTCTTTCTCGGAACAAGAATCCCTCATGGATGTAGAACTTGCCATGACTCCCTGTGCCACACTCCTTGTAGCTCTCAGCAAAGTCAGGATCATCCTTGTATAGGTCCTTGATGTGCTCGAACCCTAGGACCTTTGCCTCCATGGTGGATATCAAGGCAAACCTCCTTGATAGTGCATCGGCTACCACATTATCTTTGCCCTTCTTGTACTTGATGACGTACGGGAAGGTCTCTATGAACTCCATCCACCTGGCATGTCTCCTCTTGAGATTGGTTTGCCCTCTGAGGTGTTTGAGAGTCTCATGATCAGTGTGGATCACAAACTCCTTGGACAGCAAGTAATGCTGCCAAGTCTCCAATGCTCGGACAAGGGCATAAAGCTCCTTGTCATAAGTGGGTAGTTCAGTGAGGCACCACCTAGCTTCTCACTGAAGTATGCCACTGGTCTCCCTCCTTGGGTTAGCACTGCTCCTATGCCTATTCCAGAGGCATCACACTCCACTTCAAACGTCTTGTTGAAGTCGGGCAGGACTAACACTGGTGCATGTGTAAGGCTGTCCTTCAAGGCCTGGAATGCGTTCTCCTGGGCTTCTCCCCAGCTGAATCCACGTTCTTCTTCACTACTGCCGTCAATGGTGAGGCAATACTGCTGAAGTTGGGCACGAATCTCCTATAGAAGCTGGCCAGTCCGTGGAAGCTCCTTACTTGGCTGATGTTGCCTGGTGTTGGCCATTCTTGTATGGCTCGAATCTTCTCTTCATCAACCTGTAGGCCCTGTGAACTTACAACAAAACCTAAAAAGACAAGTTTATCAGTACAAAAGATGCACTTCTTGAGATTGGCATAAAGCTCTTCTTGTCGAAGGGTTTTAAGTACCATCTCAAGATGTGTGAGGTGTTCCCGTAGGCACTTACTATAAACTAATATATCATCAAAGTAAACCACTACAAACTTACTGATGTACGCCCTAAGAACTTGGTTCATAAGGCGCATGAAGGTGCTTGGGGCATTAGTCAAGCCGAATGGCATGACTGTCCACTCGTAGAGCCCTTGCTTTGTCTTGAAAGCAGTCTTCCATTCATCACCTTCCTTCATCCTGACCTGGTGGTATCCACTCTTGAGGTCTATCTTGGAGAAGACCGTGGCTCCACTCAGCTCATCTAGCATGTCATCCAGCCGTGGTATTGGATGCCGGTACTTGACTGTGATGTTGTTGATTGCTCGGCAGTCCACGCACATTCGCCAAGTCCCATCCTTCTTGGGCACTAGTAGCACTGGTACGGCACATGGACTGAGGCTCTCTCGAACATATCCTTTCTCCAGGAGCTCCTTGACTTGCTTCTCAAGCTCCTTGGACTCCTCTGGACTCATCCGGTAGGCTGGCCGGTTGGGCAGGGCTGCTCCGGGCACTAGATCGATCTGGTGTTCTATGCCACGTAAAGGAGGCAAGCCTGCTGGTATCTCCTCTAGAAACACATCCTGGAACTTGTTGAGGAGAGTTGCTACCTCAGGAGGTAGCTCTACCTGTTCCTGTTCTATACTCAAGATTTCTTTGAAGACCATTAGTAACATGAAATCCTTGAGGCTAAAGCTCTCCGGACATGACTTGGTTGAATAAGAAAATCAGATTTAATGAGCTTCTTTTCCTTACTCATTTGCTGTTGAAGCTCATGTACCTGGGCAGGTGTAAGAGGAGCCAAGCTGACCTTTCTTTTGTCATGCACAAAGTGTAGAGATTGGTTCGGCCATCATGCCTGGTCTCTTTGTCAAACTGCCATGGTCTTCCTAGCAGATGATGGCCAGCTTGCATGGGCACCACGTCGCACACGACTTGGTCCTGGTACTTTCCCACACTGAATGGCACAGTGACTTGCTCATGGATCTTGAGCTCCACCTTGTCATCTAGCCTTCTCAGTCTATATGGTCGAGGATGCCTTGTCTTCTCTAGACCTAGCTTATCAACCATATATGCACTAGCAACGTTAGTGCAAGAACCACCATCTATGATGAGGTTACATACCTTGCCCTTGATGGTGCAATGGCTGTGGAAGATGTTCTCCCTTTGGATGGTCTCTGAAGGATCCACCATTGCACTGAGGATGCGTCTAGTGACCAGCACTTTCCCCACATCAGGGTACTCAATGTCACCATACTCCTCTTCTGGTTCATAGTCCTCTTCATCTTGGGACTCATATTCTCCAGCCTCCGTAATCAGCATGACCCGGTTGTTTGGGCACTCCCTTGAGATGTGTCCACGACCCTACACTTGAAACAAGTGATGTCACGTGATCTTTGAGGGTTAGAAGACTTACCAGGCTCTCTCTGGTCACGGGTGGGTTCAGGAGGCTTGCTCTTGAACCTTGACTCGATCTCTATGCTCTTGCCTTTGTCTACGGGCTTGGGCATGTTGCTTGGTGCCCAAGGTGTCTTAGGCTTGCTGCGGATGTCTTGGCTCTTACGTTTGATGTGCTGCTCAGCCTGGACAGATAGGTGGAACAAGTCTTTGAAGTCATTGTAGATTTGCCTTTCCACCTTGCGGCTGATTCTTTCTTGGAGTCCATCCAAGAATTGTGCCATCAATGCTTCTTCATCATCATTGAGCTCCAATCTGTTCCTTAGCTTCTCGAACTCTTCATAGTACTCCTCTACTGATCTAGTACCCTGCTTAAGAGTACGAAAACGACGTTGCAAGTCTCTATGAAAGTAAGGTGGAACAAACCTTTGTCGCATGAGGTCTTTCATGTCGACCCATGAGTCTATGGGCCTCATTCTCTTCCTCCTTCTGTCAGATACCTCACGATCCCACCAGATGAGGGCATTGTCCGTGAGTTGTGCTACTGCCATTGAGACTCTCCTAGGCCTGGTTGGTTGTAATGATCAAAGATATGATCCATTCTTCTCTCCCAATCTAGGTAAGCCTCGGGGTCTACTTTTCCTGCAAAACTTGGAGGAGTTAGCTTAACATCAGGATGAGTTACCCGGTTATAGGCGTGTTCATCTCCATCCTCATGATGTCTAGGAGGCATTCTTGGTCTCTGGTGAAGACCATATGGCTCAAAGCCATCATCTCCTGCCTCTGGTTGCCGTGGAGGTCCTCTCGGCCTATGGTGATAGTTATGAGGTGGTGTGTCCTCATCTCCATCTGGCTGGGGTTCCTCTTGTTCGTGCCGTGTCCTAAGGTGCTCAGGACCCTCAGGACGGTCTTGCTCAGCTCTCACGTGCCTTATGGCCTGGAACCTCACCGGTCTTTCCACGCGCTCCAACCTCTCGCCTATGGATGCGAGTTGTGTTTGGAGTGTGGTGAACATGGCCATCATGGCTTCGGTGGCTTCTCTATTTTCTTCTGCCATTGTGCTACAAAGAAAGAAGACAAGTTAGGATGCTCCTAAATTATTAGGAGGGTTTTCTTTTTATAAGGATTCGAAAATTTGCAAAAAGGAAAAAATCTGAGAATTGGAAATTCAAAAATGTGAAGTTTGAAAAAAAGGAAACTTTCTTGACAACTTTTGCTAGCTGTCCAATTCGAATTCCTTTGATATTTTTCCTATTTTCTTTTTCTTTTCTTTTTAATTTAACATAAAAATAAAGGAAATATGATTTAAACAAAAAGGAAAACGTGAATGGTAATGCAAAAGTGAATCTAAACCCTAGTGATACACGTAGATGGCTAGATGCACTCGGTTTGGAGTTTGATGTTATTTTTTTTATTTTTCTTGAATGCGACTTAAACTAATGCAAGAACTAAAAACAAAACAAGCTAAAGGATAGAAACAACCTGGTTTAGGAGCTTTAAGCTCTGATACCAAAATGATACAAGCCTTGATTCAAGGATGTATGCGCGTGGGCCGTTTGGAGAAGTTTAGGTGAGAAACTCGACCTTAGACTTCTTGGATAGGGGTTTTTGGACTGGTATTCGATGGAAAGGTGAAGTGAACCACACGAGGGGTGATGAACCTCGTGATAAATCACAAACTTAGAGCTATGAGGGCTGGTCTCAACTAGATTCTAAGCGCACAAGATTCTTGAGAGAAAACTTGTTGGGGAAAAGTTCTATATTTATTAATATCAAAAAGGTTGTCGAACTACAATGCTGGAAGGAGCCTTATTAATATGCTCGACAGCTTGACCTTCTATGGTCGACCCAAATAAGAAAAGGAAAACTTACAAAAGTGCACAAAAGGAAAAGATACAAAAGTGTATAATCGAAAAAGGACCTATTCCTAAAATGTCTTTGACTCAATAAAAGTAAATATTCTAGATCCTACCCTTCAAAACAGAAAGAGGCATATATTCGAATTGAAACTTACCATAACTTACCTCATGGCCAAGAAATGGAAGGTGGCCGTCCTTGTGGCATGCACGCGCCTTGCTCCTAGTCTTCGACTTGGAGTAGGGTTAAGAATCTTTGGGCCCTGACCTCTCTTGCCACTAAAGCCCAAGTCTCTGATGTCCCTTGTGTTGTTGAGAAGCCATTGGACTCTTCCTTGCATTTTGGCCCATTGTCCTTAGTCGATCTTCCTCTAGGAGCTTGTCGACCCATAAGCTGAATTTGTGGAAGAGTGCCCTTGATCTGCTTCTTGTCATTGCTCCTTGAGGTACCACTGGTGTAGATACTTCCTCTAGGTGCATGTCCTGGAGCTGGTAGCTCATTTGGTCCGATTCCTCTTGTGTAGAAGTGGAAATGCGCGTGTACTCGGCTGGATCGGCTGTACCGGCTGGATTGTGCGAGGTACTGGCCGGAATGCCTTCAGGACCGGCCAAGTTGATCCCGGAGTTGGCGGCATCACCAGAGGGACCGGCGGTGTCATCCACGTTGCCACCAAGTGTGCCGGAAGCTTGGGCCTCTCCGCCGGCAATGCTGGTTGCTCTGGTCCTTGTGGTCGAGGGTCCGGCGGTACTGCTTGGACCGGCAGGCGTGCCAGATGGTCCGGCTGTCTCGGGCAAGCTTCCTGGTCGGCCAGTCTGGTCTCCTGGCTGGATGTACGACCTGATGTCCTCATCAGAAATGGATACGACAAAGTGTCCAAATATTCCAATCCTTCCCAAACTGTGTAATGTCATGCATTATTTTTCATTTATAAGCTTTAGCTCAGTAAGTACCAATGATCAATTTAGAATGATCATTTTAACAGGTCAATCAACTTGATATGTCTGCACTAAATTTTCCATAACTTTTTATTTATATCTCAGAATGACACGAATCGAATGCCCACGTTAAGCTAGTTCAATATTCTATGTTGTGACAAAATTTGAAACAAAACTAAATAGGACAAAGCGTCCAAGTAATCCAATCTATCCCAAACTACGTGATACCATGCTTTATGCCTCATTTATAAGCCATTACTTAATGAGCACCAATGATCTGATTAGAACGATCATTTTAACTCGCCGATCAACTTGACATGTCCGCACTAAATCGTCCGTAACTTCTGATTTAAAGCTCTGTAACACACGAATCCAATGCCCACGTTAAACTAGCTCAATTTTCTATAGTGTAACAAAATTTGAGACATAAATAGATACGACAAAGCATCCAAGTAATCCAGTCCATCCCAAACTATGGGATGCCATGAATTATTCTTCATTTATTAGCTCTTACTCAATGAGCACCAATGATCAATTTAGAATGAAAATTTTAACTGGCCGATCAACTTGACATGTATGCCCTATATCGTGCATAACATTTTATTTATAGGTCAGAATGACAAGAATCAATTACCCAAATTAAACTTGTTCAATTTTTTATATTGTGAACAAATTTGTGACAGAACTAGATACGACAAAGCGTCCAAGTAATCCAATCTATCCCAAATTGTGTGGCCATGCATTATGCTTCATTTATAAGCTTTTACTCAATGAGCACCAATGATTAGTTACCAATGATCACTTTAACTAGCTGATGAACTTGACATGTCCGCACTAATTCATCCGTAACTTTTGATTTAGAGCTCCGAATTAGACGAATCTAATGCCCACGTTAAACTAGCTCAATTTTCTATATTCTGACGAAATTTGAGAAATAAATAGATACAACAAACCGTCCAAGTAATCCAGTCCATCCCAAACTGCTTGATGCCATACATGATTTTTCATTTATAAGCGTTTATTCAATAAACACCAATGATCAGTTTAGAATGATCATTTTAACTGTCCGATCAACTTGACATGTCTGCACTAAATCGTCGATAAATTTTGATTTGTAGCTCAGAGTGACACAAATACAATGCCCACATTAAGGTAGTTCAATTCTCTATATTTAACAAAATAAGAAACTAAACTAGATACGAAAAAGCGTTCAAGTAATACAATCTATCCCAAACAGCGTGATGTCATGAATTACGCTTCATTTATAAGCCTTTACTCAATGAGCACCAATTATCAGTTTAGAATAATCATATCAACAGGCCCAGCAACTTGACATGTCCACACTAAAACGTCCGTAAGTTCTTATTTAGAGCTCAGAATGACACGAATCCAGTGCATACGATAAGCCAGATCAATTTTCTATATTTTGACAAAATCTGAGGCACAAATAGATATGACAAAGCGTCCAAGTAATCCAATATATCCCAAACTTCTTGATGCTGTGCATTATGCTTCATTTATAAGTCTTTACTCAATCAACACCAATGATTAGTTTAGAATGATCACTTTAATTGGTCGATCAACTTGACATGTCCTCACTAAATTGTCCGTAACTTTTGATTTAGAGCTCTGAATGACACGAATCCAATGCCCTCGTTAAGCTAGCTCAATTTTCTATATTGTGACAAAATTTGAGACAGATATAGATACGACAAAGCGTCCAAGTAATCCACTTAATCCCGAACTGCGTGATGCCATGCATTATCTTTCATTTATATGCTTTTACTCAATGAGAACAAGTGATCAGTTTATAATGATCATTTTAACTGGCCGATCAACTTGTCATGTTTGCACTAAATCCTCCATAACTTTTGATTTATAGCTCATAATGATACGATTCCAATGCCCACATTATGGTAGTTCAATTTCTATATTTTGACAAAATTTGAAACAGAATGATCAATTTAGAATGATAACTTTACATGGCCGATCAACTTGACATGTCCGAACTAAATCATCTGTAACTTTTGATTTAGAGCTCAGAATGACACGAATCCAATGCTTACGTTAAGATAGCTCAATTTTCTATATTGTGACAAAATTTGAGATAGAAATAGATACGTCAAAGAGTCCAAGTAATCCAATCTATCCAAAACTATGTGATGTCATGCATTCTGCTTTATTTATAAGCCTTTACTCAATGAGGACCAATGATCAGTTTAGAATAATCATATTAACTGGCCGATCAACTCATGTCCGCACTAAATCATTCGTAACTTTTGATTTTGAGCTAGGAATGATACGAATCCAGTGCCCACGTTAATCTATCTCAATGTTCTATATTGTAACAATATTTGAGATAGAAATAGATACGACAAAGCGTCCAAGTAATACAATCTATACAAAGCTTTGTGATGCCATGCATTATGCTTCAATTATAAGCCTTTACTCAATGAGCACCAATAATCAGTTTAGAATTATGAATTTAACTCGCCGATCAACTTGACATGTCCGCATTAAATCGTCCGAACTTTTGATTTAGAGCTTAGAATGAAACGAATCCAATTCCCACGTTAAGCTACCTCAATTTCTATATTGTGAAAAAATTTGAGGCAGAAATATATTTGACAAAGCGTCCAAGTAATGAAATCCATCCCAAACAGCGTGATGCCATGCATTATTTTTCCTTTGTAAGCTTTTACTCAATGAGCAACAATGATTAGTTTAGAATGATCATTTAACTCGGCGATCAAATTATCATGTCTGCCTTAAATCGTCCATAACTTTTTATTTATAGCTCATAATGACATGAATCCAATGCCCACGTTAAGCTAGTTCGATTTTCAATATTGTGGAAAAATTTGAGACATAAACTAGATAGGACAAAGCGTACTAGTAATCCAATCCATCCCAAACTGCGTGATGCCATCCATTATTTTTCATTATTAAGCCTTTATTCAATGAGCACCAAATATCAGTTTAGAATGATCAATTTAACAGGCCGATCCACTTGATATTTCCGCACTAAGTTCTTTGTAACTTTCAATTTAGAGCTCAGAAACACACGAATCCAATGCCCACGTTAATATAGCTCAATTTTCTAAATTTTGACAAAATTTGAGACAAAAATAAAGACGACAAAGCGTCCAAGTAATCCAATCTATTCAAAACTGTGTGATGTCATACATTATGCTTCATTTATAAACCTTTACTCAATGGGCACCAAAGATCAGCTTAGAATGATCACTTTAACTGGGCGATCACTTGACATGTCCGCACCAAATCGTCCGTAAATTTTGAGTTAGAACTCAGAATGACACGAATCCAATGCCCACGTTAAACTGGCTCAATTTGCTATATTTTTACAAAATTCGAGACAGAAATATAGACGACAAAGCATCCAAGTAATCCAATCTATGGAAAATGCTTGATGCCATGCATTATGCTTCATTTCTAAGCCTTTATTCAATGAGCACTAATGATTAGTTTAGAATGATCACTTTAATTGGCCGATCAACTTGACATGTCTGCACTAAATCATCTGTAACTTTTGATTTAGAGCTCAGAATGACATGAATCAAATGCCCACGTTAAGCTAGATCAATTTTCTATATTGTGACAAAATTTGAGACAGAACTAGGTACGATGAAGAGTCCATGTAACCCAATTTATCCAAAACTGTGTGATGCCATGCAATATGCTTCATTTATAAGCCTTTACTCAATGGGCACCAATGATCAGTTTAGAATGATCACTTTAACTGGCCGATCAACTTGACATGTCCAGGCTAAATCGTCCGAAACTTTTAATTTAGAGTCATAAACACACCAATCCATTTCCCCTAATAAGCTAGCTCAATTTTCTATATTTTGACAAACTTTAAGACAGAAATAAATAAGACAAAGCGTCCAAGTAATCCAATCTATCCAAAACTGTGTGATGCCCTACATTATGCTTCATTTATAAGCAATCACCGAATGGGCACCAAAGATCAGTTTAGAATGATCACTTTAACTGGCCTATGAACTTGATATGTCTGCACTAAATTGTCTGTAACTTTTGTTTTAGATCTCAGAATGACACGAATCCAATGCCCACGTTAAGATAACTTAATTTTCTGTATTTTGAAAAAATTTGAGAGTGAAATAGAGACGACAAAACATCCAAGTAATCCAATCTATCCCAAATTACTTGATGTCATGCTTTACACTTCATTTCTAAGCCTCTACTTAATTAGCACCAATGATCAGTTTAAAAATGATCACTTTAATGGGCCGAACAAATTGACAAGTCCACATTAAATCGTGGGTAACTTTTGATTTAGAGCTCAGAATGACACAAATCCAATGCCCACGTTAAGCTAGCTCAATTTGTATATTGTGACAAAATTTGAGACAGAAATAGAGATGACAAACATCCAAGTAAACCAATCTATCCCAAACTGCGTGATGCCATGCTTTATGCTTCATTTATAAGCCTTTACTTATTGAGCACCAATGATCAATTTTGAATGTTCACTTTAACTGCCCAATCAACTTGACATGTACCCACTAAATCGTCCGTAAGTTTTGATTTAGAGCTCAGAAATACACAAATCTAGTGCCGACGTTAAGCTTGCTCAATTTTCTATATTTTGACATAATTTGAGACAGAAATAGATATGACAAAGCGTCCAAGTAATCCAATCTATCCAAAACTGTGTGATGCCATGCATTATCCTACATTTATAAGCCTTTACTCAAAGAGCACTAATGATCAGTTTAGAATGATCACTTTAAGTGGCCGATCAGCTTAACATGTCCACACTAAATCATCCATAACTTTTGATTTAGAGCTCAGAATGACACGAATCCAATGCCCACATTAAGCTTGCTCAACATCCAAGTAGTCCAATGTATCCAAACTGCTTGATGCCACGCATTATGCTTCATTTATAAGCGTTTGCATAATGAGCACCAATGATCAGTTTAGAATGATCACTTTAACTGGCCACTCAACTTGACATGTCTGCACTAAATCTTCCATAACTTTTGATTCAGTCATAATAACTCGAACCCAATGCCCACGTTAAGCTAGCTCAATTTTCAATATTGTGACAAAATTTGAGATAGAAATAGAGACGACAAAGCGTCCAAGTAATCCAATCTATCCTAAACTACGTGATGCCATGCTTTATGCTTCATTTATAAGCCATTACTTAATGAGCATGAATGATCAATTTAGAATGATCACTTTAACTGGCCGATAAACGTGACATGTCTACACTAAATCGTCCGTAAATTTTGATTTAGAGCTTAGAATGACAAGAATCCAATGCCCACGTTAAGCTAGCTAAATTTTCTATATTTTGACAAAATTTGCTATATTTTTACAAAATTCGAGACAGAAATATAGACGACAAAGCATCCAAGTATTCCAATCTATGGAAAATGCTTGATGCCATGCATTATGCTTCATTTCTAAGCCTTTATTCAATGAGAACTAATGATTAGTTTAGAAGGATCACTTTAATTGGCCGATCAACTTGACATGTCCGCACTAAATCATCTGTAACTTTTGATTTAGAGCTCAGAATGACATGAATCAAATGCCCACGTTAAGCTAGATCAATTTTCTATATTGTGACAAAATTTGAGACAGAACTAGGTACGATAAAGAGTCCATGTAACCCAATTTATCCAAAACTGTGTGATGCCATGCAATATGCTTCATTTATAAGCCTTTACTCAATGGGAACCAATGATTAGTTTAGAATGATCACTTTAACTGGCCGATCAACTTGACATGTCCAGGCTAAATCGTCCGAAACTTTTAATTTAGAGCTCATAAACACACCAATCCATTTCCCCTAATAAGCTAGCTCAATTTTCTATATTTTGACAAACTTTAAGACAGAAATAAATAAGACAAAGCGTCCAAGTAATCCAATCTATCCAAAACTGTGTGATGCCCTACATTATGCTTCATTTATAAGCAATCACCGAATGGGCACCAAAGATCAGTTTAGAATGATCACTTTAACTGGCCTATGAACTTGATATGTCCGCACTAAATCGTCTGTAACTTTTGTTTTAGATCTCAGAATGACACGAATCCAACGCCCACATTAAGATAACTTAATTTTCTGTATTTTGACAAAATTTGAGAGTGAAATAGGGACGACAAAACATCCAAGTAATCCAATCTATCCCAAATTACTTGATGTCATGCTTTACACTTCATTTCTAAGCCTCTACTTAATTAGCACCAATGATCAGTTTAAAATGATCACTTTAACGGGCCGAACAAATTGACAAGTCCGCATTAAATCGTGGGTAACTTTTGATTTAGAGCTCAGAATGACACAAATCCAATGCCCACGTTAAGCTAGCTCAATTTGTATATTGTGACAAAATTTGAGACAGAAATAGAGATGACAAAGCATCCAAGTAAACCAATCTATCCCAAACTGCGTGATGCCATGCTTTATGCTTCATTTATAAGCCTTTACTTATTGAGCACCAATGATCAATTTTGAATGTTCACTTTAACTGCCCAATCAACTTGACATGTATCCACTAAATCGTCCGTAAGTTTTGATTTAGAGCTCAGAAATACACAAATCTAGTGCCGACGTTAAGCTTGCTCAATTTTCTATATTTTGACATAATTTGAGACAGAAATAGATATGACAAAGCGTCCAAGTAATCCAATCTATCCAAAACTGTGTGATGCCATGCATTATCCTACATTTATAAGCCTTTACTCAAAGAGCACTAATGATCAGTTTAGAATGATCACTTTAAGTGGCCGATCAGCTTAACATGTCCACACTAAATCATCCATAACTTTTGATTTAGAGCTCAGAATGACACGAATCCAATGCCCACATTAAGCTTGCTCAACATCCAAGTAGTCCAATGTATCCTAACTGCTTGATGCCACGCATTATGCTTCATTTATAAGCGTTTGCATAATGAGCACCAATGATCAGTTTAGAATGATCACTTTAACTGGCCACTCAACTTGACATGTCTGCACTAAATCTTCCATAACTTTTGATTCAGTCATAATAACTCGAACCCAATGCCCACGTTAAGCTAGCTCAATTTTCAATATTGTGACAAAATTTGAGATAGAAATAGAGACGACAAAGCGTCCATGTAATCCAATCTATCCTAAACTACGTGATGCCATGCTTTATGCTTCATTTATAAGCCTTTACTTAATGAGCATGAATGATCAATTTAGAATGATCACTTTAACTGGCCGATAAACGTGACATGTCTACACTAAATCGTCCGTAAATTTTGATTTAGAGCTTAGAATGACAAGAATCCAATGCCCACGTTAAGCTAGCTAAATTTTCTATATTTTGACAAAATTTGATACAAAATAGATACGACAAGGCGTCAAAGTAGTCCAATCTATCCAAGCTATTTGATGCCATGCATTATTCTTCATTTATAGGCCTTTACTTAATGAGCACCAATGATCACTTTAACTGGCCACTCAACTAGACATGTTCGCACTAAATCGTCAGTAACTTTTGATTCAGAGCTCAGAATGACACGAATCCAATGCCAACGTTAAGCTAGCTCAATTTTCTATATTGTAATAGAATTTGAGACAAAAATAGAGACAACAAAGCGTCCAAGTAATGCAATCTATCCAAAAATGTGTAATGCCATGATTTATGCTTTATTTATAAGCCTTTACTTAATGAGCACCAATGATCAGTTTAGAATGATCGCTTTAACTGGCCACTCAACTTGATATGTCCGGACTAAATCGTCCGTAACTTTTGATTTAGAGCTCAGAATGACACGAGTCCAATGCCCACGTTAAGCTAGCTTAATTTTCAATATTGTAACAAAATTTGAGACAAAAATAGACACGACAAGGCGTCCAAGTAATCCAATCTATCCCGAACTGCGTGATGTCATACATTATGATTCATTTATAAGGCTTTACTCAATGAGCACAAATGATCATATTAGAATAATCATATTAACTAGCCGATCAACTTGATATGTCTGCACAAAATCATCTGTAACTTTTGATTTAGAGCTCAGAATAACACGAATCCAATGCCCACATTAAACTAGCTCAACTTTCTATATTTTGAAAAAATTTGAGGCCAAAATATAGGCGACAAAGCTTCCAAGTAATCCAATCTATCCAAACTCCTTGATGCCATGCATTATGCTTCATTTATAAGCCTTTACTTAATGAGCACCAATGATCAGTTTAGAATAATAATATTAACTACGTGATGCCATGAATTATTTTTCATTATTAAGCATTTACTCAATGAGGACCAATGATCTGTTTAAAATGATCATTTTAATTGGCCAATCAATTTGTCGTGTCTGCATTAAATCGTCCATAACTTTTGATTTATAGCTCAGAATGACAAAAATCAAATGCCTCAATTAATCTAGTTCAATTTTCTATATTTTGACAAAATTTGAGGCAGAACTTGATACGCAATGTGTCCAAGTAATCCAATCTATCCAAAACTGTGTGATGCCATGCATTATGATTAATTTATAAGCCTATACTCAATGAGCACCAATGACCTGATTAGAATAATCATATTAGATGGCCGCTCAACTTGACATATCCGCCCTAAATTGTCTGTAAATTTTCATTTTGAGCTCAAAATGACACAAATCCAAAGCCTACGTTAAACTATCTTAATTTTCTATAATTCGACAACATTTGAGACAAAAATAGAGACGACAAATCATCAAAGTAATTCAATCTATCCAAACTCCTTGATGCCATGCATTATGCTTCATTTATAAGCCTTTACTTAATGAGCACCAATGATCAGTTTAGAATAATCATATTAACTACGTGATGCCATGAATTATTTTTCATTACTAAGCATTTACTTAATGAGGATCAATGATCTGTTTAAAATAATTATTTTAATTGGCCAATCAACTTGTCGTGTCTGCATTAAATCCTCCATAACTATTGATTTATAGCTCAGAATGACAAAAATCAAATGCCTCAATTAATCTAGTTCAATTTTCTATATTTTGACAAAATTTGAGGCAGAACTTGATACGCAATGTGTCCAAGTAATCCAATCTATCCAAAACTGTGTGATGCCATGCATTATGATTAATTTATAAGCCTATACTCAATGAGCACCAATGACCTGATTAGAATAATCATATTAGCTGGCCGCTCAACTTGACATATCCGCCCTAAATTGTCTGTAAATTTTCATTTTGAGCTCAAAATGACACAAATCCAAAGCCTACATTAAACTATCTTAATTTTCTATAATTCGACAACATTTGAGACAAAAATAGAGATGACAAAACATCAAAGTAATTCAATCTATCCAAACTGCTTGATGCCATGCATTATGCTTCATTTATAAGCCGTTACTTAAGGAGCACCAAAGATCAATTTAGAATGATCACTTTAATTGGCCGATCAACATGACATGTACGCATTAAATCGTCTGTAACTTTTGATTTAGAGCTCAGAATGACACGAATCCAATGCCCACTTTAAGCTAGCTCAATTTTCTATATTGTTACAAAATTTGAGGTATAACTAGATATGACAAAGCGTCCAAGTAATCAAATCTATCCAAAACTTTGTGATGCCATGCATTATGCTTCATCTATAAGCTATTACTCAAATGGCACCAATGATCAGTTTAGAATTATTACTTTAACTGGCCGATCAAATTGACATGTCCGTACTAAATCGTGCGTAACTTTCTATTTAGAGCTCAAAATAACAAGAATCCAATGCCCACGTTAAGCTAGCTCAATTTTCTATATTGTAACAAAATTTGAGACAAAAATACATATGGCAAATTTTCCAAGTAATCGAATCTATCCAAAATTTTGTGATACTGTGCATTATGCTTCATTTATAAGCCTTTACTCAATAAGCGCCAATGATCAGCTTAGAGTGATCCCTTTACCTAGCCGATCAACTAGATATGACCGCACTAAATCGTGCATAACTTTTGATTTAGAGCTCGGAATGGCATGAATCCAATGCCCACGTTAAGCTCGCTCATTTTTCTATATTTTTGAGAAAATTTGAGACTGAAATAGAGACAATAAAGAATCCAACTAATCCAATCTATACAAACTGTTTGATGCCATGCATTATGCTTCATTTATAAGCCTTTACTTAATGAGCACCAATGATCAATTTAGAATGATCAGTTTAACTGGCCACTCAACTTGACATATTCATACTAAATCATCCTAACTTTTGATTTAGAGCTCAGAATGACACGAATCCAATGCCCACGTTAAGCTTGTTCAATTTTCTATATTATAACAAAATTTGAGACAAAAATAAACACGAAAAAGCTTGCAAGTAATCAAATGTATCCAAAATTGTGTGATGCCATGCATTATGTTTCATGTATAAGCATTTACTCAATGAGCAGCAATGATGATTTTAGAATAATCATAATAACTGGCCGATAATCTTGACATGTCCACACTAAATCGTCTGTAACTTTTGATTTTGAATTTAGAATAACACGAATCCAATGCCAACATTAAGCTAAATAATTTTTCTATATTTTGACAAAATTTGAGACGGAAGTAGTGACAACAAAGCGTCCAAGTAATCAAATCTATCACAAACTGCGTGATATCATGCCTTCGGCTTCATTTAGCAGCCTTTACTAAATGAGCACCAATGATCATTTTAAAATGATCATTTTAAAATGATCATTTTAACTGGCTGATCAACTTGACATGTCCGCACTAAATCGTCTCTAACTTTTTATTTGGAGCTCAGTATTACACGAATCCAATCCCCACGTTAAGCTATCTCAATTTTCTATCTTTTGACAAAATTTGAGATAAAAATAGAGACGACAAAGCATCCAAGTAATCCAATCTATCCGTACTGATTGATGCCATGCATTATGCTTCATTTATAAGCCTTTACTTAATAAGCACCAATGATCAGTTTAGAATTATCACTTTAACCGGCCACTCAACTTCACATATCCGCACTGAATTGTCCATAACTTTTGATTTAGTGCTCAGAATGACACAGATTCAATGCCCACATTAAGCTAGATAAAGTTTCTATATTTTGATAAAATTTGAGACGAAAGTAGAGACGACAAAGCGTCCAAGTAATCCAATCTATCATAAACTGGGTGATGCCATGCATTAGAGTTCATTTATAAGTCTTTACTTAATGAGCTCCAATGATCAGTTTAGAATGATCACTTCAACTGGCCACTTAACTTGGCATGTTCGTACTAAATCATCTGTAACTTTTGATTTAGAGCTCAGAATGACACAAATCCAATACCCACGTTAAGCAAGCTAAATTTTATATATTGTGAGAAAATTTGAGAGAGAAATACACACGACAAAGCTTCCAAGTAATCCAATCTATCCAAAACTGTGTGATGTCATGCATTATGCTTCATTTATAAGCCTTTACACAATGAGCAGCAATGACCAGTTTAGAATAATCATATTAACTGGCCAATCAACTTGACAAGTCCGCACTAAATTGTCCGAAACTTTTGATTTTGACCTTAGAATAAGACGAATCCAATGCCCGCGTCAATCTAGATAAATTTTCTATATTTTGACTAAATTTGAGATCGAAGTAGACACGACAAAGCGTCCAAGTAATCAAATCTATCACAAATTGCGTGATGCCATGCCTTAGGCTTCATTTATAAGCCTTTGCTTAAAGAGCACCAATGATCATTTTAGAATGATCATTTTAACTGGCCTATCAACTTGACATATCCGCACTAAATTGTCTCTAACTTTTGATGTAGAGATCCAAATGATACGAATCCAATGCCCACGTTAAGCTAGCTTAATTTTATATTGTTTGACAAAATTTTAGACAGAAATAGAGATGACAAAACGTCCAAGTAATCCAATCTATCCAAACTGCTTGATGCCATGCATTATGCGTCATTTATAAGCTTATACTTAATGAGCACCACTGATCTGTTTAGAATGATCACTTTAAATGCCCGATCAAATTGAAATTTCTACACTAAATCATTTGTAACTTTTTGATTTAGAGTTCAGAATTACATGAATCCAATGCTCACGTTAAGCTAGATCAATTTTCTATATTGTAACAAAATTTGAGACAAAAATAGACACGACAAGGCTTCCAAGTAATCCAAAACTGTGTGATGCCATGCATTATGCTTCATTTATAAGTCTTTACTCAATGAGCATCAATGATCAGTTTAGAATTATCATATTAACTGGCCGACCAACATGACTTGTCCGCACTAAATTGTCCGTAAGTTTTGATTTTGAGCTCAGAATGACACTCGTGGTTATTTTGGCCGATTGATATTCCGTTTCAACAATTCTTGGTTTTTACATTTCTTCTTAACGGCTTGGTCGGTAGTAGGTATTTGGTTTACTTCTTTGGGTATTAGCACTATGGCTAGAGATGCTTCTTCCTTCTTGGAAAATAAGAGGGCCAGAGGGGCTGATTACCCAAAGTCTTCAAACCCAAACAAACCACCAGTGATCGCTAATGGGATCCTGGCAGTGCAATGACTGCTACTTTCTCTCATTTCCACCCGGACCAGAGGTGGCCGAGAATCTTATGTCAAAGGGACTAATACAGTTTCCACGTTAAGCTAGATAAACTTACTATTTTTAACAAAATTTGACACAGAAATAGAGACGACAAAGTGTCCTAGTCATCCAATCTATCACAAATTGTGTGATGCCATGCATTGGGCTTCATTTAAAAGCCTTTACTTAATGAGCACCAATTGTCATTTTAGAATGATCGTTTTAACTGGCCGATCAACTTGGCATGTCTACACTAAATCATCTATAACTTTTGATTTAAAGCTTTGAATGACACGAATCTAATGCCCACGTTAAGCAAGCTCATTATTCTATGGTTTGACAAAATTTGAGACAAAATTAGAGACGACAAAGCGTCCAAGTAATCCAATCTATCCCAAACTACGTGATGCCATGCTTTATGCTTCATTTATAAGCCTTTATGTAATGAGCACCAAATGATCAGTTGAGAATTATCACTTTAAATAGCCGACCAACTTGACATGTCCGGACTAAATCGTCCGTAACTTTTGATTTAGAGCTCGGAATGACACGAATCTAAGGTCCACATTAAGCTAGCTAAATTTTCTATATTTTGACAAAGTTTGAGACCAAAATAGGGACGACAATGCATCCAACTAATCCAATCTATCCAAACTGCTTGATGCCATGCATTATGCTTCATTTATAAGCCTTTACTTAATGAGCACCAATGATAAATTTAGAATGTTCACTTTAACTGGCTGATCAACTTGACATGTCTGCAGTAAATCATGCGTAACTTTGGATTTAGAGCTTAGAATGACACGAATCCAATGCCCAGGTTAAGCTAGCTCAATTTACTATATTCTGATAAAATTTGATATAGAAATAGAGACGACAAAGCATCCAACTAATCCAATCTATCCAAACTGCTTAATGCCATGTATTATGCTTCATTTATAAGCCTTTACTTAATGAGCACCAATGATCAATTTTAGAATGATCGCTTTAAATGGGCACTTAACTTGACATGTCTGTAATAAATTGTCTGTAACTATTGATTTTGAGCTCAAAATGACATGAATCCCATGCCTACATTAATGGTTGCGTATTACGAACAACATGTGACTTCAGTTTTTAGTCACAATTTTGCTACCAATTTGCGACTACTGCTCCGTAGTCGCAAATTGGTCGCAAAACCATTGCAAACGTAGTCGCACATTTTGCGACACATATGTAGTCGCAAAATACAGTGGCATTTTGACAGTTTTCTTGTAGTGCTTTCCAAAACTGTGTGATGTCATGCATTATGCTTCATTTATAAGCCTTTACTCAATGCGCACCAATGATCAGTTTAGAATGGTCCCTTTAACTGGTCGAACAACTTGACATGTTCGCACTAAATCGTCTGTAATTTTTGATTTAGAGCTCAGAATGACACGAATCCAATGTCCACGTTATCTATCTCAATTTTCTATATTGTGATAAATTTTGAGACAGAAATAGATAAAACAAAGCGTCCAAGTAATCCAATCAATCCCAAACTACGTGATGACATGCATTATTCTTCATTTATAAGTTTTTACTCAATGAGCACCAATGATCAGCTTAGAATGATCCCTTTAACTAACCAATCAACTTGACATGTCTGCACTAAATCATTTGTAACTTTTGATTTATAGCTCATAATGATACGAATCCAATGCCTACATGAAGCTAGTTCAATTTTCTATATTGTGACAAAATTTGAGACAAAACTAGATATGACAATGCGTCCAAGTAATCCAATCTATCCCAAACTGCGTGATGCCATACCTTATGCTTCATTTATAAGCCTTTACTTAATGAGAACCAATGATCATTTTAGAATAATCATTTTAACTGGCCAATCAACTGGATATATATGCACTCAATTGTCTATAACTTTTGATTCAGAGCTCAGAATGACACGAATCCAATTCCCATGTTAAACTATCTCAATTTTCTATATTTTGACAAAATTTGATACAGAAGTAGAGACGACAAAGCTTCCAAGTAATGCAATCACCCCTTAACTACGTGATGCCATGCATTATGCTTCATTTATAAGCCTTGACTCAATGAGCACTAATGATCAGTCTAGAATAATCATATTAATTGGCCGATCAACTTGACATCTCCGCACTAAATCGTTCGTAACTTTTGATTTAAAGTTTAGAATGACAGGAATCCAATGCCCACGTTAAGCTAGCTCAATTTTTTTATATTTTCACAAAATTTGAGACAAAAATAGAGACGAAAAAGAATCCAGGTAATCCAATCTATCCAAATTTTCTATATTGTAACAAAATTTAAGACAGAAATAGATACGATAATGCGTCCAAGTAATCCAATCTATCCCAAATTGTGTGATGTCATGCATTATGATTCATTTGTATACCTTTACTCAATGAGCACCAGTGATCAGTTTAGAATGATCACTTTAACAGGACAATCAACTTGACATATCAACACTAATTTGTCTGTTACTTTTAGTTTAGAGCTCAGAATGACATTAATCCAATGCCCACGATAAACTAGTTCAATTTTCTATTTTTTGACAAAATTTGACATAGAAATAGAGATGACAAAGCGTCCAAGTAATCCAATCTATCCCAAAATGCGTGATGTCATGCTTTATGCTTCATTTATAAGCGTTTATTTAATGAGCACCAATGATTAGTTTAGAATGATAATTTTAACTGGCCGATCAACTTGACATATCTGCACTAAATTGTCCATAACTTTTTATTTATATCTCAAAATGACACAAATCCAATAACCACATTAAGCTAGTTCAATTTTCTATATTGTGACAAAATTTGAGACCAAACTAGATACGACAAAGTGTCCAAGTAGTCTAATCTATCCCAAACTACGTGATGCATTGCCTTATGCTTCATTTATAAGCCTTTACTTAATGAGCACCAATGATTAGTTTAGGACAATCACTTTAGTCGGCCGAGCAACTTGACATGTACACACTAAATCGTCCATAACTATTGATTTAGAGATCAAAATGACACGAATCCAATGTCCACGTTAAGCTAGCTCAATTTTCTATATTGTGACAAAATTTGAGACAGAAATAGATACGACAAAGCGTACAAGTAATCCAATCCATCCCAGTCTGCGTGATGGCATGCATTATTCTTCATTTATAAGCTTTTACCTAATGAGCACCTATGGTTAGTTTAGAATGATAATTTTAATTGGCTGATCAACTTGACATGTCTGCACTAAATCATATGTAACTTTTGATTTGGAGCTTAAACTGACACGAATCCAATGCCCACGTTAAGCTAGCTCAATTTTCTATAATATGGAAAAATTTGAGACAGAAATAGATACGAAAAAGTGTCCAAGTAATCCAATCCATCCCGAACTGCGTGATGGCATGCATTATTTTTGATTTATAAGCTTTTACTCAATGAGCACAAATGATCAGTATAGAATGATCATTGTAACTTGCCGATCAACTTGTCATGTCTGCACTAAATCATTCGTAACTTTTGATTTATAGCTCAGATGACACGAATCCAATGCCCACCACTACAAGAAAATTGCCAAAATGCCACTTCATTTTGTGACCACATATGTGGTTGGAAAATTTACGGCCACATTTGCCATTGTTTTACGACCAATTTGCGACTACGGAGAAGTAGTCGCAAATTGGTTGCAAATTTGGGACTAAAAACTGTAGTCGCATATTGATCGCAATACGCAACCATATTCTTGACTAATATGCGATTAATTTGTGACCGGTGTTGGCAGTCGCTAATCCATTGCAAATTGGCGACTGATTAGCAACTGTGTGTGGTAGAAGCACCAGTTGGTCGCATATTGGTCCCAAAATATGCGACCAATTTGCGACCACGGTTGGAGTAGCTCTTCAGTCAAAAAGTGGTGGCAAAGTCACAACATAAAAAACATGTGCATGGTAGGTATACCAACTTTTAAGCGACGAATATGCGACCAATATGTGAAAAAAACTGTTGTGGTCGCAAAGTAGTGGCAAAGTAGTGGCAAAGTAGTTGTAAAGTAGTTGCAAAGTAGTCGCAAAATCTTATATATATATATATGCCCCCATCCCATTCTCTCTTTTGTAGAATTCAAAAGGAAAAAAACTTGAAATATGTGGGGAAATTATAATAATTCGAGAGATTGGATGTACAAAAGTATTGATAATTAAACAAGAAATATATCAGCGGAATTTGCACTAGACATGGAGCAGTTCATGAATTTTGCAAGTAGTCAACCATTTGCTCAAAGTAGCGGAGGTAAGTTTTTCTGTCTTGTATTAATTGCAAAAATGATAAATTTCTTCTGGAACGCAAAATATGGAATCGTCTATATACTCGAGGATTTATGCCAAATTATTAAATTTGGTATAAACATGGAGAAGACCTGAATGTTCAGTTAGGGACGAGTAGTCGAGGTGATGTCCAAAGAAATATGGGAGGTACATGTGGTACTAGTGAAGAAACAGTTGGGGCATCCGGTAATAGATATGTTGAAATGGTGAAGGATACATTTCGTGAGAGTATGACTGATGAGTACTATAATCAGAACGAGAAGGTATATAATAATGTAGAAGAACCAAATTTAGAAGCACAAAAATTTTACAACATGTTAGAAGCTGCGAAAAAGCCATTGTATGATGGTTTTTCATGAAGGGCACTCACAGTTATCTTTAGCTGCTCAGTTCATAAACATTATGTCAGATCTTAATCTACCAGAAAAATGCATGGATTCTTGGATGGAGAGGTTTACATAATATTTGCCCGAGGAGAATCAGGCAAGGGGTTCATATTATGAAACCAAAAAACTGATGCAAAATATAGGGCTCCTGTTTTATACAATTGACGTGTGTGTTCAAAAAGTATGTTCTTTTGGAAAACAGATGAGAAATGGGAAAAATGTAAATTTTGCGATTCCCCCCGATATAAGCCAAGTGAGGACAGGACGAGAATACATTTCAGTCATATGTGGTATTTACGTATAGGCGACAAACTTAAGAGAATGTATCAAAGCGAGAAAACCGCAGAGGCAATGAGGTGGCACGCTGAGCATGAATTAGAAGACGGAGAAATGAGTCATCCATCTGATGTTGTGGAGTGGAAAATTTTTCAATATCTACATCCAAGATTTGTTGTTGAATCTCGAAACGTTTATCTTGTCTTATGTACTGATGGGTTCAATCCATTTGGGATGTCTCGAAATCATTCATTATGGCCGGTGATTATCACTTCATATAACTTGTATGTGTATCAAGAAAGATTACTTGTTTCTGACAATTCTGAATTCGGGGCCAAATCATCTGTGCGCTAGTCTGGATATATTCCTCCAACCTTTAATTGAAGAGCTGAAACAATTTTGATCTACGGGAGTTGATGCATACGATGTATCGTTGATGCATACGATGTATCATTGAATCAAAATTTCAATCTAAAACTCGTGTTACTGTGGACGATAAGCAATTTTCCAGCTTATGGAATGTTGTCAGGATGGACAACGCATGGTAGACTGTCTTGTCCAATTTGTTTGGATGATACGAAGGCATTTCAATTACCAAATGGTAGAAAGACATGTTGGTTTGATTTTCACAGAAGGTTTCTCATAAGGGTCATCCGTTACGGAAAAATAAAACAAAGTTTTTAATGGGGAAGCACACTTTGAATGACTATCCTCCACAATCATTGATAGGCGAACAAGTTTCATACGAGCGAATAAAAACTGTCAATCCTCTAAGAACATCTGAGTGCGGAGGAAACGGTCATGAAAGTAAAGAAGAAGTGTGTGGAAGCTGGCATAATTGGCATAAAGAAAGCATATTTGGGGAGTTGTCATACTAGACGGATCTTAACCTTCGACATAATCTTGATGTGATGCATATAGAAAAGAATTTCTTCGATAACATCATTAATACTGTTATGAATGTGAAGGATAAATCAAAAGATACAGTTAAGTCAAGGGTGGATATTGCAAAGTTTTGCTCCCGAAAAGAGTTGCACGTGGATGGTCGGGATAATGCTTCATTCCCTATATTTAGATTGACAAAAAAGCCAAAGAACGCTTGTTGGAATGTATAAAAAATGATGTCAAATTTTCGGGATGGCTACGCGGCATATTTAGCAAATTGTGTGGATATGGATGGACTGAAGTTCTCGGGCATGAAAAGCCATGACTGCCATGTTTTATGGAAAGGCTTTTTGCTTTTATATTTTCATAACTTTTACTACGAAACGTTCATCTAGCATTATCATGTATATACTAGTAAACATATTTTATATTTTAAGTACGTGAAATAATAATAATTGCATGTACTAATGTAGGGATTGGAGGATTTTTGCACGATCTATGCTCCAAATCATTGCAACAAAGTCGTGTCCGAATTCTGAAGGAAAACATGGTCATACTTTGTGCAGTTTGGAGAAGATCTTTCCACCTGCATTTTTCTACGTCATTGAGCACCTACCTATACATCTGCCATATGAAGTTGAATTGGGTGGACCTGTGCAATATAGGTGGATGTATCCATTTGAAAGGTTTTTTTTAAAAACTTAAAAGCAAGATGAAGAACAAACGATATGCTGCAGGGTTGATTGTTAAATCATATATGAATGATGAGTTATCTTATTTCTCGGAGCATTACTTTGCTGCCCACATACGCACCAAAAACTGGTACATACGTAGTAACCATAAATTGTCGTGTTTATATTAATTAATTATTTTATTTGTAAGGTTAATTAATTAAATTTTCTTGCTAAATATCGTGTATAATATATATAGGTCTACTAGATTCGATGAAGGTGACATCCTTGTATATCCGTATCCCGGAGTGCCCGGTATATTTACTCACATGGGTCGTCCAAGTGGTAAATGTAGAGAAATATGGCTCTCCGTAAAAGAATACAAATATGCACATGCATATGTTTTGCAGAATTGTTAATATTTTTGGCCACTAGAGAGGTAAATAATATGAAAACAATTTCATTTATTTTCGGCCATGCGCCTTTCCGATATGAGCTCAAGAAATAGTTCAAGGGCAGATGAATAAAGCGTTAACTTGGCCGATCTATGTTACAAGAGGTTATATGTTCCACACAAAGAAACATGGACACATGAGAAAGACATGTAACGACATTTGTTTCAAGGGAGACAATTACTCAGATGCATCTGATGAAGCTGATTTCTACGGGATTTCAACTGATATCATTCAACTTGAGTATGTTAGAGTCCCAAATTTGAAGATCACCCTTTTTAAATGTGAGTGGTACGATCCTACGCTTTTGAAAGGAATACGGAGTCGTAAAATGGCGTCGTTGATGTGTTATCATCAGGAAAATACTACAAATATGAATCATTTATTCTTGGTACGTAACTAATTAACTACAAGTATATGTTAATTTATATATATTACGTACGTAAAATTCTATAAATAATTTGTTAATATAATTAATTAAATAATTTACATTTTATTAATTATGATGTACCGCAACCTCTCAAGCAGAGCAAGTTTGTTATATTCCTTATCCGCACACCAAATCATCATCAAAACAAACATGGCTTAGTGTTTTCAAAGTTAACTCCAAATCTAATATTTTGGGGAAATACAAAAACAAAGACGAGATTGGCCTTTCTGCAACAAGAAAATGATGAAGAGGTAACGGTGGTTGAAGAGACAGAATTGGATTGTTTCATTGATAGAGTTAATCATACCGAAGATATGCCGAACTAAAAGATGAATTTCAGTGTAATATTTCATCTTTTGATGATGATGAGGAGGAAGAGATGTAATATATTTGAATTTTTGTATATTTTTACATTTGATCCTTATATATTTTTGTAAAATGTTGTTGTTTCGAATTGAAGTTTTTTGTACAACCTAATGATGTATCAATCATATATAATTCATAGTATTCACAAAAATCATATAATTTAGGTTTTGGGGCATTAATTGTGAATACTTTGCCATCACATTGCCACTACATTGGTAATGTGGTGGCAAATTGGTCACAAAAATAATCCATGATCACAAATCAGTGGCACATTTGTGACCAATTTGCGACCACGGGTTCACTGTGGTCGAAAATTGGTCGCAAAATAGCGATCACTTTGCGACTACATAGTGTAAATTTACATTTTCCCTATGTATTATTCACATTTTTAACTTATTTTGCATTTCTAGGTAATTACTAACCATTATAGGTGGCCAAATATAAACAAAATCATATTTGTGTTGATGTAAATGTTAGAAACATTTGAATTGTATATAACAGGTATAAGGTTAAGTGTTTTAGATAAATGATATGAAAATTTAGTAAATTTGTCAAATGTTATTGTTTACTTAGTAATTTAAGTTTCTACAACTCCTAATGATGTTATCAATCTAATATAATTCATGGTATTCAACAAAATCACATAATTTTAGAGTTTAGGGTATTAATTGTGACTATTTTGTCACCACATTGCCACTACATTGAGAATGTGGTGGGAAATTGGTCTCTAAAATAACCCGTGGTTACAAATCAGTCAAATATTTGCGATTCATTTGCCACCACATATTAATAAAACATATTAATGTCAATATTTTAAACCGTAGTTGCAAATCAGTCGTAAATTTGTGACTGATTTGCGACGACCGTGAAAATGGTGGGAGATGAAAATTCTCGAAAATTTTCAACTCCCACCGGATGTACTGGTGGTCGCAAATCAGTTGCAAATTTGCGACTGATTTTTGACCACCAGTGCATTCGGTGGGAACCAAAAATTCTCGAAAAATTTTGGTCGTAAATCAGTCTCAAATTTGTGGCTGATTTGCGACCACGTATTTAATTTTCTATTTTCCGACTGATTTGCGACCACTGCGTGGTCGCAAATATTTCATATAAATACATGACTCTTTTCCCTCATTTTCACACTTCAGACAAAACTTCCTACTTCCTAAAACTCTCTCAAACACTTAAAACTCTTTCAAACACCTAAAACTCTCTCAAACACCCAATACCTAATGGCAAGTAGCGGTAGGTCGATGAGAGGTCGTGGAAGACGATAAATCCTGTCGTTTTCTGGCTGTGGTAACTCTTCGGCCTCCTCGAACCCCTCACCTACCGCTTATAGAGCGGCATCCCGCCTCCCTCCACAATACACCTTTTACCCTCACTCGATTCCCAAAACCGATACGTCTCCTCTGTTTCAGGAAGCCGAGAGCATGAGGAGGAATAGGTTCCGCCTTCCGAAATGGAAACGGGGAAACAAACTATCACACTTGATAGTTTGTTACAAACTCTAGGCCGGGACCAGTACTTGACTGTACTTTCTCCTGTGTCAGCACAGAACACAACATGGTACGTTTAAAATTTCATTTTTTTATTTTTTATTTCATATAATTACATAATAAATATAAAAATATATATTATAAATATTTAATTATAAATTAATAATTTAAATTTAAAGTTTAATATTTGAAAATATGTATTTAAGATACTTATATTTTATATATTTAATTAATTAGGTTTGACCGAGACAAACAAGCAATAACCTGTCAAATTTCAAAACTTTTGAAAAACAAATTTGACGGCCCCTAATACAGTTGGACGGTCATGCCAGCTGAACAACAAGAAAAATATTTTATCGAATTTGCGGTAAGTAATTTTTTTAAAAAATATTTTATTTTATAAAATTTAATAATTACTAAAACTAATATATTTTAAATTTGCAATCAACCGTACACTTGGGATCTTGTTATCACCACGGTGGTACGGAATTAGTTTGACTCCATCTGTGTAAGATGGATGAAAGGGGTGGTGAGCACAGTTCATACAACCGGTAAACGTCCAAGCTGGATGTTTCCTATTCTGTACAAAACAATGACAGAATATTGGGAAACAGAAACGTCTAATGAGAGGAGTAGTAAGTCGTTCAATAACCGCGACTCCTCTCGGGATGGGCTTGGTACGCACAAGCATTTTTCGTGCCAAAAATCTTATATCGAGATCTAACAAGAAATGGTAAGTATTTTAAAACATTTTTTTTAATTTATTTTTTATGTACACTAAATTTAATATAATTATTTTAATCGTTTTATTAATTTTTTTTAATCTTCTATTTCGGATGATCGAGGCCATCTTTACGGACTTGGTAGCCTAAACCGCATGCATGGGTCGGGCAGGCGTAGTGGCTTCCAATCCACTATCTCCGACTTTGTTGCGATTCAGGATCAACTCTTAGTAGCGTAGCGACAGATCGAAGAATAAAACGCACGTAATATGCGTATTGAAGAACAAAATGCATAGATGTTGGAAGCGAATCGGAAGATGTAGGAAAAGGGAGAACGAAAAAACATTTAACAACTTGAAGATGCTCGTCGCGTATTTCCAACGGACGGATCCCACTTTCATGTCTTTTATGTGGGATAACGATGCCGCAGGTGAACCGTTAAACGCTACACCAACATTTTTGCCATCCGATTTTCAATTTCCGCCTCTGGATAATTAGATTTATTTTTCAATTTTTTTGAAATTTGAAGTTAGTCCCAAATTAGTCACAAATAAGTCCCACATATTTGTGACCAATTTGCGACTACATCTATTTTTTTGAAAAATTTACATGTAGTCGCAAATCAGTCACAAATTCAATGAAAGACGTGGTCGCAAATCAGTCAAAAATTTTGTGACTGAGATGCGACCACGTTGTGTCCATAGTCGCAAATTGGTCACAAAATTTTGTGACTGATTTGCGACCACGTCTTCCACTGTGGTCGCAAATCAATCACAAAATTTGTGACTGATTTGTGACTACAGTTTTGCAACATTGATGTAGTGGCAAAGTGGTTGTTACTACAAACGAGTCACAAAGTAGTCGCAAATATAGGGACCAATTTTTTGTTGCAAATCATTCACAAAATGTACCATTATTATTGTGGCCACAAATCAGTCGCTAAAGTGCGACTAATTTGCGACCACAAAAATTTGCGATGAAGCTTTTGCGACCACATACGTGGTCGCAAACGCCTTGTTTTCTTGCAGTGAAAATTAAGCTTGTTCAATTTTCTATATTGTAACAAAATTTGAAACATAACTAGATACGACAAAGCATCCAAGCAACCCAATCTATCCCAAACTGAGTGATGCCATGCCTTATGCTTCATTTATAAGCTTTTACTTAATGAGCACCAATGATCATTTTAAAATGATCATTTAACTGGCCGATCAACTGGACATTTACGCACTAAATCGTCTATAACTTTTGATTTAGAGCTCAGAATGACATGAATCCAATGCCCTTGTTAAGCTAGCTCAATCTTTTATATTTTGACAAAATATGATCTTCATTCAGGTAAAAAAAAATTTTTTAATTTTTTTTTATGTACACTAAATTTCATATAATTATTTTAATCGTTTTATTAATTTTTTTAATCTTCTATTTCGGAAGATCGAGGCCATCTTTACGGACTTGGTAGCCTAAACCGCATGCATGGGTCGGGCGGGCGTAGTGGCTTCCAATCCACTATCTCCGACTTTGTTGCGATTCAGGATCAACTCTTAGTAGCGTAGCGACAGATCGAAGAATAAAACGCACGTAATATGCGTATTGAAGAACAAAATGCGTAGATGTTGGAAGCGAATCGGAAGATGTAGGAAAAGGGAGAACGAAAAAACATTTAACAACTTGAAGATGCTCGTCGCGTATTTCCAACGGACGGATCCCACTTTCATGTCTTTTATGTGGGATAACGATGCCGTAGGTGAACCGTTAAACGCTACACCAACATTTTTGCCATCCGATTTTCAATTTCCGCCTCTGGATAATTAGATTTATTTTTCAATTTTTTTGAAATTTGAATTTAGTCCCAAATTAGTCACAAATAAGTCCCACATATTTGTGACCAATTTGCGACTACATCTATTTTTTTGAAAAATTTACATGTAGTCGCAAATCAGTCACAAATTCAATGAAAGACGTGGTCGCAAATCAGTCACAAATTTTGTGACTGAGATGCGACCACGTTGTGTCCATAGTCGCAAATTGGTCACAAAATTTTGTGACTGATTTGCGACCACGTCTTCCACTGTGGTCGCAAATCAATCACAAAATTTGTGACTGATTTGTGACTACAGTTTTGCAACCATTGATGTAGTGGCAAAGTGGTTGTTACTACAAACGAGTCACAAAGTAGTCGCAAATATAGGGACCAATTTTTTGTTGCAAATCATTCACAAAATGTACCATTATTATTGTGGCCACAAATCAGTCGCTAAAGTGCGACTAATTTGCGACCACAAAAATTTGCGATGAAGCTTTTGCGACCACATACGTGGTCGCAAACGCCTTGTTTTCTTGCAGTGAAAATTAAGCTTGTTCAATTTTCTATATTGTAACAAAATTTGAAACATAACTAGATACGACAAAGCATCCAAGTAACCCAATCTATCCCAAACTGAGTGATGCCATGCCTTATGCTTCATTTATAAGCTTTTACTTAATGAGCACCAATGATCATTTTAAAATGATCATTTAACTGGCCGATCAACTGGACATTTACGCACTAAATCGTCTATAACTTTTGATTTAGAGCTCAGAATGACATGAATCCAATGCCCTTGTTAAGCTAGCTCAATCTTTTATATTTTGACAAAATATGATCTTCATTCAGGTAAAAATTTTTTTTTTAATTTTTCTTATGTACACTAAATTTAATATAATTATTTTAATCGTTTTATTAATTTTTTTTAATCTTCTATTTCGGATGATCGAGGCCATCTTTACGGACTTGGTAGCCTAAACCGCATGCATGGGTCGGGCAGGCGTAGTGGCTTCCAATCCACTATCTCCGACTTTGTTGCGATTCAGGATCAACTCTTAGTAGCGTAGCGACAGATCGAAGAATAAAACGCACGTAATATGCATATTGAAGAACAAAATGCGTAGATGTTGGAAGCGAATCGGAAGATGTAGGAAAAGGGAGAACGAAAAAACATTTAACAACTTGAAGATGCTCGTCGCGTATTTCCAACGAACGGATCCCACTTTCATGTCTTTTATGTGGGATAACGATGCCGCAGGTGAACCGTTAAACACTACACCAACATTTTTGCCATCCGATTTTCAATTTCCGCCTCTGGACAATTAGATTTATTTTTCAATTTTTTTGAAATTTGAATTTAGTCCCAAATTAGTCACAAATAAGTCCCAAATATTTGTGACCAATTTGCGACTACATCTATTTTTTTGAAAAATTTACATGTAGTCGCAAATCAATCACAAATTCAATGAAAGACGTGGTCGCAAATCAGTCACAAATTTTGTGACTGATATGCGACCACGTTGTGTCAATAGTCGCAAATTGGGCACAAAATTTTGTGACTGATTTGTGACTACGGTTTTTGCAACCATTGATGTAGTGGCAAAGTGGCTGTTACTACAAACGAGTCACAAAGTAGTCGCAAATATAGGGACCAATTTTTTGTTGCAAATCATTCACAAAATGTACCATTATTATTGTGGCCACAAATCAGTCGCTAAAGTGCGACTAATTTGCGACCACAAAAATTTGCGATGAAGCTTTTGCGACCACATACGTGGTCGCAAACGCCTTGTTTTCTTGCAGTGAAAATTAAGCTTGTTCAATTTTCTATATTGTAACAAAATTTGAAACATAACTAGATACGACAAAGCATCCAAGTAACCCAATCTATCCCAAACTGAGTGATGTCATGCGTTATGCTTCATTTATAAGATTTCACTTAATGAGCACCAATGATCATTTTAAAATGATCATTTAACTGGCCGATCAACTTGACATTTACGCACTAAATCGTCTATAACTTTTGATTTAGAGCTCAGAATGACATGAATCCAATGCCCTTGTTAAGCTCACTCAATCTTTTATATTTTGACAAAATATGATCTTCATTCAGGTAAAAAAATTTTTTTTAATTTTTTTTTATGTACACTAAATTTAATATAATTATTTTAATCGTTTTATTAATTTTTTTTTAATCTTCTATTTCGGAAGATCGAGGCCATCTTTACGGACTTGGTAGCCTAAACCGCATGCATGGGTCGGGCAGGCGTAGTGGCTTCCAATCCACTATCTCCGACTTTGTTGCGATTCAGGATCAACTCTTAGTAGCGTAGCGACAGATCGAAGAATAAAACGCACGTAATATGCGTATTGAAGAACAAAATGCGTAGATGTTGGAAGCGAATCGGAAGATGTAGGAAAAGGGAGAACGAAAAAACATTTAACAACTTGAAGATGCTCGTCGCGTATTTCCAACGGACGGATCCCACTTTCATGTCTTTTATGTGGGATAACGATGCCGTAGGTGAACCGTTAAACGCTACACCAACATTTTTGCCATCCGATTTTCAATTTCCGCCTCTGGATAATTAGATTTATTTTTCAATTTTTTTGAAATTTGAATTTAGTCCCAAATTAGTCACAAATAAGTCCCACATATTTGTGACCAATTTGCGACTACATCTATTTTTTTGAAAAATTTACATGTAGTCGCAAATCAGTCACAAATTCAATGAAAGACGTGGTCGCAAATCAGTCACAAATTTTGTGACTGATATGCGACCACGTTTTGTCCATAGTCGCAAATTGGTCACAAAATTTTGTGACTGATTTGCGACCACGTCTTCCACTGTGGTCGCAAATCAATCACAAAATTTGTGACTGATTTGCGACTACGGTTTTGCAACCATTGATGTAGTGGCAAAGTGGTTGGTACTACAAACGAGTTACAAAGTAGTCGCAAATATAGGGACCAATTTTTTTTTGCAAATCATTCACAAAATGTACCATTATTATTGTGGCCACAAATCAGTCGCTAAAGTGCGACTAATTTGCGACCACAAAAATTTGCGATGAAGCTTTTGCGACCACATACGTGGTCGCAAACGCCTTGTTTTCTTGAAGTGAAAATTAAGCTTGTTCAATTTTCTATATTGTAACAAAATTTGAAACATAACTAGATACGACAAAGCATCCAAGTAACCCAATCTATCCCAAACTGAGTGATGCCATGCCTTATGCTTCATTTATAAGCTTTTACTTAATGAGCAGCAATGATCATTTTAAAATGATCATTTAACTGGCCGATCAACTGGACATTTACACACTAAATCGTCTATAACTTTTGATTTAGAGCTCAGAATGACATGAATCCAATGCCCTTGTTAAGCTAGCTCAATCTTTTATATTTTGACAAAATATGATCTTCATTCTGGTAAAAATTTTTGTTTTAATTTTTTTTATGTACACTAAATTTAATATAATTATTTTAATCGTTTTATTAATTTTTTTTAATCTTCTATTTCGGATGATCGAGGCCATCTCTACGGACCTGGTAGCCTAAACCGCATGCATGGGTCGGGCAGGCGTAGTGGCTTCCAATCCACTATCTCCGACTTTGTTGCGATTCTGGATCAACTCTTAGTAGCGTAGCGACAGATCGAAGAATAAAACGCACGTAATATGCGTATTGAAGAACAAAATGCGTAGATGTTGGAAGCGAATCGGAAGATGTAGGAAAAGGGAGAACGAAAAAACATTTAACAACTTGAAGATGCTCGTCGCGTATTTCCAACGGACGGATCCCACTTTCATGTCTTTTATGTGGGATAACGATGCTGTAGGTGAACCGTTAAACGCAACACCAACATTTTTGCCATCCGATTTTCAATTTCCGCCTCTGGATAATTAGATTTATTTTTCAATTTTTTTGAAATTTGAATTTAGTCCCAAATTAGTCACAAATAAGTCCCACATATTTGTGACCAATTTGCGACTACAAATATTTTTTTGAAAAATTTACATGTAATCGCAAATTAGTCACAAATTCAATTGAAGACGTGGTCGCAAATCAGTCACAAATTTTGTGACTGAGATGCGACCACGTTGTGTCCATAGTCGCAAATTGGTCACAAAATTTTGTGACTGATTTGCGACCACGTCTTCCACTGTGGTCGCATATAAATCACAAAATTTGTGACTGATTTGTGACTACGGTTTTGCAACCATTGATGTAGTGGCAAAGTGGTTGTTACTACAAACGAGTCACAAAGTAGTCGCAAATATAGGGACCAATTTTTTATGGCAAATCATTCACAAAATGTACCATTATTATTGTGGCCACAAATCAGTCGCTAAAGTGCGACTAATTTGCGACCACAAAAATTTGCGATGAAGCTTTTGCGACCGCATACGTGGTCGCAAACGCCTTGTTTTCTTGCAGTGAAAATTAAGCTTGTTCAATTTTCTATATTGTAACAAAATTTGAAACATAACTAGATACGACAAAGCATCCAAGTAACCCAATCTATCCCAAACTGAGTGATGCCATGCCTTAGCCATTTATAAGCTTTTACTTAATGAGCACCAATGATCATTTTAAAATGATCATTTAACTGGCCGACCAACTGGACATTTACGCACTAAATCGTCTATAACTTTTGATTTAGAGCTTAGAATGACATGAATCCAATGCCCTTGTTAAGCTAGCTCAATCTTTTATATTTTGACAAAATATGATCTTCATTCAGGTAAAAAAGTTTTTTTAAATTTTTTTATGTACACTAAATTTAATATAATTATTTTAATCGTTTTATTAATTTTTTTTAATCTTCTATTTCGGATGATCGAGGCCATCTTTACGGACTTGGTAGCCTAAACCGCATGCATGGGTCGGGCAGGCGTAGTGGCTTCCAATCCACTATCTCCGACTTTGTTGCGATTCAGGATCAACTCTTAGTAGCGTAGCGACAGATCGAAGAATAAAACGCACGTAATATGCGTATTGAAGAACAAAATGCGTAGATGTTGGAAGCGAATCGGAAGATGTAGGAAAAGGGAGAATGAAAAAACATTTAACAACTTGAAGATGCTCGTCGCGTATTTCCAACGGACGGATCCCACTTTCATGTCTTTTATGTGGGATAACGATGCCGCAGGTGAACCGTTAAACGCTACACCAACATTTTTGCCATCCGATTTTCAATTTCCGCCTCTGGATAATTAGATTTATTTTTCAATTTTTTTGAAATTTGAATTTAGTCCCAAATTAGTCACAAATAAGTTCCACATATTTGTGACCAATTTGCGACTACATCTATTTTTTTGAAAAATTTTCATGTAGTCGCAAATCAGTCACAAATTCAATGAAAGACGTGGTCGCAATTCAGTCACAAATTTTGTGACTGATATGCGACCACGTTGTGTCCATAGTCGCAAATTGGTCACAAAATTTTGTGACTGATTTGCGACCACGTCTTCCATTGTGGTCGCAAATCAATCAAAACATTTGTGACTGATTTGCGACTACGGTTTTGCAACCATTGATGTAGTGGCAAAGTGGTTGTTACTACAAACGAGTCACAAAGTAGTCGCAAATATAGGGACCAATTTTTTGTTGCAAATCATTCACAAAATGTACCATTATTATTGTGGCCACAAATCAGTCGCTAAAGTGCGACTAATTTGCGACCACAAAAATTTGCGATGAAGCTTTTGCGACCACATACGTGGTCGCAAACGCCTTGTTTTCTTGCAGTGAAAATTAAGCTTGTTCAATTTTCTATATTGTAACAAAATTTGAAACATAACTAGATACGACAAAGCATCCAAGTAACCCAATCTATCCCAAACTGAGTGATGCCATGACTTATGCTTCATTTATAAGCTTTTACTTAATGAGCACCAATGATCATTTTAAAATGATCATTTAACTGGCCGATCAACTGGACATTTACGCACTAAATCGTCTATAACTTTTGATTTAGAGCTCAGAATGACATGAATCCAATGCCCTTGTTAAGCTAGCTCAATCTTTTATATTTTGACAAAATATGATCTTCATTCAGGTAAAAAAATTTTTTTTTAATTTTTTTTATGTACACTAAATTTAATATAATTATTTTAAACGTTTTATTAATTTTTTTTAATCTTCTATTTCGGATGATCGAGGCCATCTTTACGGACTTGGTAGCCTAAACCGCATGCATGGGTCGGGCAGGCGTAGTGGCTTCCAATCCACTATCTCCGACTTTGTTGCGATTCAGGATCAACTCTTAGTAGCGTAGCGATAGATCGAAGAATAAAACGCACGTAATATGCGTATTGAAGAACAAAATGCGTAGATGTTGGAAGCGAATCGGAAGATGTAGGAAAAGGGAGAACGAAAAAACATTTAACAACTTGAAGATGCTCGTCGCGTATTTCCAACGGACGGATCCTACTTTCATCTCTTTTATGTGGGATAACGATGCCGCAGGTGAACCGTTAAACGCTACACCAACATTTTTGCCATCCGATATTCAATTTTCGCCTCTGGATAATTAGATTTATTTTTCAATTTTTTTGAAATTTGAATTTAGTCCCAAATTAGTCACAAATAAGTCCCACATATTTGTGACCAATTTGCGACTACATCTATTTTTTAAAAAAATTTACATGTAGTCACAAATCAGTCGCAAATCAGTCACAAATTCAATAAAAGACGTGGTCGCAATTCAGTCACAAATTTTGTGACTGATATGCGACCACGTTGTGTCCATAGTCGCAAATCAATCACAAAATTTGTGACTGATTTGCGACTACGGCTTTGCAACCATTGATGTAGTGGCAAAGTGGTTGTTACTACAAACGAGTCACAAAGTAGTCGCAAATATAGGGACCAATTTTTTGTTTCAAATCATTCACAAAATGTACCATTGTGGCCACAAATCAGTCGCTAAAGTGCGACTAATTTGCGACCACAAAAATTTGCGATGAAGCTTTTGCGACCACATACGTGGTCGCAAACGCCTTGTTTTCTTGCAGTGAAAATTAAGCTTGTTCAATTTTCTATATTGTAACAAAATTTGAAACATAACTAGATACGACAAAGCATCCAAGTAACCCAATCTATCCCAAACTGAGTGATGTCATGCGTTATGCTTCATTTATAAGATTTCACTTAATGAGCACCAATGATCATTTTAAAATGATCATTTAACTGGCCGATCAACTTGACATTTACGCACTAAATCGTCTATAACTTTTGATTTAGAGCTCAGAATGACATGAATCCAATGCCCTTGTTAAGCTAGCTCAATCTTTTATATTTTGACAAAATTTGAGACAGAAATAGAGATGACAAAGCATCCAAGTAATCCAATCTATCCCAAACTGGCTGCCATGCTTTATTTTTCATTTATAAGTATTTACTTAATCAGCACCAATGATAAGTTTAGAATAATCATATTAACTGGCTGATCAACTTTACATGTCCTCACTAAATCGTCTATAACTTTTGATTTGGAGCTCCGAATGACATGAATCCAATGCCCACGTTAAGCTAGCTCAATTTTCCATATTGGAACACACTTTGAGGCAAAAATAGATATGACAAAGCGTCCAAGTAATCCAATCCATCCCAAACTCTGTGACACCATGCATTATTCTTCATTTATAAGGTTTTACTCAATGAGCACCAATGATAAGTTTAGAATGATCCTTTTCACTGGCGATCAACTTTACATGACCGTTTTAAATTGTCCGCAACTTTTAATTTAGAGCTCCGAATGACACGAATCCAATGCCCACGTTAAGCTAGATCAAACTTCTATACGCTAACAAAATTTGAGACAAGAATAGATACGACAATGTGCCCAAGTAATCCAATCTATCCAAAACTGTGTGATGCCATGCATTATGATTCATGTATATGTCTTTACTCAATGAGCACCAATGATCAGTTTAGAATGATCACTTTAACTGCCCGATCAACATGACATATCCACACTAAATTGTCTGTAACTTTTAATTTAGAGCTCAGAATGACACGAATCCAATGTCCACGTTAATCTAGCTCAATTTTCTATATTTTGACAAGATTTGAGATAAAAATAGTGCCGACAAAGTGTGCAAGTAATCAAATCCATCCCAAATTGCGTGATGCCACAATTACAAGAAAACTGCAAAAATGCTTCTGCATTTTGCGACCACATACGTAGTCGCAAAATTTGCGACCACATTTGCCACGATTTTGCGACGAATTTGCGACTACGGAGATGTAGTCGCAAAATGGTCGCAAAAGTGTGACTAAATCCTGTAGTCGCATATTGGTCACAATACGCAACCATTAAGAGACTAAATTGCGACTATTTTGCGACTAGTGTTTGCAGTCGCAAATCAGTGGCAAATTTGCCACTGATTTGTGACCACAAGATCAAAATTTGAACTACAGTCACAAATCAGTCGCAAAATAGCGACTGATTTGCCACATAGGGTAAATTCATATTTTTCCTAAATATTTTTCACATTTACAACTTCTATTTGCATTTTTATGTAAGTACTAACCATTATAAGTGACCACATATATACAAAATCATATTTGTATTCATTTAAATTTTAGAGAACATTTGAAATGTATATAAGAGATATAAGGTTAAGGAAATGTGTTAAGTGTTTTAGGTAAATGATTTGTAAATTTGGAAAATTTGGTAAATGTTGTTGTTTTCTTATTAATTGAAATTTGTACAACTTATAATCAAGTTATCAATCTTATATAATTTAATTTATTTACCAAAATCATAAAATTTATGGTTTAGGGTATTATTTGTGACTGATTTGCCACCATTTTGCCACTGAATTGAGATTGTGGTGGCAAATCAGTCACAATTATTACTTGTGATCTCAAATGAGTGGCAAATTTGCCACTGATTTGCGATCACAAGATCAAAATTTGAACTACAGTGACAAATCAGGCGCAAAATAGCGACTGATTTGCGATCACATAGGGTAAATTCACAATTTCTCTAAGTATTTTCCACATTTACAACTTCTATTTGCATTTTAGGTAAGTACTATCCATTATGACTGACCACATATATAAAAAATCATATTTGTCTTCATTTAAATTTTAGAGAACATTTGAAATGTATATAAGAGATATAAGGTTAAGGAAATGTGTTAAGTGTTTTAGGTAAATGATTTGTAAATTTGGTAAATTTGGTAAATTTGGTAAATGTTGTTGTTTTCTTAGTACTTGAAGTTTGTACAACTTATAATCAAGTTATCAATCTAATATAATTTAATTTATTTACCAAAATCATTTATTTGTGACTCATTTACCACCACTTTGCCAGTGCATTGAGAATGTGGTGGCAAATTAGTGACAATGATTACTTGTGGTCGCAAATCAGTGGCAAATTTGCAACTGATTTGCAACCATATGTTTTTATTTGAATAAATTAACCGTGGTCGCAAATCAGTGAAAAATTTGCCACTGATTTGAGACCACAATGTTTTTTTCGAATAAATTAACTGTGGTCGCAAATCAGTGTGAAATTTGCCACTAATTTGCAACCACATGTTTCTTTCCGAATAAATTAACCGTAGTCGCAAATCAGTGGCAAATTTGCCACTGATTTGAGACCATAATGTTTTTTTCTGAATAAATTAATCGTGGTCGCAAATCAGTGGCAAATTTGCCACTGATTTGCAACCACATGTTTTTTCCGAATAAATTACCTATGGTCGCAAATTAGTGGCAAATTTGCCACTGATTTGAGACCACAATGTTTTTTCGAATAAATTAATCGTGGTCGCAAATCAGTGAAAAATTTGCCACTGATTTGCATCCACATGTTTTTTTCGAATAAATTAACCGTTGTCGCAAATCAGTGGCAAATTAGCCACTGATTTGAGACCACAATGTTTTTTATGAATAAATTAACCGTGCTCGCAAATTAGTGGCAAATTTACCACTGATTTATGACCACAAGTTTTCTTCCGAATAAATTAACTGTGGTCACAAATCAGTGGCAAATTTGCCACTGATTTGCAACCACATGTTTTTTTCGAATAAATTACCTGTGGTCGCAAATCAGTGGTAAATTTGCCACTGATTTGAGACCACAAGGTTTTCTTCTTCGAATAAATTAATCGTGGTCGCAAATCAGTGGTCGCAAAAAAATCAGTGGTCGTAAATCAGACCACAAACCACGTCATTAATTTCGAAGTTTGCCATTGATTTAGTGGTCGCAAAAAAATTCTATACATACGTGATGGTTTTCCCTCATTTTTGGCAATCAAACATTCCTACTTTCTAAAACATCTCTAAACACTTATAAAATATCTTCCAATCCAAAAAACCACAAACACACAAATGGCAAAGTGGAGTAGTAATGAAATATAAGTATTATTAAAACATAATTATTTTGAAAATTAATTTTGAAAAATATTATAAAAATTATTTAAAAATTACTTAATATTTATAATATTAATAAAATTATTAAAAAACTAATTAAAAATTAATAATATTAATAATTAAAAAATAATTTAAAAATATTAATAATATTATTAAAAATAATTTTGAAAAATATTGATAAAAAAATAAAAATTAATTAGAAATTATTTTAAAATAATTTTAATACTTTTAAATTAAATTAAAAATATTATTTTTATAATATTTTTTAATTTTAATTTCAAATATTAAAATTATTTCAAATTAATTTTTAATTAATTTTTTTTAATCTAACTCCGTTGTTGTCGCAAATCAGTCCCAAATCAGTCTCATTTTCTGGGACCGATTTGCGACTACAAAATTTTTTTTGATTATTTTATAATCAGTCGCAAATCAGTCGCAAATGAGTCGCACTTTTTGCCACTGATTTGTGACTGCGTGTTAACTGGGGTCGCAAATCAGTCAAAAAATTTTGTAACTGATTTGCGACTGTAGTTGCTCTTGTTGTCGCAAATCAGTCACAAAATTTTGTGACTGATTTGTGACTACGGGTTTTGCAACCACATATGTAGTCGCAAAACAGAGGAAAAATTTGTTACGGAAATTCAGTCGCAAAGTAGTCGCAAAATAGTCACCATTAATTGATCGCAAATCAGTCGAAAATTGAACCACTATTACTGTGGTCGCAAATCAATCACAAATTTGCAACTGATTTGCCACTACATATTTTTGCGACTATGATTCTGCGACTATTTCTGGTGGTCGCAAAGTTATCGCAATTTTGAGTTTTGCGACCACTTTGCGACCACTTCCATGGTCGCAAAATGGATGTTTTCTTGTAGTGCACACATTATTCTTCATTTATCAGCTTTTACTCAATGAGCACCAATGATCAGTTTATAATGAACATTTTAACTGGCCGATCAACTTGACATGTCCGCAATAAATCGTACATAACTTTTTATTTAGAGCTCAAAATGACCCGAATCCAATGTCCACGTTAACTTATCTCAATTTTCTATACTGTGTCAAAATTTCAGACAGAACTACATACAAAGCGTCCAAGTAATCCAATTTATCACAAACTTCATGATGCCAGGCATTATGCTTCATTTATAAGCATTTACTAAATGAGCACCGATCATCAGCTTAGAATGATGATTTTAACCGACGATCAACTTCACAGGTCCATAATAAATTGTCTGTAAGTTTTGATTTGAGTTCGGAATGACAAGAATCCAATGACCACATTAAGTTAGATAATTTTATATATTTTAAAAGAATTTTAAACAAAAACTAGAAATGACAAAGTGTCCAAGTAATTCAATCTATCCAAAACTGTGTGATGCCATGCATTATGATTCGTTTATAAGCCTTTACTCAATGAGCACGAATGATCAGTTTACAATGATCCTTTTAACTGGCGATCAACTTGACATGTCCGCTCTAAATTGTCTACAACTTTTGATTTAGAGCTCAGAATGAGACGAATCCAATGCGTACGTTAAGCTAGTTCAAATTTCTATATGTAACAAAATTTGAGACACAAATAAATACGACAACGCGTCCAAGTACTCCAATCTATCCAAAACTATGTGATGCCATGCATTATGATTCATTTATATGCCTTTACTCAATGAGCACCAATGATAGATTGATCATTTTAACTGTCTAATATACTTGACATATCCACACTAAATCGTCTTAAACTTTTAATTTAGAGCCCAGAATGACACGAATCCAATGCCCACGTTAATCTAACTCAATTTTCTATATTTGGATAATATTTGAGATAAAAATAGAGATGACAAAGCGTACAAGTAATCCAATCCATCCCAAGCTTTGTGATGCCATGCATTATTCTTTATTTATAACCTTTTACTCAATGAGCACCAATGATCAGTTTATAATGATCATTTTAACTGGCCAATCAACTTGATATGTCTGCATTATATCGTCTATAACTTTTGATTTAGAGCTCAGAATGACACGTTAAGCAGGCTCAATTTTCAATATTGTTTCAAAATTTGAGTCAGAAATAGATATGAAAAAGCTTCCAAGTAATCTAATCCATCCCAAACTGCGTGATGCCATGTGTTATTCTTCATATCATTTTAATTGGCCGATCAACTTGACATGTCCGCCCTAAAATGTCCGTAACCTTTGATTTTGAGCTTAGAATGATACGAATCAAATGTCCATGTTAAGCTAGTTCAATTTTCTATATTGTGTCAAAATTTCGGACATAACTACATACGAAGCGTCTATGTAATCCAATCTACCACAAATTGCGTAATGCTAGGCATTGTGCTTCATTTATAAGCCTTTACTTAATGAGCACCAATGATCAGTTTAGAATAATCATATTAACTGGCCGATCAACTTGACATTTCTGCACTAAATCGTCTGTAACTTTTGATTTAGAGCTCAATATGACAGGAATCCAATGCCCACATAAAGCTAGCTAAATATTCTATATTTTGCAAAATTTGAGGCAAAAATAGAGACGACAAAGCGTCTAAGTAATCCAATTTATCCCAAACTACTTGATGTCGTACTTTATGTTTCATTTATTAGCCTTTACTTAGTAAGCACCAATGATCAACTTAGAATGATGATTTTAACTGGCCGGTCAACTTGACATGTCTATAATAAATCATCTGTAACTTTTGATTTGAGCTCAGACTGACAAGAATCCATTGACCACATTAAATTATGTTATTTATTGTCTATATTTTAACAGAATTTGAAACAAAAATAGAAACGACAAAGTGTCCAAGTAATTCAATCTATCCAAAACTGTGTGATGTCATGCATTATGCTTCGTTTATAAGCCTTTCCTCAATGAGCATCAATGATCAATTTAGAATGATCCTTTTAACTAGCGATCAATATGACATGTCCGCTCTAAATCATCCGCAACTTTGATTTAGAGCTCAGAATGACAAGAATCCAATGCCCACGTTAAGCTAGCTCAAATTTCTATATGGTAACAAAATCTGAGACATAAATTGATACGACAATGCGTCCAAGTAATCTAATCTATCCAAAACTATATGATGCCATACATTATGATTCATTTATGTGCCTTTACCCAATGAGCTCCAATGATAAGTTTAGAATGATAACTTCAACTGCCCGATCAACTTGACATATCCACTATAAATCGTCAGTAACTTTTAATTTAGAGCTCAGAATGACACGAATCCAATGCCCACGTTAATCTAACTCAATTTTCTATATTTTGACCATATTTGAGATAAAAATAGAAACGACAAAGCGTACAAGTAATCCAATCCATCCCAAACTGCGTGATGCCATGCATTATTCTTCATTTATAAGTTTTTCCTCAATGAGCACCAATGATCAGTTTATAATGATCATTTTAACTAGCCGATTAACTTGACATATCCACACTAAATCGTCTGTAACTGGCCGATCAACTTGACATGTCCATAATAAATCGACTGTAACTTTTGATTTGCGCTCAGAATGACAAGAATCCATTGACCACATTAAGTTAGATTAATTTTCTATATTTTAACAGAATTTGAAACAAAAATAGAAATGAAAAATCGTCCAAGTAATTCAATTTATCCAAAACTGTGTGATGCCATGCATTATGCTTTGTTTATAAACCATTACTCAATGGGCACCAATGATCAGTTTAGAATGATCATATTAATTGGCCGATCAACTTGACATGTCCTCACTAAATCATCCGTAACTTTTGATTTAGAGCTCAGAATGACACGTATTCAATGCCCACGTTAAGCTAGCTCAATTTTCTATATTGTGACAAAATTTAAGACAGAAATAGAGATAACAAAGCGTCGAAGTAATCCAGTCTATCCCAAAATGCTTGATGTCATGAATTATGCTTCATTTATAAGCTTTTACTCAATGAGTATTAATGATCAGTTTAGAATGACCATTTTAACTTGCCGATCAACTTGATATCTCTGCACTACATCAAATGTAACTTTTGATTTAAAGCTCATAATGACACGAATCCAATGCACATGTTAAGCTAGCTCAAGTTTCTATATTTTGACAAATTTTGAGACAAAATTAGAGACAACAAAGCGTCCAAGTAATCTAATCTATCCAAAACTGTGTGATGTCATGCATTATGTTTCATTTATAAGCCTTTACTTAATGAACTCCAAAGTCATTAGTTTATAAATGATCACTTTAAGTGGCCAATCAACTTGACATGTTCGCACTAAATCGTCCATAACTTTTGATTTAGAGCTTAGAATAACATGAATCCAATGTCCACGTTAAGCAGGCTCAATTTTCAATATTGTTTCAAAATTTGAGTCAGAATTAGATACAAAAAAGCATCCAACTAATCCAATCCATCCCAAACTGCGTGATGCCATGTGTTATTCTTCATATCATTTCAATTGGCCGATCAACTTGACATGTCCGCACTAAAATGTCCGTAACTTTTGATTTTGAGCTTAGAATGATACGAATCCAATGTCCATGTTAAGCTAGTTCAATTTTCTATACTGTGTCAAAATTTCGGGCATAACTACATACGAAGCGTCCATGTAATCCAATGTACCAAAAATTGCGTAATGCCATGCATTATGCTTCATTTATAAGCCTTTACTTAATGAGCACCAATGATCAGTTTAGAATAATCATATTAACTGGCCGATCAACTTGACATTTCTGCACTAAATCGTCTGTAACTTTTGATTTAGAGCTCAATATGATACGAATCCAATGCCCACATTAAGCTAGCTAAATATTCTATATTTTGTAAAATTTGAGACAAAAATAGAGACGACAAAGCGTCTAAATAATCCAATCTATCCGAAACTACCTCATGCCATACTTTATGTTTCATTTATAAGCCTTTACTTAATAAACACCAATGATCAGCTTAGAACGATGATTTTAACTGGCCGATCAACTTGACATGTCCATAATAAATCATCTGTAACTTTTGATTTGAGCTCAGACTGACAAGAATCCATTGACCACATTAAGTTAGATTAATTTTCTATATTTTAATAGAATTTGAAACAAAAATAGAAATGACAAAGTGTCCAATAATTCAATCTATCCAAAACTGTGTGATGCCATGCATTATGCTTCGTTTATAAGCCTTTACTCAATGAGCATCAATGATCAATTTAGAATGATCCTTTTAACTAGCGATCAACGTGACATGTCCGCTCTAAATCATCCGCAACTTTTGATTTAGAGCTCAGAATGACAAGAATCCAATTCTCACGTTAATCTAGCTCGAATTTCTATATGGTAACAAAATTTGAGACAGAAATAGAACTAATCTATCCAAAACTGTGTGATGCCATACATTATGATTCATTTATATAACTTTACTCAATGAGCTCCAATGATAAGTTTAAAATGATCACTTTAACTGCCCGATCAACTTGACATATCCACACTAAATCATCAGTAACTTTTAGTTTAGAGCTCAGAATGACACGAATCCAATGCCCACGTTAATCAAGCTCAATTTTCTATATTTTGACAATATTTGAGATAAAAATTAGAAACGACAAAGCGTACAAGTAATCCAATCCATCCCAAATGGCGTGATCCCATGCATTATTCTTCATTTATAAGCTTTTCCTCAATGAGCACCAATGATCAGTTTATAATGATCATTTTAACTAACCGATTCACTTGACATATCCACACTAAATCGTCCGTAACTGGCCGATCAACTTGACATGTCCATAATAAATCGTCTGTAACTATTGATTTGACCTCAGAATGACAAGAATCCAATGACCACATTAAGTTAGATTAATTTTCTATATTTTAACAGGATTTGAAACAAAAATAGAAACGAAAAATCGTCCAAATAATTCAATTTATCCAAAACTGTGTGATGCCATGCATTATGCTTCGTTTATAAACCATTACTCAATGGGCCCCAATGAAGAGTTTAGAATGATCATATTAAATGGCCGATCAAATTGACATGTCCGCACTAAATCAACCGTAACTTTTGATTTAGAGCTCAGAATGACACGTATTCAATGCCCACGTTAAACTAGCTCAATTTTCTATATTGTGACAAAATTTAAGACAGAAATAGAGATAACAAAGCGTCGAAGTAATCTAGTCTATCCCAAAATGTGTGATGTCATGAATTATGCTTCATTTATAAGCTTTTACTGAATGAGCATTAATGATCAGTTTAGAATGACCATTTTAACTATCCGATCAACTAGATATCTCTGCACTACATCAAATGTAACTTTTGATTTAGAGCTCGGAATGACACGAATCCAATGCACATGTTAACTAGCTCAAATTTCTATATTTTGAAAAATTTTGAGACAAAATTAGAGACGAAAAGCGTCCAAGTAATCTAATCTATCCAAAACTGTGTGATGCCATGCATTATGTTTCACATATAAGCCTTTACTTAATGAACTCCAAAGTCATCAGTTTAGAATGATCACTTTATGATGAGGACATCAGGTCGTACATCCAGCCAGGAGACCAGACTGGCCGACCAGGAAGCTTGCCCGAGACAGCCGGACCATCTGGCATGCCTGCCGGCCCAAGCAGTACCGCCGGACCCTCAACCACAAGGACCAGAGCAACCAGCATTGCCGGCGGAGAGGCCCAAGCTTCCGGCACACTTGGTGGCGACGTGGATGACACCGCCGGTCCCTCTGGTGATGCCGCCAACTGCAGGATCAACTTGGCCGGTCCTGAAGGCATTCTGGCCAGTACCTCGCATAATCCAGCCGGTACAGCCGATCCAGCCGAGTACACACGCATTCCACTTCTACACAAGAGGACTCGGACCAAATGAGCTACCAGCTCCAGGACATGCACCTAGAGGAAGTATCTACATCAGTGGTACCTCAAGGAGCAATGACAAGAAGCAGATCAAGGGCACTCTTCCACAAATTCAGCTTATGGGTCGGCAAGCTCCTAGAGGAAGATAGACTAAGTACAATGGGCCAAAAGTGCAAGGGAGAGTCCAATGGCTTCTCAACAACACAAGGGACATCAGAGACTTGGGCTTTAGTGGCAAGAGAGGTCAGGGCCCAAAGATTCTTAACCCTACTCCAAGTCGAAGACTAGGAGCAAGGCGCGTGCATGCCACAAGGACGGCCACCTTCCATTTCTTGGCCATGAGGTAAGTTAAGGTAAGTTTCAATTCGAATATATGCCTCTTTCTGTTTTACAGGGTAAGATCTAGAATATTTACTTTTATTGAGTCAAAGATATTTTAGGAATAGGTCCTTTTTCGATTATACACTTTTGTATCTTTTCCTTTTGTGCACTTTTGTAAGTTTTCCTTTTCTTATTTGGGTCGACCCTAGAAGGTCAAGCTGTCGAGCATATTAATAAGGCTCCTTCCAGCATTGTAGTTCGACAACCTTTTTTATATTAATAAAGATCGAATTTTCCCCAACAGGTTTTCTCTCAAGAATCTTGTGCGCTTAGAATCTAGTTGAGACCAGCCCTCCTAGCTCTAAGTTTGTGATTTATCACGAGGTTCATCACCCCTCGTGTGGTTCACTTCACCTTTCCATCAAATACCAACCAAAAAACCCCTATCCAAGAAGTCTAAGGTCGAGTTTCTCACCTAAACTTCTCCAAACAGCCCACGCGCATACATCCTTGAATCAAGGCTTGTATCACTTTAAGTGGCCAATCAACTTGACATGTCCACACTAAATCATCCGTAAATTTTGATTTATAGCTCAGAAACACACGAATCCAATACCCACGTTAAGCAAGCTCAATTTTCTATATTTTAAGAAAATTTGAGTTAGAAATAGAGACGACAAAGTGTCCAAGTAATCCAATCTATCCAAAAATGTGTGATGCCATGCATTATGCTTCATTTAGAAGACTTTACTCAATGAGCATGAATGATTATTTTAGAATGATGATATTAACTGGCCGATCAACTTGACATGTCCACACTAAGTCGTACATAATTTTTTTATTTTGAGCTCCAAATGACACTAATCCAATGCCCATATTAAGTTTGCTAAATTTTATTTTTTTGAAATAATTTGTGATAGAAATAGAGAAGAAAAAGCGTGCGAGTAATCCAACCTATCCAAAACTGTGTGATGTCATGCATTATGCTTCATTTATAAGCCTTTACTCAATGCGCTGCAATGATCAGTTTAGAAAAATCATAATAACTGGCCGAGCAACTTGACATGTACGCACTAAAAGTTTTGATTTTGAGCTCTAAATGACACGAATCCAATGCCCACGTTGAGCTAGCTCAACTTTTATATTGTTACTAAATTTGAGACATAACTAGAGACGACAAAGTGTCCAAATAATCCAATCTATCCCAAACTGCGTGATGCCATGCATTATGCTTCATTTATAAGCCTTTACTCAATGAGCACCAATGATCAGTTTAAAATGATCATAATAACTGGCTGATCAACTTGACATATCCGCCCTAAATAGTCCGTAACTTTTGATTTAGAGAAACACACGAATCCAATGCCTACGTTAAGCTAGCTCAATTTTCTATATTTTAACAAAATTTGAAACTGAAATAGAGACGACAAAGCATCCAAGTATTCCAATCTATCCAAAACTGTGTGATGGTAGACATTATGTTTCATTTATAAAACTTTACTCAATGAGCACCAATGAACACTGTAGAAAAATCATATTAACTAGCCGATCAACTTGACATGTACGCACTAAATCGTCCGTAACTTTGGATTTTGAGCTTAGAATGATACGAATCTAAGGCCCACGTTAAGCTAGCTCAATTTTCTCTATTGTTACAAATTTTGAGACATAACTAGATACGATAAAGCGTCTAAATAATCCAATATATCCCGTAATGCGTGATGCCATGCATTATGCTTTATTTATAAGCCTTTACTCAGTGAGCACCAGTGATCATATTAACTATCCGATCAACTAGACATGTACGCAATAAATCGTCTGTAATTTTTGATTTTGAGATCAAAATGATAGGAATTCAATGCCCACGTTAAGCTTGCTAAATTTTCTTTACTTTGACAAAATTTGTGACAGCAATAGAGACGACAAGGCGTTCAAGTAATCCAATCTTTCCCAAGTTGCATGATGCCATGCTTTATGTTTCATTTTTAAGCCTTTACTTAATAAGCACCAATGATCAGTTTAGAATGATCACTTTAACTGGTTGATCAACTTGACATTTCCGCACTAAATTGTATGTAACTTTTGATTTATAGATCAGAAATACATGAATTCAATGCCCACGTTGACATATCTGCACTAAATTGTCTATATTTTGCAAAATTTATAGAGACGACAAAGCGTTTAGAATGAGTACCAATGATCACCAATGATCGGTTTAGAATGATCACTTTCACTGGCCGATCAACTTGATATATCCGCAATAAATCGTATATAAGTTTTGATTTAAACCTCAGAATGACCGAATACAATGCCCATGTTAAGTTAGCTAAATTTTCAATATTTTGGAAAATTTGATACACAAATAGAGACAACAAAACGTCCAAGTAATCCAATCTACTCACACAGTTTATGCTTCATTTATAAGCCTTTACTCATTCTCTACCATTGATCAGTTTAAAATAATCATCTTAACTGGCCAATTAACTTGACATATACGCACCAAATCGTACGTATCTTTTGATTTAGGGTTCTGAATGACACGAATCCAATGCCCACGTTAAGCTAGCTCAATTTTCTTTATTGTTACAAAATTTGAGAATGAAATAGAGACGACAAAGCGTCTAACTAATCAAATCTATCCAAAACTGTGTGATGCAATGCTTTAATTTTGACAAAATTTGAGAGATAAATGGAGACGACAAAGCATCCAAGTAATCCAATCTATCCACAACTACGTGATGCAATGTTCTATGCTTCATTTATAAGCCTTTACTTAAAGAGCACCAGTGATCAGTTTACAATAATAACTTTAAATGGCCGATCAACTTGATATGGCTGCACTAAATCGTCTGTAATATTTGATTTAGAGCTCCGAATGATAAATTTTCTATATTTTACCATATTAAGCTAGCTCAATTTTCAATATTGAGAAAAAAATTTATACAAAAATATATACGACAAAGCATCCAAGTAATCCTATCTATCCAAAACTGTGTGATGCAATGCATTATTCTTCATTTATAAGCCTTTATTCAATGAGCACAAATTATCAATTTAGAATATTCATATTAACTAGTCGATGAACTTGACATGTCAGTAACTTTTGATTTTGAGCTCAGAATGACACGAATCCAATGCCCACGTTAAGCTAGATAATTTTTCTATATCTGAACAAAATTTGAGATAGAAATAGAGACGATAAAGAGTCCAAGTAATCCAATATATCCAAAACTGTGCGATGCCATGCTTTATGCTTCATTTATAAGCCTTTACTCCATGAGCACCAATGATCAGTTTAAAATGATCACTTTAACTGGCCGATCAACTTGACATGTCCGCCCTAGATCGTCCATACCTTTTGATATTGAGCTCAAAATGACACAAATTCAATGCCCACGTTGACATGTCCGCGCTAAATTTTCTATATTTTGCAAAATTTGAGACAGGAATAGAGACGAGAAAGCGTCCAAGTAATCCAATCTATCCCAAACCGTGAGATGCCATGCATTATGATTCATTTATAAGCCTTTACTCAATGAGCTCCAATTATCATTTTAAAATAATTATATTAACTAGCCGATTGACTTGATGTGTCCACACTAAATCATTTGTAACTTTTGATTTTGACCTCAAAATGAAACGAATACAATGCCCACGTTAAGCTATTCAATTTTTTATATTGTGACAAAATTGGAGACAAAACTAGATATGACGAAGTGTAAAAATAATTCAATCTATCCCAAAGTGCACGATGCCATGCATTATGCTTCATTTATAAGACTTTACTCAATGAGCACCAATGATCAGTTTAGAATAGTCATATTAACTGGCAGATCAACTTGACATGTCTGCACTAAATCGTCCGTAACTTTTAATTTAGAGCTCAGAATGACACAAATCCAATGCCAACGTTAATCTAGCTAAATTCTCTATATTTTGCAAAATTTAAAATAGAAATAGAGACGAAAAATCATCCAAGTAATCCAATCTATCTCAAACTACGTGATGCCCTGGTTTATAGTTCATTTATAAGCTTTTACTTAATGAGCACCAATGATCAGTTTAGAATGATCACTATAACTACTCGATCAACTTAACTTGTGTGCACTAAATTGTCTATAACTCTTGATTTAGAGCTCAGAATGACACGAATGCAATGCCCACGTTAACCTTTCTTGATTTTCTATATTTTGACAAAATTTGAGACCGAAATAGATACGCAAAGCGTCCAAGTAATCCAATATATCCAAAACTATGTGATGCCATGCATTATGCTTCATTTAGAAGCCTTTACTCAATGAGAGCCAGTGATTAGTATAGAATAATCGTATTAACTGTCCGATAAACTTGATATGTATGCACTAAATCGTCCATAACTTTTGATTTAAAGCCCCGAATGACACGAATCCAACGCCCACATTAAGCTAGCTTCATTTTCTATATTGTAACAAAATTTGAGACACAAATAGATATGAAAAAGCACAAGTACTCAAATATATCCAAAACTGTGTAATGCCATGCATTATGCTTCATTTGTAAGCCTTTACTCAATGAGCACCATGATCAGTTTAGAATAATCGTATTAACTGGCAGATACTCTTGATATGTGCGCAGTAAATCGTCCGTAACTTTGGATTTTGAGCTCCGAATGACATGAATCCAATGCACACGTTAAGCTTGCTTAATTTTCTATATTTTGAAAAAATTTGAGACAGAAATAGAGACGAAAAAGCGTCCAATTACTCCAGTCTATCCTAAACTACATGATGCATGCTTCATTAATAAGCCTTTACTTGAAGAGCACGATCAGATTAGAATCATAGCTTCAAATGGCCGATAAACTTGATATGTGTGCACTGAATCGTCTGTAAGTTTTGATTTAAAGCTCATATTGACTCAAATCCAATATCCACGTTAAGCTAGCTCAATTTTCTATATTGTAACAAAAGTTGAGACAGAAATAGATATGACTAAGCATCCAAGTAATCCAATATATCCAAAACTATGTGATGCCATGCATTATGCTTCATTTAGAAGTCAATGAGAATCAATGATAAGTTTAGAATAATCATATTAACTAGCCGATCAACTTGTCATGTCCGCACTAAATCATCCGTAAGTTTTGATTAAGAGTTCAGAATGACACGAATCCAATACCAACGTTAATGTAGCTTAATTTTCTATATTGTAACAAAATTGAGACAAAAATAGATACGACAAAACGTCTAAGTAATCAAATATATCCAAAACTGTGTGATGGCATGCATTATGCTTCATTTAGAAATCTTTACTCAATGAGCAGCAATGGTCAGTTTAAAATGATCATATTAGCTGGTCGATCAACTTGACATGTCTCCTGTAAATCGTCGGTAACTTTGGATTTTGAGCTCCGAATGACACGAACCCAATGCGCACGTTAAGCTTGCTTAATTTTCTATATTTTGACAAAATTTGAGACCGAAATAGAGACATTAAAGGGTCCAAGTAATCTAATCTATGCCAAACTGCGTGATGCAATGATGTATGCTTCATTTATAAGCTTTTACTCAAAGAGAACCAATGTTCAGTATAGAATCATAACTTTAAATTGCCGATCAACTTGATATGTCAGCATTAAATCATCCATAATTTTTGATTTAGAGCTCATAATGACACAAATCCATTGTCCACGTTAAGCTAGCTCAAATTTTCTATATTATAACAAAATTTGAGATAGAAGTAGATACGACAAAGCATCCAAGTAATCAAATATATCCAAAACTTTGTGACGCCATGCATTATGGTTCATTTAGAAGTATTTACTCAATGAGCAGCACTAATCAGCTTAGAATAATCATATTAACTAGCCGATCAACTTGATATGTCCGCTGTAAATCGTTTGTAACTTTGGATTTTGAGTTCAGAATGACACGAATCACATGCACATGTTAAGCTTGTTTAATTTTCTATATTTTGACAAATTTTGAGACAGAAATAGAAACGACAAAGCGTACAAGTAATCTAGTCTATCACAAACTGCTTCATGAAATGGTGTATGTTTCATTTATAAGCCTTTACTTATAGAGCACCAATGATCAGTTTAGAATCATAACTATAAATGGCCGATCAACTTGATAAATCTGCACTAAATAGTCCGTAAGTACTGATTTAGAGATCAGAATGACACAAATCCAATGTACACGTTATGCTAGCTCAATTTTCTATATATTAACAAAATTAGAAACACAAATAGATACGACAAAGCGTACAAGAAATCTAATCTATCCAAAACTGTGTGATCCCATGCATTATGATTCATTTATAAGCCTTTACTCAATGAGCACCAATTATCATTTTTGAATAATCATATTAACTAGCCGATTCACTTGACGTGTCAACACTAAATCATCCGTAAATTTTGATTTTGAGCTCAGACTGACACGAATCCAGTGCCCACGTTAAGCTAGCACAATTTTCTATATTGTGACAAAATTTGAGACAGAAAGAGAGTTGAAAAAGCGTCTAAGTAATCCAATCTATCCCAAACTGTGTTATGCTACGCTTTATGCTTCATTAACTGGCCGATAGACCTGACATGTCCGCAATAAATCATTTGTAATTTTTGAATTTGAGCTCAGAATGACACGAATAGCACGTTACGCTTGCTAAAGTTTCTATATTTGGTCAAAATTTGAGATAGAAATAGAGATGACAAATCAAACAAGTAATCAAATCTATCCCAAACTGCGTGATGTCATGCTTTATGCTTCATTTATAAGCCTTTACTCAATGAGCACCAATGATCAGTTTAGGATAATCATATTAACTGGCCGATCAACTTGACATGGCGCACTAAATTTTCCATAAAATTTTGATTTTGAGCTTAAAATGATACGAATCAATGCCCACGCTAAGCATGCTAAATTTTCTGTATTTTAACAAAAATTGAGGCAAAAATAGAGACGACAAAGCGTCCAAGTAATCCAATCTTTCCCAAACTGCCTGATTTCGTGCTTTATGCTACATTTATAATCCTTTACTTAAGGAGCACCAATGGCCAGTTTAGAATGATAACTTTAACTTGCCGATCAACTTGACATGTCCATAATAAATCGTCCGTAACTTTTGATTTACAGCTCAGAATGACAAGAATCCAATATCCACGTGAAGCTAGCTTAATTTTCTATTGCAACATAATTTGAGAAAAAATAGAAACGACAAAACGTCCAAGTAAACAAATCTATCCAAAACTGCATGATTTCATGCTTTATGCTTCATTTATAAGCCTTTACTTAAGGAGCACCAATGGCCTGTTTAGAATTATAACATTAACTTGCCGATTAACTTGACATGTCCACAATAAATCGTCCGTAACTTTTGATTTACAGCTCAGAATGACAGGAATCCAATATCCACGTGAAGCTAGCTTAATTTTCTGTTGCAACTGAATTTGAGAAAAAATAGATACGACAAAGCGTCCAAGTAAACAAATCTATCCAAAACTGTGTGATGCCATGCATTATGTTTCATTTATTAGCATTTACTCAATGAGCACCAATGATCAATCTAGAATGATCACTTTAACTGACCGATCTAATAGACATGTCCGCACTAAATTGTTTGTAACTTTTGATTTAGAGCTCAGAATGACAAAATCGAATGCCCACGTTAAGCTTCCAAGTAATCCAATCTATCCTAAATTTTGTTATGCCATGCTTTATGCTTCATTTATAAGCCTTTACTTAACGAGCACCAATGAACACTTTCGAATGATCACTTTAACTGGCCTAGCAACTTGACATCTCTGTACTAAAGAGAATGTAACTTTAGATTTAGAGCTCAGAATTACACGAATCCAATACCCACGTTTTGCTAGCTCAATTTTCTATATTGTAGCAAAATTTGAGACATAAATAGAGACAACAAAGCGTCCAAGTAATCTAATCTATCCCAAACTGCGTGATTGCGTGCTTTATGCTTCATTTATAATCATTTACTCAATCAGTACCATTAATCAGTTTAGAATAATCATCTTAACTGGTCGATTAACTTTCCATGTCTTCACCAAATCGTTCATAATTTTCGATTTAGAGCCCAAAATGACACGAATCCAATGCCCACGTTAAGCTACCTCAATTTTCTATATTGTGACAAAATTTGAGAGATAAATAGAGATGAAAAAGCATCTAAGTAATCCAATCTATCCCAAACTGTGTTATGCTATGCTTTATGCTTCATTAACTGGCCGATAGACCTGACATGCCCGTAGTAAATCGTTTGTAACTTTTGATTTTGAGCTCAGAATAACACGAATACAATGCGCACGTTAAGCTTGCTAAATTTTCTATATTTGGACAAAATTTGAGATAGAAATAGAGACGACAAAGCGTGCAAGTAATCCAATCTATCCCAAACTGCGTGATGCCATGTATTGTGCTTCATCTACAAGCCTTTACTTAATGAGCTCCCATGATCAGTTTAGAATAATCATATTAACTGGCCGATCAACTTGATGTGGCGCACTAAATTTTCCGTAAAATTTTGATTTTGAGCTTAGAATGATACGAATCAATGCCCACGCTAAGCTTGCTAAATTTCTATATTTTAACAAAATTTGAGACAGAAATAGAGACGACAAAGCGTCCAAGTAATCCAATCTTTCCCAAACTGCGTGATGTCATGCTTTATGCTTCATTTATAAGCCTTTACTTAAGGAGCACCAATGGCCAGTTTAGAATGATAACTTTAACTTGCCGATTAACTTGACATGTCCACAATAAATCGTCTGTAACTTTTGATTTACAGCTCAGAATGACAAGAATCCAATATCCACGTTAAGCTAGCTCAATTTTCTGTTGTAACTGAATTTGAGAAAAAAATTAGATACGACAAAGCGTCCAATGCATTATGTTTCATTTAGAAGCATTTACTCAATGAGCACCAATGATCAGTATAGAATGATCACTTTAGCTGACCGATCTACTTGACATGTCCGCACTAAATCGTATGTAACTTTTGATTTAGAGCTCAGAATGACACCAATCGAATGCCCACGTTAAGCTATCTCAATTTTCTATATTGTCACAAAATTTGAGACAGAAATAAAGACGACAAAGCTTCCAAGTAATCCAATCTATCCTAAATTTCGTTATGCCATGCTTTATGCTTCATTTATAAGCCTTTACTTAAAGAGCACCAATGATCACTTTAGAATGATCACTTTAACTGGCCGATGAACTTAACATCTCTGCACTAAAGAGAATGTAACTCTTGATTTATAGCTCAGAATTATACGAATCCAATACCCACGTTTTGCTAGCTCAGTTTTCTATATTGTAGCGAAATTTGAGACAGAAATAGAGAAAACAAAGCGTCGAAGTAATCTAATCTATCCCAAACTGCGTGATGGCGTGCTTTATGTTTCATTTATAAGCATTTACTCAATCAGCACCATTAATCAGTTTAGAATAATCATCTTAACTGGTCGATTAACTTTCCATGTCTGCACCAAATCGTTTGTAATTTTTGATTTATAGCCCAGAATGACACGAATCCAATGCCCACGTTAAGCTAGCTCAATTTTCTATATTGTGACAAAATGTGAGACAGAAATAGAGATGAAAAAGCGTCTAAGTAATCCAATCTATGCCGAACTGTGTTATGCTATGCTTTATGCTTCATTAACTGGCCGATAGACCTGACATGTCCACAGTAAATCGTTCGTAACTTTTGATTTTGAGCTCAGAACAACACGAATACAATGCGCACGTTAAGCTTGCTAAATTTTCTATAGTTGGACAAAATTTGAGATAGAAATAGAGACGGCAAAGGGTGCAAGTAATCCAATCTATCCCAAACTGCGTGATGCATGCGTTATGCTTCATTTACAAGCCTTTACTTAATGAGCTCCCATGATCAGTTTAGAATAATCATATTAACTGGCCGATCAACTTGATGTGGCGCACTAAATTTTCCGTAAAATTTTGATTTTGAGCTTAGAATGATATGAATCAATGCCCACGCTAAGCTTGCTAAATTTTCTATATTTTAACAAAATTTGAGACAGAGATAGAGACGACAAAGGGTCCAAGTAATCCAATCTTTCCCAAACTGTGTGATGTCATGCTTTATGCTTCATTTATAAGCCTTTACTTAAGGAGCACCAATGGCCGGTTTAGAATGATAACTTTAACCGGCCGATCAACTCGACATGTCCACAATAAATCGTCCGTAACTTTTGATTTACAGCTCAGAATGACAAGAATCCAATATCCACGTTAAGCTAGCTCAATTTTCTGTTGTAATTGAATTTGAGAAAAAAAGTAGATACGACAAGGCGTCCGAGTAAACAAATCTATCCAAACCTGTGTGATGCCGTGCATTATGTTTCATTTAGAAGCGTGTACTCAATGAACACCAATGATCAGTGTCTAATGATCACTTTAACTGACCGATCTACTTGACATGTCCGCACTAAATCGTTTGAAACTTTTGATTTAGATGATCAGTGTCTAATGATCACTTTAACTGACCAATCTACATGACATGTCCGCACTAAATCGTTTGTATCTTTTGATTTAGAGCTCAGAATGACACCAATCGAATGCCCACGTTAAGCTAGCTCAATTTTCTATATTGTAACAAAATTTGAGACAGAAATAGAGACGACAAAGCTTCCAAGTAATCTAATCTATCCTAAATTTCGTGATATCATGCTTTATGCTTCATTTATAAGCCTTTACTTAAAGAGCACCAATGATCACTTTAGAATGATCACTTTAACTGGCCGATCAACTTGACATCTCCGAAATAAATAGTATGTAACTTTTTATTTAGAGCTCAGAATTACACGAATCCAATACCCACGTTTTGCTAGCTCAATTTTCTATATTGTAGCAAAATTTGAGACAGAAATAGAGACAACAAAGCGTCCAAGTAATCTAATCTATCCCAAACTGCGTGATGGCGTGCTTTATGCTTCATTTATAAGCATTTACTCAATCAGCACCATTAATCAGTTTAGAATAATCATCTTAACTGTTCGATTAACTTTCCATGTGTGCACCAAATCGTTCGTAATTTTCGATTTAGCGCCCAAAATGACACGAATCCATTGCTCACGTTAATCTAGCTCAATTTTCTATATTTTGACAAAATTTGAGATAGAAATAGAGATGAAAAAGCATCTAAGTAATCCAATCTATCCCAAACTGTGTTATGCTATGCTTTATGCGTCATTAACTGGCCGATAGACCTGACATGTCCGCAGTAAATCGTTTGTAACTTTTGATTTTGAGCTCATAATAACACGAATACAATGCACACGTTAAGCTTGCTAAATTTTCTATATTTTGATAAAATTTGAGATAGAAATAGAGACGACAAAGCGTGCAAGTAATCCAATCTATCCCAAACTGCATGATGCCATGATTTATGCTTCATTTACAAGCCTTTACTTATTGAGCTATGATCAGTTTAGAATGATTATTTTAATTGGCCGATCAATTTGACATGTCTGCACTTAATCGTCCATAACTTTGATTTAGACCATAGAATGACACATATCCAATGCCCACATTAAGCTAGCTAAATTTTCTACATTGTAACAAAATTTGAGGCAGAAATATACATACGAAAAATCGTCCAAGTATTCCAATTTATCCAAAACTGTATGATACCATGCATTATGCTTCATTTATAAGCCTTTACTAAATGAGCAACAATGAACAATTTAGCATACTCATATTAACTGACCGATGAACTTGACATGTCCGCACCAAAACTTCAATAACTTTTGATTTTGAGCTCAGAATGACACGTATCCAATGCTCACATTAAGCTAGATAAATTTTCTATTTTTCAACAAAATTTGAGAAAGAAATAGAGACGACAATGCATACAAGTAATCCAATATATCCAAAACTATGTGATGCCATGCATTATGCTTAATTTATTAGCCTTTACTCAATGAGCACCAATGATCAGTTGAGAATAATCATATTAACTGGCTGATCAACTTGACATGTCGCACTAGATCGTCTGTAACTTTGATTTTGAGCTCAGAATGATAAGAATCGATGCCCACATTAAGCTTGCTAAATTTTCTATATTTTGACAAAATTTGAGACAGAAATAGAGACGACAAAGCGTCCAACAAATCAAATATTTCTCAAACTGCGTGATGCCACGTTTTATGATTCATTTATAAGCATTTACTTAAAGAGCACCAATGACCAGTTTAGAATGATAACTTTAAGTGGGCAACAACTTGACATGTCTGCACAAAATCGTCTGTAATTTTTGATTTAGCGCTTAGAATGAGACGAAACCAACACCCACGTTAAGCTAGCTCAATTTTCTATATTGTAACAAAATTTGAGAAAAAATAGATACGACAAAGCATACAACTAATCTAATCTATCCAAAACTATGTGATGCAATGCATTACGCTTCATTTAGAAGCCTTTACTCAATGAGCAACAATGATCAGTTTAGAATAATCATATTAACTGGCCGATCAACTTGACATGTATGCACTAAATCGTTCGTAAGTTTTGATTTAGAGCTCAGAATGACACGAATCAATTGCCCACGTTAAGCTAGCTAAATTTTCTATATAGTGCAAAATTTGAGAAAGAAATAGAGTCGACAAAGTGTCCAAGTAATCCAATAAATCCAAAACTGTGTTATGCCATGTATTATGCTTCATTTAGAAGCCTTTACTCAATGAGCACCACTGATCAGGTTAGAATAATCATATTAACTGGCCGATCAATTAGACATGTTTGCACTTAATCATCCGTAACTTTTAATTTAGAGCTCAGAATGACATGAATCCAATGCCCACATTCAGCTAGCTAAAATATTAATATTTTGCCAAATTTAGGACAGAAATAGATACAACAAAGCGTCCAAGTAATCTAATCTATCCCAAACTGCGTGATGTCGTGATGTATGCTTCATTTATAAGCATTTACTCAATCAGCACCATTAATCAGTTTAGAATAATCATCTTAACTGGTCGATTAACTTGACTTGTCTGCACCAAATCGTCCGTAATTTTTTATTTAGAGCTCGGAATGACTGGAATCCAGTGTCCACGTTAAGCTAGCTCAATTTTCTATATTATGGCAAAATTTGAGAAAGAAATAGAGACGAAAAAGCGTTTAGGTAATGCAATCTATCCCAAACTACGTGATTGCATGCTTTACGCTTCATTTATAAACCTTTACTTAATGAGCTCCAATGATTAGTTTAGAATGATTACTTTAACTGGCGGATAAACTTACATGTCTGCAGTAAATTGTTTGTAACTTTTGATTTAGAGCTCAGAATGACACAAATCCAATGCCGGCGTTAAGCTAGCTCAATTTTCAATATTGTAACAAAATTTGATACAGAAATTTATATACGACAAAGCGTCCAAGGATTCCAATCTATCCAAAACTGTGTGATGCCATGCATTATACTTCATTTATAAGTCTTTCCTCAATGAGCACCAATTATCAATTTAGAATAATCATAATAACTGGCCGATGAACTTGACATGTCTACACTAAATCATCAGTAACTTTTGATTTTGCGCTCAGAATGACACGAATCCAACGCCCACATTAAGCTAGATACATTTTCTATATTTTAACAAAATTTGAGACAGAAATAGAGACGACAAAGCGTCCACGTAATCCAATCTATCCAAAACTATGTGATGCCATGCATTATGATTCATTCATAAGCCTTTACTCAATGAGCACCAATGATCAGTTTAGAATAATCACATTAACTGGCCGATCAACTTGACGTGGCGCACTAAATTGTCCGTAAACTTTTGATTTTGAGCCAGAATGATACAAATCAATGCCCACGTTAAGCTTGCTAAATTTTTTAAATTTTGACAAAATTTTAGACAGAAATGGAGACGACAAAGCGTCCACGTAATAAAATCTTTCCCAAACTGCGTGATGTCATGCTTTATGCTTCATTTATAAGCCTTTACTTAAGGAGCACCAGTGATGTGTTTAGAATGATAACTTTAAGTGGCCAATCAACTTGACATGTCGGCAATAAATCGTCCATAAATTTTGATTTACAGCTCAGAATGACAAGAATCCAATATCCACGTTAATCTTGCTCAATTTTCTATTGTAATTGAATTTGAGACAAAAATAGATACGACAAAGGGTCCAAGTAATCCAATCTATCCAAAACTGTGTGATGCCATGCATTGTGCTTTATTTATAAGCTTTTACTCAATGAGCACCAATGATCAATTTAGAATGATCACGTTAACTGGCCGATCAAATTGACGTGTCTACAGTAAATAGTATGTAACATTTGATTTAGAGCTTAGAATTACACAAATCCAATACCCACGTTATGCTAGCTCAATTTTCTATATTGTAGCAAAATTTGAGGGAGAAATAGATTTCTTATGCTATATTGTAGCAAAATTTTCTATATACCCACGTTACACGAATCCAACACCCACGACAAAGTGTCCAAGCAAGCCAATCTATCCAAAACTGTAAGATGTCGTGCATTATGCTTCATTGATAAGCCTCTACTCAATGAGCACCAATGATCAGTTTAGAATAATCATATTAACTGGTTGATTCAGTTGACATGTATGCACCAAATCGTCACTAATTTTTGATTTAGAGCTCTGAATGACATTAATCCAATGCCCACGTTAACCTATCTCAATTTTCTATATTGTGACAAAATTTGAGACAGAAATAGAGATGAAAAAGCGTCTAAGTAATCCAATCTATCCCAAACTGCGTTATGCTATGCTTTATGCTTCATTTATAAGCCTTTACTTAATGAGCTCCAATGATCAGCTTAGAATGATTACTTTAACTGGCCGATCAACTTGACATGTCCGCCCTATATCGTCCATAACTTTGATTTAGAGCTTAGAATGACAAAAATCCAATGCCCACATTAAGCTAGCTCAATTTTCTGCATTGAACAAAATTTGATACAAAAATATATATAGGACAAAGCGTCCTAGTATTCCAACCTATCCAAAACTTTTTGATGCCATGCGTTATGCTTAATTTATAAGCCTTTACTCAATGAGCACCAATGACCAATTTAGAATAATCATATTAACTGGACAATCAACCTGACATGTCCGCACTAAATTGTTAGTAACTTTTGATTTGAGCTTAAAATGACTCGTATCCAATGCCCACGTTAAGCTAGATAAATTTTCTATATTTTAACAAAATATGAGAATGAAATAGAGATGAAAAAGCGTCCAAGTTATCCAATATATCCAAAACTATGTGATGTAATGCATTATGCTTCATTTATAGGCCTTTACTCAATGAGCACCAATGACCAGTTTAGAATAATCATATTAATTGGCTGATCAACTTGACAAGGCGCACTTAATCTTCCATAACTTTTGATTTTAAGCTCAAAAATGAAACGAATCCAATTCCCACATTAAGATAGCTCAATTTTCTCTATTGTTAAAAAATTTGAGATAGAATTAGGTACAACAAAGCGTTCAAATAATTCAATCTATCTCAAACTACGTGATACCATGCATTATACTTCATTTATAAGCCTTTACTCAATGAGCACCAATGATCAGTTTAAAATAATCATATTAACTGGCCGACAACTTGATGTGTCCGCCCCAAATCGTCCGTAACTTTTGATTTTGAGCCCAGAATGACATGAATCCAATGTCCACGTTAAGCTAGATAATCTTTCTATATTTTTACAAATTTTGAGACACAATTAGAGACGGAAATGCGTCCAAGTAATCCAATCTATCCCAAACTGCTGATGAATTTGACATGTCCGCACTAAATCGTCCGTAGCTATTTATTTATAGCTCAGAATGATTCCAATCCAATGCCCACGTTAATCTAGCTCAATTTTCTAAATTACCACAAAATTTGAGACTAAAATAGAGACGGCAAAGTGACCAACTAATCCAATCTATCCCAAACTTCTTGATGCCATGCTTTATGCTTCATTTATGCTTTACTTAAGGAGCACCGATGATCAGTTTAGAATGATCATTTTAATTAGCCGATCAACTTGCCATGTATTCATTAAATCATCCGTAAATTTTGATTTAGAGCTCATAATGACACGAATGCAATGCCCAGTTCAGCTAGCTAAATTTACAATATTGTAACAAAATTTGAGACAAAATAGATACGACAAAGCGTCATAGGAGCCTTTACTCAATGAGCACCGATGATCAGTTTAGAATGATCACTTTAACTGGCCGATCAACTTAACATTGTCCACCCTAAATCGTCCATAACTCTTGATTTATAGCTCAAAATGACACCAATCGAATGCCCACGTTAATATATCTCAATTTTCTATTTTCTAGCTCAGTTTAGAATAATCATATTAACTTGCCGATCATCTTGACATGTCTGCAGTAAATCATCCGTACTTTAGATTTTTAGCTCAGAATGAAACGAATCCAATGCGCCTATTAATCTTGCTTAATTTTCTATATTTTGACAAATTTTACGACAGAAATCGAGGCGAAAAAGCGTCCAAGTAATCCAATATATCCCAAACTTCGTGATGACATGTTTTATGCTTCATTTGTAAGCCTTTACTCAAAGAGCACCAATGATCAGTTTAGAATAATCATATTAACTTGCGAATCAACTTGATGTGTCCACCCCAAATCGCCCGTAACTTTTGATTTTGAGCTCAGAATGACATGAATCCAATGCCCACGTTAAGCTAGCTAAATATTCTATATTTTGAAAAAATTTGAGACACAAATAGAGATGAAAATGCGTCCAAGTAATCCAATCTATCCCAAACTGCTGATCAACTTGACATGTCCTCACTAAATCGTCCGTAACTATTTATTTATAGCTCAGAATGATTCCAATCCAATGCCCACGTTAATCTAGCTCAATTTTCTAAATTGCCACAAAATTTGAGACTAAAATAGAGACGACAAAGTGACCAACTAATCCAATCTATCCCAAACTTCTTGATGCCATTCTTTATGCTTCATTTATGCTTTACTTAAGGAGCACCAATGATCAGTTTAGAATGATCATTTTAACTAGCCGATCAACTTGCCATTTCTGCATTAAATTATCCATAAATTTTTATTTAGAGCTCATAATGACACGAATGCAATGCCCAGTTCAGCTAGCTAAATTTTCAATATTGTAACAAAATTTGAGACAAAATAGATACGACAAAGCGTCATAGGAGCCTTTACTCAATGAGCACCGATGATCAGTTTAGAATGATCACTTTAACTGGCCGATCAACTTAACATGTCCACCCTAAATCGTCCATAACTCTTGATTTATAGCTCAAAATGACACCAATCGAATGCCCACCTTAATATATCTCAATTTTCTATTTTCGAGCTCAGTTTAGAATAATAATATTAACTTGCCGATCATCATGACATGCCCGCAGTAAATCATCCGTAACTTTGGATTTTAAGCTCAGAATGACAAGAATCCAATGCGCATGTTAATCTTGCTTAATTTTCTATATTTTGACAAATTTTACGACACAAATCGAGGCGAAAAAGTGCCCAAGTAATCCAATATATCCCAAACTTCGTGATGACATGCTTTGTGCTTCATTTGTAAGCCTTTACTCAAAGAGCACCAATGATCAGTTTAGAATAATCATATTAACTGGCCGATCAACTTGATGTGTCCACCCCAAATCGCCCGTAACTTTTGATTTTGAGCTCAGAATGACATGAATCCAATGCCCGAGTTAAGCTAGCTAAATTTTCTATATTTTGAAAACATTTGAGACACAAATAGAGATGAAAATGCTTCCAAGTAATCCAATCTATCCCAAACTGCTGATAAACTTGACATGTCCTCACTAAATCGTCCGTAACTATTTCTTTATAGCTCAGAATAATTCCAATCCAATGCCCACGTTAATCTAGCTCAATTTTCTAAATTGCCACAAAATTTGAGACTAAAATAGAGACGACAAAGTGACCAACTAATACAATCTATCCCTAACTTCTTGATGCCATTCTTTATGCTTCATTTATGCTTTACTTAAGGAGCACCAATGATCAGTTTAGAATGATCATTTTAATTTGCCGATCAACTTGCCATGTATGCATTAAATCATCCGTAAATTTTGACTTAGAGCTCATAATGACACGAATGCAATGCCCAGTTCAGCTAGCTAAATTTTCAATATTGTAACAAAATTTGAGACAAAATAGATACGACAAAGCGTCATAGGAGACTTTACTCAATGATCACCGATGATCAGTTTAGAATGATCACTTTAACTGGGCGATCAACTTAACATGTCTACCCTAAATCATTCATAACTCTTGATTTATAGCTCAAAATGACACCAATCGAATGCCCACGTTAATCTAGCTCAATTTTCTATTTTCTAGCTCAGTTTAGAATAATCATATAAACTTGCCGATCAACTTGACATATCCGCAACAAATCATCCGTAACTTTGGATTTTGAGTTCAGAATGACACGAATCCAATGCGCATGCTAATCTTGCTTAATTTTCTATATTTTGAAAAATTTTACGACAGAAATCGAGGCAAAAAAGCGTCCCAGTAATCCAATATATCCCAAACTTCGTGATGACAAGCTTTATGCTTCATCTGTAAGCCTTCACTTAAAAAGCACCAATGATCAGTTTAGAATAATCATATTAACTGGCCGATCAACTTGATGTGTCTGCCCCAAATCGCCCGTAACTTTTGATTTTGAGCTCAAAATGACATGAATCCAATGCCCACGTTAAGCTAGCTAAATTTTCTATATTTTGAAAAAATTTGAGACTTAAATAGAGATGAAAATACGTCCAGGTAATCCAATCTATACCAAACCGCTGATCAACTTGACATGTCCTCACTAAATCGTCCGTAACTTTTTATTTATAGCTCAGAATGATTCCAATCCAATGCCCACGTTAATCTAGCTCAATTTTCTAAATTGCCACAAAATTTGAGACTAAAATAGAGACAACAAAGTGACCAACTAATCCAATCTATCCCTAACTTCTTGATGCCATTCTTTATGCTTCATTTATGCTTTACTTAAGGAGCACCAATGATCAGTTTAGAATGATCATTTTAACTAGCCGATCAACTTGACATGTCTGCATTAAATTATCCAAAACTTTTGATTTAGAGCTCATAATGACACGAATGCAATGCCCAGTTCAGCTAGCTAAATTTTCAATATTGTAACAAAATTTGAGACAAAATAGATATGACAAAGCGTCCTAGGAGCCTTTACTCAATGAGCACCGATGATCAGTTTAGAATGATCACTTTAACTGGCCGATCAACTTACATGTCCACCCTAAATCGTTCATAACTCTTGATTTATAGCTCAAAATGACACCAATCGAATGCCCACGTTAATCTAGCTCTATTTTCTATTTTCTAGCTCAATTTAGAATAATCATATAAACTTGCCGATCAACTAGACATATCCGCAATAAATCATCCGTAACTTTGGATTTTGAATTCAGAATGACACGTATCCAATGCGCATGTTAATCTTGCTTAATTTTCTATATTTTGACAAATTTTACGACAGAAATCGAGGCGAAAAAGCGTCCAAGTAATCCAATATATACCAAACTTCGTGATGACATGCTTTATGCTTCATTTGTAAGCCTTTACTCAAAGAGCACCAATGATCAGTTTAGAATAATCATATTAACTGGCCGATCAACTTGATGTGTCCGCCCCAAATCGCCCGTAACTTTTGATTTTGAGCTCAGAATGACATGAATCCAATGCCCACGTTAAGCTAGCTAAATTTTCTATATTTTGAAAAAATTTGAGACACAAATAGAGATGAAAATGAGTCCAAGTAATCCAATCTATCCCAAGCTGCTGATCAACTTGACATGTCCTCATTAAATCGTCCGTAACTTTTTATTTATAGCTCAGAATGATTCCAGTCCAATGCCCACATTAATCTAGCTCAATTTTCTAAATTGCCACAAAATTTGAGACTAAAATAGAGACGACAAAGTGACCAACTAATCCAATCTATCCCAAACTTCTTGATGCCATTCTTTATTCTTCATTTATGCTTTAGTTAAGGAGAACCAATGATCAGTTTAGAATGATCATTTTAACTAGCCGCTCAACTTGACATTGCCTGCATTAAATTATCCAAAATTATTAATTTAGAGCTCATAATGACACGAATGCGATGCCCAGTTCAGCTTGCTAAATTTTCAACATTGTAACAAAATTTGAGACAAAATAGATACGACAAAGCGTCCTAGGAGCCTTTACTCAATGAGCACCGATGATCAGTTTTGAATGATCACTTTAACTGGTCGATCAACTTAACATGTCCACCCTAAATCGTCCATAACTCTTGATTTATAACTCAAAATGACACCAATTGAATGCCCACGTTAATCTAGCTCTATTTTATTTTCTAGCTCAATTTAGAATAATCATATAAACTTGCCGATCAACTTGACATATCCGCAATAAATCATCCGTAACTTTGGATTTTGAGTTCAGAATGACACGTATCCAATGCGCATGTTAATCTTGCTTAATTTTCTATAGTTTGACAAATTTTACGACAGAAATCGAGGCGAAAAAGCGTCCAAGTAATCCAATATATACCAAACTTCGTGATGACATGCTTTATGCTTCGTTTGTAAGCCTTTACTCAAAGAGCACAATTGATAAGTTTAGAATAATCATATTAACTGGCCGATCAACTTGATGTGTCTGCCCCAAATCGCCCGTAACTTTTGATTTTGAGCTCAAAATGACATGAATCCAATGCCCACGTTAAGCTAGCTAAATTTTCTATATTTTGAAAAAATTTGAGACAAAAATAGAGATGAAAATGCGTCCAAGTAATCCAATCTATCCCAAACTGCTGATCAACTTGACATGTCCTCATTAAATCGTCCGTAACTTTTTATTTATAGCTCAGAATGATTCCAATCCAATGCCCACGTTAATCTAGCTCAATTTTCTAAATTGCCACAAAATTTGAGACTAAAATAGAGCAACGAAGTGACCAACTAATCCAATCTATCCCAAACTTCTTGATGCCATTCTTTATGCTTCATTTATGCTTTAGTTAAGGAGCACCAACGATCAGTTTAGAATGATCATTTTAACTGGCCGATCAACTTGACATGTCTGCATTAAATTATCCAAAACTTTTGATTTAGAGCTCATAATGACACGAATGCAATGCCCAGTTCAGCTAGCTAAATTTTCAATATTGTAACAAAATTTGAGACAAAATAGATACGACAAAGCGTCCTAGGAGCCTTTACTCAATGAGCACCGATGATCAGTTTAGAATGATCACTTTAACTGGCCGATCAACTTAACATGTCCACCCTAAATCGTTCATAACTCTTGATTTATAGCTCAAAATGACACCAATCGAATGCCCACGTTAATCTAGCTCTATTTTCTATTTTCTAGCTTAATTTAGAATAATCATATAAACTTGCCGATCAACTTGACATATCCGCAATAAATCATCCGTAACTTTGGATTTTGAGTTCAGAATGACACGTATCCAATGTGCATGTTAATCTTGCTTAATTTTCTATATTTTGACAAATTTTACGACAGAAATCGAGGCGAAAAAGCGTCCAAGTAATCCAATATATACCAAACTTCGTGATGACATGCTTTATGCTTCATTTGTAAGCCTTTACTCAAAGAGCACCAATGATCAGTTTAGAATAATCATATTAACTGGCCGATGAACTTGATGTGTCCGCCCCAAATCGCCCGTAACTTTTGATTTTGAGCTCAAAATGACATGAATCCAATGCCCACGTTAAGCTAGCTAAAATTTTCTATATTTTGAAAAAATTTGAGACACAAATAGAGATGAAAATGCGTCCAAGTAATCCAATCTATCCCAAACTGCTGATCAACGTGGCATGTCCTCACTATAAATCGTCCGTAACTTTTTATTTATAGCTCAGAATGATTCCAATCCAATGCCCACGTTAATCTAGCTCAATTTTCTAAATTGCCACAAAATTTGAGACTAAAATAGAGACGACAAAGTGACCAACTAATCCAATCTATCCCAAACTTCTTGATGCCATTCTTTATTCTTCATTTATGCTTTAGTTAAGGAGCACCAATGATCAGTTTAGAATGATCATTTTAACTAGCCGATCAACTTGACATGCCTGTATTAAATTATCCAAAAATTTTAATTTAGAGCTCATAATGACACGAATGCAATGCCCAGTTCAGCTAGCTAAATTTTCAATATTGTAACAAAATTTGAGACAAAATAGATACGACAAAGCGTCCTAGGAGCCTTTACCCAATGAGCACCAATGATCAGTTTTGAATGATCACTTTAACTGGTCGATCAACTTAACATGTCCACCCTAAATCGTCCATAACTCTTTATTTATAGCTCAAAATGACACCAATCGAATGCCCAAGTTAATCTAGCTCAATTTTCTATTTTCTAGTTCATATTATAATAATCATATAAACTTGCGGATCAACTTTACATATCCGTAATAAATCATCCGTAACATTGGATTTTGAGCTGAGAATGACACGAATCCAATGCGCATGTTAATCTTGCTTAATTTTCTATATTTTGACAAATTTTACGACAGAAATCAAGGCGAAAAAGCGTCCAAGTAATCCAATATATCCCAAACTTCGTGATGACATGCTTTGTGCTTCATTTGTATGCCTTTACTCATAGAGCACCAATGATCAGTTTAGAATAATCATATTAACTGGCCGATCAACTTGATGTGTCCGCCCCAAATCGCCCGTAATTTTTGATTTTGAGCTCAGAATGACATGAATCCAATGCCCACGTTAAGCTAGCTAAATTTTCTATATTTTGAAAACATTTGAGACACAAATAGAGATGAAAATGCGTCCAAGTAATCCAATCTATCCCAAACTGCTGATCAACTTGACATGTCCTCACTAAATCGTCCGTAACTATTTCTTTATAGCTCAGAATGATTCCAATTGAATGCCCACGTTAATCTAGCTCAATTTTCTAATTTGCCACAAAATTTGAGACTAAAATAGAGACGACAAAGTGACCAACTAATCCAATGTATCCCAAACGTCTTGATACCATTCTTTATGCTTCATTTATGATTTACTTAAGGAGCACCAATGATCAATTTAGAATGATCATTTTAACTAGCCGCTCAACTTGACATGTCTGCATTAATTATCCATATATTTTGATTTAGAACTCATATTGACAGGAATGCAATGCCCAGTTCAGCTAGCTAAATTTTCAATATTGTAACAAAATTTGAGACAAAATACATACGACAAAGCGTCCTAGGAGCCTTTACTCAATGAGCACCAATGATCAGTTTAGAATTTACACTTTAACTGGCCGATCAACTTAAAATGTCCACCCTAAATCGTTCATAACTCTTGATTTATAGCTAAAAATGACACCAATCGAATGCCCACGTTAATCTAGCTCTATTTTCTATTGCCTAGCTCAATTTAGAATAATCATATAAACTTGCCGATCAACTTGACATATCGACAATAAATCATCCGTCACTTTGGATTTTGAGTTCAGAATGACATGTATCCAATGCGCATGTTAATCTTGCTTAATTTTCTATATTTTGACAAATTTTACGACATAAATCGAGGCGAAAAAGCGTCCAAGTAATCCAATATATACCAAACTTCGTGATGACATGCTTTATGCTTCATTTGTAAGCCTTTACTCAAAGAGCACCAATGATCAGTTTAGAATAATCATATTAACTGAACGATCAACTTGATGTGTCCGCCCCAAATCGCCCATAACTTTTGATTTTGAGCTCAAAATGACATGAATCCAATGCCCACGTTAAGCTAGCTAAATTTTCTATATTTTGAAAAAATTTGAGACACAAATAGAGATGAAAATGCGTCCAAGTAATCCAATCTATCCCAAACTACTGATCAACTTAACATGTCCTCACTAAATCATCCGTAACTTTTTATTTATAGCTCAGAATGATTCCAATCCAATGCCCATGTTAATCTAGCTCAATTTTCTAAATTGCCACAAAATTTGAGACTAAAATAGAGACGACAAAGTGACCAACTAATCCAATCTATCCCAAACTTCTTGATGCCATTCTTTATGCTTCATTTATGCTTTAGTTAGGGAGCACCAATGATCAGTTTAGAATGATCATTTTAACTAGCCGATCAACTTGACATGCATGCATTAAATTATCCAAAATTTTTGATTTAGAGCTCATAATGACACGAATGCAATGCCCAGTTCAGCTAGCTAAATTTTCAATATTGTAACAAAATTTGAGACAAAATAGATACGACAAAGCGTCCTAGGAGCCTTTACTCAATGAGCACCGATGATCAGATTAGAATGATCACTTTAACTGGTCGATCAACTTAACATGTCCACCCTAAATCGTCCATAACTCTTGATTTATAGCTCAAAATGACACCAATCGAATGCCCAAGTTAATCTAGCTCAATTTTCTATTTTCTAGCTCAGTTTAGAATAATCATATAAACTTGCCGATCAACTTGACATATCCGCAATAAATCCTCCATAACTTAGGATTTTGAGCTGAGAATGACACGAATCCAATGCGCATGTTAATCTTGCTTAATTTTCTATATTTTGACAAATTTTACGACAGAAATCAAGGCGAAAAAGCGTCCAAGTAATCCAATATATCCCAAACTTCGTGATGACATGCTTTGTGCTTCATTTGTATGCCTTTACTCATAGAGCACCAATGATCAGTTTAGAATAATCATATTAACTGGCCGATCAACTTGATGTGTCCGCCCCAAATCGCCCGTATCTTTTGATTTTGAGCTCAGAATGACATGAATCTAATGCCCACGTTAAGCTAGCTAAATTTTCTATATTTTGAAAACATTTGAGACACAAATAGAGATGAAAATGCGTCCAAGTAATCCAATCTATCCCAAACTGCTAATCAACTTGACATGTCCTCACTAAATC